>CM070033.1:55030938-55055837 GCA_036250615.1 Ptychadena robeensis | reverse complement strand
CTAGTCCCGACTGCTAGGGCGGTTAATATGCAGGTTTCCATAGTATAATCACACTTATATTCACTGCATAGCATTGCATATAACATCCTGCTGCATGCATTTTTGAAAGCCTTCTATATTCACTCATATTATACTTATATATAACAAGTTTATAAAGTTTACATTGTTAATTGGTTTAGATTTAAAAGTACAAATAAATCCCAAGACTTTAACTAGATACATATGGAGACACTTAGTTTGTCAACGCTGTTTGCAGATATGTGCTGAAGGCAGTGGAAACTGTTTCCTTGGTGGAAATCTTAGAAATACTGGTGTATGAAACGAAATATCTGTTTCCTTCTGAATTGACTTTAGCCCTGCAGCTCCTGTCAAGTCATCTGATAATAATGGGCAAAAGAATACTTGTTAGAGAGGTATACATTCTGATGTTGTGTCCTATCATACAACTGTATCTGTCTTAAGAGCTTATAATTATTCAGAAGATCATGTAGTTATCCAAGCACTGATAATTGGCATAAAATAACCTTGTACACCGGCTCTAATAGACTCAATGTTAAATTGCTGTTCTCAGCATAAAAAGAACAGAAGCCGTTTCCATAGCTTATGGGCAAACAAAACAAAGTGCTGTGCAAGCCACCATGAGGAGAGAAGCACAATGCATCATTTGAAACAATAATAACATTTAAATTTCAAAGACAGCATACAAAAAGGCTATTATCATTTAAATTACTAGAAACATTTATTTTTATGAAATATATTTGTTTTTGCTCGGAGTGTTTATATAAGCAGCTTGTTCACAGATATTTGCTTTAAAGTGAACCTGTTGACATATTAATATTGAAAAACAGATAATGCTGACTTTTAAGACTAGTTTGGGGTTTTGAATTTGTCACAGATCTCCGCAGGACCAAGGGATGTTACTTCATCTATGTCTGCTTTCTGCTCTGTCCCATATTCTTTCCCTTTGCATCAGAGGACTGGAGTATTCCACAGAAGTTCTCACTCTGCTGGCTGCAAGAAGTAACTCCCCTACCTTGTCAGGTCCCTGTTTATCTGATATTTGTTATCCGATTTCCAAGCTTTTGACCCTTGGCTTGTTTTACACACTGTCTCTGTCTCAATCCTTGGTACCTTGACTTGGTGATTGTCAGCTGCTAACTGCATGAGTGTGTATGAGGACCGCAACCTGGGAACCATCTGCAGCAAAGTCCATTATTCACTGTGGGGTGCTTTGCTATACACCAGACACTTCCTTAGACTCTGCACCTAATATTTCACCTGTGCCAGCTGTGAAATTCTCCCAGAGGTCTCCTCCAATTCCTTGTATCATCGATGACACCTGCCGTGTCAACTCTCAGTGAGAGCATTAAACCTTTACTTGTGTTTAACTTCTTAAAGGTCATCCAAGCGTTGTGTTAATTCCAATATTTTATATTCCAATATGGAAATAATATGACACTACTGAGTCTTCTGCCTCCCCACCATGTCTAAAGGTTTCTGTGTCACTGAAACAGAGCACTAATCTCTATGCCATTAAACAGTGATTACAGTGTGGTGTAATGATGCTCCGTGTATAAAACAATGATGCCGAAGTAGTTCTGTTTCTAGAAATTTAGAGCAGAATAGGTAAATCTAGACTTACAGTAATTTTCAAGGTCTGTGCACATTGTATCATTTGATCACACTGTAGGTTTTGTGTCATTTGTCAGAAAACACATTTGTTGCTTGTTGTTCGTTAATGAAAATAAGGTTAAAGACCTTCCAAAATGTGCTTGAGGAATCAAAATAAGTGAGTACAGATGGGTTGAGCTGAAAAATAAAATTAAAATGTGTGAGCAGCAGTGTGAAAACAGGACTATAGTTCTGATACTTCCTACTAGGACACTCGAACAATAATGATGGTATAAAAAAATCTACCCTTTCTAGTTATTTACTGTGAAGAACAACAAAAAAGTTCTCATCCTTTTTTTATCTCCAATGTCATACTGGAGTTGCTCATGGGTTTTCATCCTTTATAAATGTTTCAATTGTGTATTTCTATGTTTTCTTTCAGGCATTTAAATAGAAACTTTGCATGACATATTCAGTATTAATAATAGAGATGGTTGAACTTTGAATTTGTGTTAAGTGCAAAGCCCCTAGCATGGTGGCTTAGTGCACATAAAATCACTTGTAGAATATTAGCATTTCAGAAAACTTGGAGCCAATGATTAGCCTGTGTTTCATGTTCCTCCACTACTGCAATTGCAGACAATTTTTTTAAATAAATTTAATGAGAAAACACAAAAATAAGGGCACAAAGCTTTGCTGCTATGTACTAAATCTCGCCCAAATAAAGTCTCTGGTGCCCCACATGTGCCCATTTGCAGTTAACCCTCTCTAACCTGGTGTGATGGATGTGATAAAATCACACCAGGTTAGAGAGGGTTACTGCATATGGAAACATCTGGGGCACCAGTGACTTTTTATTTGGGCGATATTTAGTACATAGATGCACTTTGAAATCAGTTTTCTACATAGATTTCATGCACTGTACTTTTCAAATCTCCTGCCGCCTCCCAATGTGACGTCATCACGTCACTCGGAGGGGAGGGGGGAGAGGAGAGAAGGAGGCATGCTGGCAGCATGTCACATCGGGGACACCGGGACAGCGCAGAACTGTGAGTATGCACTATCCCCGATGTGTACTGGACGGCAGCATGTCGTCCAGTGCTATAGTAGCACTAGCAGCGCTGGACGAGATGCTGCCGTCCTGACCGCTAGGGTGGTTAAAAGATACAATGAATTGGCTGAATTGGTGAAGTTGGGTTGGCACTTCCACAACTGTTTTGTCTAACATCTATTTGTATATTTAACAATTCCTAGCATCTTCAGAGACCATAAGATACTGTTGAGCCAAGAAAGCAAGATTACATATGTTGTAGAGTTGGCTTGTGCAAGAGACCCTAAATACAGGAAACATGTGATATAAGCAACTTATTTAAGATGACAAAAATGAAAGAATTTATTGAGTTGTAATATATTACCTATGTTACACAAAGCCCAAAAAACATATTTTGTTTCCTATCAGTAAAGTTTATTCAATTTGTCATGGTATGAAAATTACCAAAAAAACACAAAAAACACAATTTCTATTTTTGAATTTGTACTATCTGAGTATGTTTTTAATCTGCAATGTGTACCTTGATAGATTTGTCACTTACTTTCAGCATTTATTTTATCTCATTTATTTACACTAAAATGGTGTTATTCCATGTAGAGTTGATACTTTACATACACTTATTGGAGAGGAAATCAGGCAGTGTAACTGATTTGATAAGAAAAATAAATTTGAATTAATTTGCAATATCTGAGGGAGAGATACCAAACATAAATGAAAGATAACATATTATTCCTTTGCTTCTGGGAAGCTTGTCATGTATTGCTGTTCTATCCTATTTAATTTATACAAAGGAGCTAAATCATTGTTGGCTGTCACATTTGGATTATGCGTCTATCACAAACAAATTAGAAGATAATTACTAAGATGATTTATTCTAAGTAACTGTATATTGCTTTTTGATTGGTTGTTAAATTCCAATATACTGACAACGAATTGCTTTATAGGGTATATCTCATAAAACGTTAGTGTAAGCAAAGTTGTATTTTATTTTAGAAAAGCAGGGATAATGAGTAATAATTAACAGCAACATATTAATTAAAAGTGAAATAGGAAAATGACAGATTGTATTTAAAGCATGTAGAAATCACACAGTGGAAGAGAGAATTGCAAAACGAGGCCGCTAGAGGTTATAGAGGTGACACATCACAATGGAAAAATAACCATTACACTGTCAGTTATTACATTATTTGTATCATGCATATTATTTATAGGAAGTGTGTGTCAAGGATGTTTATTAATTGTGAATTGAATGCAGAGTGTTTTTGTATAAATTTTACAAATACATCTACCCAACATTCTAAGTATTCGCCAATTAACTATACTGGGTGTTATCCATGCCAGCTCAAAATCCCCTGCGCACAGATAAGAGCTGGGCATTGTGTTGACCCCTCTACTTGTAGGTGGTAATATTTTCCACTTTTAGGATGGACCTCTTTAGACTATTTAGTTAATGTACTATGTATATTTAAATGGGGGACTCGCTAAGCGTTAAGGAGTCTTGGGCTTGCCTTCAGGCCCAAAATTGGGGATTTAAGTCCAATCACCCCTATGGGCATCTTTCCTGACTAAGGAGGTGGCATGTTAACCGGCCACTGAACCTGTGGTCAATTGTTTTTAACCTAATCATTCTACTTGAATGGTCTGTTTTGTTTCTCCTTTGATGGTCTTAGCTATTTCCAATAGGGGTCACCTTCAATCCCCAATTTTGGGCCTGAAGGCAAGCCCAAGACTCCTTTACGCTTAGGGAGTCCCCCATTTATTTTTACTGAAATTCGAAGGAATTTCTTGGGGATAGTGACCAACACCCTTTACCCCAACCTCCAGTCTCCCTTACAATATACTATGTATATTTATTGTAGAACTCACCTGCGTAGAAGCGGTTTTTGGATTTACTCCCACCGTACCAGTGATGACATACTTGTTTATAGTTTTTTTTAATTATATACACATTATTTATATTTATACACATGATTCTATTTAGTTAAAAGAAAATATATACTATCACCATTTTACAAAGAAAACCTGTTCACTGCCTAGAGATGGTCGAATTTTTTATTATTCGACTAGTTCATCTTTGTGAGTTAATTGCATGAGGAGCATGCTATCATCACCAAATTTTCTGTAGAAAAGGGTTGTGGGGATAATAAACCAATAAAGCCACTACAATAAATTATCAATAACTTGCGACATATAACATTTTTGTTCCTGGCTGTACGCATCCTTTAAATTTTTTAACTACCGTATTCTTCAGACCATAAGACGCACTTTTTCACCCCCAAAATTCAGGGCAAAAAGTGCCTGCGCTGCACTTCCCGCCAGCTCTCCCGGAATGGAGATAAGCCGGGGAGCTGGAAGAGCTGTCAGTTGAGAGATGCCAGCCGATGTCCGGCTCTCCCATCTGAACTGCGTCATTGCCTATGCCAGCCCTAAACTGGCATAGGCAATGAAGAGAGAGTTATAGATGAACTTGCATCTATACCTCTTTCCTGTCCGTGGGAACGGCAATCAATCTGCAGCCCCCACGGACACAGAAACAGTAACATCGGCAGAGTAGAGGAGAGCAGAAGACGTATGACATGTTCTGCTGAGAGTGTACTGCTGCTAGTGACACCTACTGGCTGAATTAAATATTGCATTAATTAAATTCATTGCATTAACCCAATTGATATAAAAACGTATTCAATCTTTTTTTTCTGGTTTTCCTGCCCTAAAAACTTGGTCTTATGGTGCGAAAAATAAGGTAATTAGTGCAGTAAATATCACATTATCCTCATTAACCTTCCTTGGTGCCGCCAACCCGGAAATGCTGCAGCGATGTAGACAATCGCTGCAGCTTTCCGGGGAGGCATAGGGTCTCCCCACCGCCGGCTTCCCCGGCGGTTGAGAGGACCCTGTTCAGTGAACGAACAGGGTTCGATTCAACCGCTAGGGAGGTTAAGCATATTTCCTCTTTGTAATTATTCTCCTAATACTTAAAGTGACCAGGTTTAAGTGAAAAAAGAAAGGAAGTGATAAGTTGACCTTTACGTAGTGCATGCAACATCAAATATATTAATGACACAAAAATGTATTTTTCCTTCCACCACCAAAGAAAAATGATCAGGCTGCTAATTAATAAAGGTCTTGTCCCTGTTGACAGGGCAGTATAAAAATGTTAGAATTTGGACTCCTGCACCCTTTCATCTGATTTCTATTTGTCAGGTAGGGCTGTAGTTGTCATCTCTGCAGATTTGTGGTAAGTAGCGTGTCATGTATTAAACAAATAAAAATAGGCACAACTTTTGTATATTTTGATTAATTAAATCATTAGGCCTGCAGTTATTATGCTGAAAATATCTGTGCCACACTCCTGAATTTATTATTCTATATCTTTGGGCACTGATTAGCACTTTGGCTCATTATCGAAATGTACATTTTGAATAAATCACTGCCTTAAACATTACTTAGTATGCTTTTACCTAAAGCAATTTTTAACCTTTCTAATGCAAGGATTCTTCTTCATCTGCACTGAAATATATGCCCAATAATAATGGACTAAAATGAAATCTATCCATCTATCCATTATTGTTGGGTCTTTGATAAAAAAATTGGGCTATTTTTTTGATGATCTAAATTAGTATTGTGAAACTTCGGCCCCAGGGGCTAAATCTGGCCCACAGTGTGATTATTGTTGGTTCATGAGACTTTCAAATATATTTTGTTTGAAAAATGGATGCCACCAATTTTGCTTTTGTTTTGCATTTCATGTTATGTGTTTTTTTTGTATCAAATTTTGCTTGTTGCAGGTTTTGTTCAAAATTTATGTTTGTTCCATATGTAAAAGTTTTTATTGTTATATATGATTAGAAGTGATATCTTCTTGAATTGTAGTATTTTTGTCGATAAATATAAAGTCAAGTCAAGTTTAGAATGTTGGTCTTCTGAGTATTTGAGTTTGAAATCTTTGCTCTAAATGGCCAATAGATGGAATTTTTTTATTATTAGCCAGATTTGTACACAGTCAGTTGTTGATTTGTGTTGACCATACAGGCTACAATATGAACATAGGATTTCTGTTGTCTGATTTTCATTTACTGATTTTCATTTACTGTAAAAGGGATTCCGTTTATATACAAGCATATAGACCTTTATGTTATATAAATGTTGGAAAATGACTAACCTAACTGTGTGTGGTCACCTATGTGACCTATCAAGTATGGGGAAAATATTCAAAATGTGTTAATTGCTATTGTAAAAACATGATGGGAAGACATCAAATTCAAGAAAACATTTTTAAGTACATATCCTAAACTGACAGCCTCAGATAACACAAATGTTGATTCAGATGGGATTTTTGTCAGGAAATTATGTATGATAGATGAGCTGATTCGAATAAGCAGAGCATTAGGGCATTGAAAACATAATACCTGGACATCAGCTATTTATAAGAAATTAAAGTACCACTTGCATTACATTTGACTGGTGTAGACATTGGAGTATTGTCCTTGACCTCTTGTTGAGGAAATTAACAAAAAAGTGTAGTGGATCTAACCCATCCCTAAATTCCCTACTATACAAAACATAGAAAACATTGACAGACATAAGATATTGACATTTAGTTGTATAAGTGCTATACAAGAGCACTCAATTTCAATAACCATTATTTTCAATGACAATTATAATAAGAAGGATCTGTCAAAAAACACTTTTGTTGGCCATTGTAATGTCATGTAGGTGATGCATAGATAGTGAGATTGGGATAAATAAATATCTTCAATAAAATACATTGATGGGAGTTCATGGTTCTGTGAAGGTTTTTTAGTTAGATCGTATCTACAAGAAACCAAGCCATGTATGCAGATTGGTTTTAGGCTGAATCAATAAGGATATAACTAGATATGCTGGAAATGTTATATGTGTTACCAGTGCAGTTACATTGTGTGTGGTGTAATCAAATTGTAATGTATGAACAAACAAGTTTAATAGAAGTAATTGATTCATTTGAGTGAATACAAAATTAGCTCTGATTGTAGCTGTAATAACAAAACATCTCACACACAGGGGGCCATCAACAGATGTTATTTGTATTTGCTATCATAAAAATCTGATCTTTTCCTAACAGTATAATATAAAATTAATGTTTTGTGGCCATATTTAAAGGCATAGGATCACCTATAGACTTTTTTGTACATTGCAGGTAGCAGAAGCAAGCTCAGACTAACATAGGACATGCTAAGTCAGAAGCCTTCATTTGTTTCCTACCTCTTTCCTACAGTAATATTTTCAAGTTATCCCAAAAAAAAATGTCCTACCAGGAAGTACTACTATCAGGGGTTTTGGGTGGTAAATAACAATGTTACTCACATATAGCCAAATTAATATTATAAGGTTTTTATTTACATTTACTGTATTGTCTATATTTACTGTATTTAGTCACAAGTTTGCATAAATGTAGGGTGCCATCCTGTATATAATACTGTAGATCTAGTCATCAGCTATTGACTTTCTTTCTAGATGCTCTACTTTCTTAATACCCAAGCTCGCTATAAAAAAAAGAGTGTTTCCTTTTATGACTTAACCTAAAAAGTGGACAATTCACATTAGTTTGTAGACGGCACTTTTAATGCATATAGTGAATAGAAGTTTTTCTATATTGAAAGAAACCGCCTGATTGTTAAATTGAAACTCTATGAGACATATAGGCATATGTTGCTTACGTAAACCTGCTTTAAATCATTTAAGGACCCACTCTTACTACTGTTTATTAAAACTCAGCCATAGCCAGTGAACACACAGAACATGCCCATACACCTTTAGATGGCTCCATACAATTTCCTTTAGATCTACCAACAGCTATGCAGTATAGTGGCCTCTCTGAAGAATACATAGTGATTGGAAGGTTTAGAAAGGTCCTCATATTACATGGTTTTGGTAGATCAAAAGTGGATATGTTATTGGTTGTACTGTCCCACCTGACTGTAGGGTGAGGGGTCAAATGTATAGGGGCGGAGCCAACACCTGGAATGGTCAAACATGTTAAGTTACTAAAATAAGAAATAAGAAAAGTGTTAATGCCATAGTCCGGGAACTATGCATGGCCTAAGTAAGTAATCACACAAGGAGAAGCTAGATATATTACCAAATGTTACCATGGGTATTCTTGGTATGATGTTGAACCAAGCAGTTTCATAAACTTCATACATTCTGCACCATATTGGAATTATCTGCAGTATACATTAGTCTATTTTTGCTGAATATTAACCCCCCTAGCGCTTCTGACGGCTCCATCTCGTGCTGCACTTTCTTGTCTTGTATTGCAGTTGACAATCGTCATCCAGCTAAGCTCAGGTCCCTGCAGCAGCACATTCTGCTCTGTGCTGTCATGGGGATCTGAAGCTTGCTTCTTCACTGAAGCAAGCCAGCGATGTCACCCCTCTCCCTGCCCAATTTGCATATGAAATTCCAGCGCGTGACATTCATATGCAAATTGGGCTATCTTCGAAGAGCACACCTGGAATATCACCCCCATTGTCATTTCCAGATGTCCTCTTTGAAGTTAACCCTTTCAGAGCGTGCCAAATGCCATTGTATTGGATACAGTGATAACTGTATCTAATACAATTCAAAGTAAAACAAAAACAAAACACATTTCCAAATGTAATAAATATGTTATTATAAACATAAATACTGTTTTGAAATCTTTCATACCAAATAAGTATTCAAGAGATTTTAGAATTCAAATTATACATTTTATAAAAAAAATTTAATGTACTTTTACAAAAAATCATTGTGTGTTTCAAACATTATTATATTCAGGATGTCTATTAGACCCTTGTACGGACATATTTTTGGAAGTTACAGGCCTACACCATAAAGAAAAATTCCATTAGAGTCTATGGTGCGCTTTTGGTACAGAAATCTGAACCTTGCAAGAGCGCTAGGGAGGTTAATGAAGCTCTCTTTGGTTAGTTTAACTATCTGGAAGAAAAGTCTGGCCAGTGCATATAAACTCTTATTGATTGCTTTTTTGCGGGAGTCTGCCAAATATATGTACTGTGGCTTACAGTTCTAAAACTTTAAGATGCCTCTCTTAAATAGTTCAGACATTCTTCTTAATTAGTATTCACTAATTAAGGCAGTTATTGCTCAAAACAGAATACACTAAGACCATCATGTTGTGATGTACATCATTCAGTGAATCTGAATTGCACACTTATCAACTAAATAACTGATTTGCAAATATGTATTTTTAAAAACATTATATTTTAGCAATTTAATATTAAGCTATTATTATTTTGACACTAACCTCCAGGGCGTTGCACACATGATACACTTTTAAAAAAAAGGATGCTACGGATCACAACAAAATCCGTCAGGAGTCCTCTAAAAGATGCCCCTTCCATTACATGGAGGTCAATGGAGCTGCCTACCCACCACCCTTCTGGTATCGTATCTGCTGTCATCGGGGCGGGAGCATCGGCAGGTATCAATCACCAGGGATTTTCGATGGACAGGTGAGTTTGCCTGTAGTGAACTCGGGGTGAATTTTATTAGCTGAGAAACTCACCATGAGTTAGCTCAAGTAGAACGTCCAGGAGATTAAACATCTGCATTTGATATATTATGAAAATTATTGAAGGGACAGTGGTGATCACACTTTAGATCATAAAGAAAATTGCCAATGGAAAATCAAATAATCAAAGTGAAAAAAATTCCCTCACAGAATAAACAAACGCATAATGTATGCAAGAGTGTGTCCATCAAATTTTAGAGTGATTTGATTTATTTATTTATTTAGCACAATGGGGAGGAAGTGCACTAAAACCTTAAAAACTGCTAAGTGCACTAAAACCTTAAAAAATAAACTTATCTGCAGTGCTCTCATTTGCGGCAGTTGCCAATGTGAATTTATATTGGTTGCCATTCATCAGGGGTAATAAACTGCAGTAGTGTGTATGACCACAAGATGGCTATGTAATGGTTTTCATTACTGAAGACTTCTCCCCTGTGTGCAATACAGGGCAAGGGGACTTTAACAGCTTCAAATTGGATTCAGATAATGTCAAGAGGTTTAGTCTAAGCAATTGTAAAAACCTTCATTTAATATAAGCATGTCCTTGTACCAGAATGCCAAATATACATAAACAAAGCAAAAACAAAAAAGTCGGTGTTAGAAACAAGATACAGTTCATCAAATGGTGACCACAGGCCTGAAACTTAAGGGCTTGATATATAGGTCTCCATTCCAGATAGGCCGAAGGTAAAACCATCTTCAGATGATAAACGCCACCCCAACGTACGTTTCGTCGCTTGACGACTTCCTATGGGGTAGAGGTTTGGCCAAATGGTTATTGATTCCTGTATCATGTAGATAAAAACAGTGCAGGGCATAGGGTGCAGGCCGTAGATCCTCCCAAAGAATGGAGAGCCCAAGCGGACACCAGCTGACCGAGCCTTTAATTGATGGCCATAAGGCTGTAGATAAAGTCTAGTAATGCCAGAGTTGGGGTAAAAAACCCACTGTGGTATGTTAGGTCCAGGAGTAACGGCTCGATGGCGATCCAGGCAGGGACAGAAGTGCAGGTCCGCACTGCTTGACTTACACTTCCTAACAGTATGTGTGAAAAGCTGTTACAGTGGAAGTATTTTCTAAAGAGACGGGAGGAGCAACAGACCATCTGAATAAGTTGAATAAAGGTCAGTTATAAGATGGATCCACAAATCATATAATCAAATCATAATAAAACTCTCTTTTCCTTGTGTGTACTCTCCATGTCTATTCATATCAAGTTATTTGGCTTCCTTTTCTTCAATCATCATGACCATTGTGTATTTTAGAAACCATTTAAACCATTTACCTATGCTTGGCGAGTCCGCTGAATTCTGGATTGCGGCAGACTCCCCAATCGATTCCAGCATCTTCGGTGGCGAAAATGTGTAAAGGGGAGGAGGGAGGGTGGGAAACACCAGCAGAGCTGTACTCTGCTTTGATTGCCTGTACCATGTTGCTAAAAATGGGGTGATACGGGCATACCGCCGGGGAGGTTCATAGGGTTTCTATTGTTTCCAAACTATTTTCTTTTTATGTTTTTCAAATTAACTCCTTAATAATATGAAGTACTTGCACTTTGGCAGGGCTTGGTTACTATCATGACTGTTTAAACCAAATAACAAATCCTTTAATATGTATATTTATTCATATGTATATTTAGTCAATTGCTTGAAAACTGCCCCCCCCCCATGGAAAATATCTGACCATATCTGCCTACAAATTCTTGTTTTGTTTGAGGTTTACATGTGAAACTGAATGATAGTTGACAAACATGTCATTTAATGCTCTGCACCTTGGCAGCTAAGTGAGCCAGATAAGTAATTTTATGTAGCCTGCACTATGCTCCATGTCATCTAGGAAAATAAATGTTGGATTGATAAAATTAACTGTCAGGTGGTGCTAAAGTCCATAATGAATATTATGTAGCCCACAGGAGTCAATCAGGTACCATCTCTAAAGAGGATTTTAGTTTAACCTCCCAGGCGGTGCCTCGGGGTAAGTTTGTTTTACAAAATAACTAACCCCAAGCTACACTTGGGGATACTCACTTATCCTCCGGGAGCCCGCAGCGATTCTTAATCTTAGCCACTCGCTTCCAGTCTTTTTGCTGTCAAAAGTGACGCCAGGGAGGGGTTGTGGTGCTATTGACCTCCTTGATAAGTATTGGTTGTCAAATCGCAAATGGTGTATTTCAAACGTTTGACCATGGCATGATAATGTCATCATGCTGCAGTCGATTGTTCGATAAACGCCCGCCAAGCATAGCGTCTATGGCCGGTTTAACCTCCCTAGCGTTACGCCCGAAGCAAGTACTGGCGCAGTCTGATCTTGAATCAAACTGCACCTGTGCCGGAATCAGGCGCAACCGCTGGCTCTCTGTGTGCCTGCAGCATTTCTACAGAGCTGCAGGCACACAGAGCGGGCGGAAAGGCAAAACACTGTATCACTTTTGGTACAGAAATCTGGGCCTCAGTGAACCGCTAGGGAGGTTAAATGATGACTACAAGCTATTGGACAACCATACCATTTAGAACAAAGTTATATTGAAGACTATGCCTTTGCACTTTATGTATTTAGCTCCTGAAGAGCCTGAAGCCAGGTATCTTTCACTTGTGGAGTCACAAACAGTATCATAACTTACTGCCAATTAAATTAATTTACCATTTAACATTAGTCATTTATTAAATTAGTAATTATATGTACTGTAACTATGCATTATATTTTTTAATGGTGTATTATTTTTGTTTCTATTGCTAAAATGTGTGTGTGTATACTCCTAAATATGTATTCTGTTATAAAGCATAAGCCTCTCTTTAAATCAGTGGTCCTTAACCTGTGGTTTGGGACCCCTTTGGGGGTCGAAGGACCATTTTACAGGGGTCATGGAGTTCACTGAATGCATCAGAGCTGCTGCTAACCAGTGGGGTAGAAAGTAAATAGGGAGAGTAATGCCTCCCTTCTAAGGATGTATGGGGCTCTGCCTCCTAACTTCCCACCCTGCACATAATTTGGTGGGAAAATATAAGTTGGGGCACAGATACAGGAAGTGACATTTTGATCTAAAAAAGTTGAGAACCACTGCTTTAAATAGTCTTGTTCAGGAAATTACAGCTAGTAAACCTTCAAGCACATCTATACTGCTGCTATATTGTTCTAAAAGAACTAAAATGGAAATATTCCTACATGGTGAGTAGTGATGGCGCGAACCTGGAATTTGATGCGAACATTCGCAAAAGTTCGCGAACCCGGCGAACCGCCATAGACTTCAATGGGCAGGCGAACTTTAAAAAACAAAGGGACCCTTTCTGGCCACAATAGTGTTGGGAAAGTTATTTCAAGGGGACTAACACCTGGACTGACATGACAGAGGGGAATCCATGGCAAAACTTCCAAGAAAAAAAATGTTCACGCAATAAATCCGCACAAAGGATTTCTTACAATGATAGTCACTGGGATTGGAACATAAGAGGGAGCTGGAGAGCACTAAAACAACGCTGAGACAAAAGTGAAGATCTGCTTTCCCGTTGCCTACAGCTTTAAAAGGGAATTTTAATTTTATGGAGGGCACTGGTGGAGAGGACAGTGTGGAGGACCTGGTGGAGTGGTCAGTGTGGAGGACACTGGTGGAGTGGTCAGTAAGGGGGACACTGTGGTGAGGTCAGTGTGGAGGACACTGGTGGAGATGTGTTCAGTACAGTATGGCGACACGGTGGTGATGTTCAGTGTGGAGGACACTGGGGTGATGGTCAGTATGGAGGACACTGGTGGGCTGGTCAGTGTGAGGACAATGGTGGTGATGGTCAGATATGGAGGACACTGGGGTGTGCCATGGTCAGTGTGAGGTCAGTGTTGGAGGACTCGTGGTGATGGTCAGTGTGGAGGAACTGGTGTGGTGCTGGTCAGTGTGGAGGACACTGTGGTGATGATCAGTGTGGAGGACACTGGGGGAGATGGATAGTCACCATGGATGGATGGTGGGATATTCAGTTGAAGACTGGAGATTACCCAAACACTGCCTACTAATGGTTCCCTATAGCAGCAGCAGCAGCAGCTCCTTTCCAACTCTCTCCTTCTTCAGCAGCATGTGTACTGGCGTCCTGTACTTGATATGTTTTAGGGGGGTTTGTGGGTCTGTGAGGTGGGGGGGGGCTAATGGCTGGATTATGTTTGATGACTGTGACTCCACAGGGGTCAAAGTTCTGCAATGTTAAAAAGATAGGGGGGCGAGAACTCGCATATGTTCGCGCAACATGGGCGAACGCGATGATTCGCCGCGAATAGTTCTCCGGCGAACAGTTCGGGCCATCACTAAGGTGAGTGATGATCGCTATGATTACTAGCGGGAAATTTGAAATCCATTTGAAAACAGATTTGGACAAAGGTATTTGGGCCAGTGCCATTTAAAAATGGAACATGCGCATGGTTTGTATATATGCGGAAATGTGCCTTTTTAAAAACGCATATAGTTGTGTCATCCAGCTCAGCAATGACTCATTAAGCTCATCCAAAGCAATGGACATCGACCGTGATGTCATGTCCAAAATCCTGGTTTTATCCTGGATATATTGATCCCGCTCCAAAACAGAGTTGGCTGTATAAGATATGTGCCAGATAGATGGCACAAGTGCGCACGGTGCTCGAAGCGGTCATCGATCTAGCACATATCTATTTGTGTATGGGCCCCTAAAGGGCCAGCAGTGAAATGTAACAACAACAAAAAAGTAGTTTATTAAAAAACTAATATTTATTATACATTGTGCCTTTGCAGTGGTGCATATAACTTAGTTGTTGTCATAATTAACTATAATTCAGCAATGTTTATGACATAAGTAACTTAGGTTAATATAGCAGTCTATTCAACTTTATCACAGCAATATAAGCATAGTAAATGTTTGCCAAGGTAATGGAAAAATATTTTGTGCTGTATGTGCTGTATGTGTTATACAGATATAATGCTACATTGTATGTTTTCACTATGATGGCTTCAACTTGAAGCTCAGTACATTCCTCTGATATTTAAGTTTCATTGTGCAAAGTTTTCTATAGCAAAGAAATATCTTGGGATCTTATTTTTGTTTATGTTAACTTTGAAAATGTACAATGACAATATATTTCAGCCTCAAGGTTAAGAATAACTCTATATGGGTAAACAGACAGTGAATGGTTTATTGTTTACAACATGCTTAGGCTCCACATCTGAACACTTTGTACGGCCTCTGCAATGTATATGCTTCAGTGTTGTATCTGTGTGACATTGTGTAAGCACACATTGGCATGAGTACAGAGATGCTTTTCTGTATGTTTTTTCTGTCTCTTTCTCCTCTTTAAGTGCGAAATAAAATAAAAAGTAATAACAGTGAAAAGCCGATGGCCAAAAATTGACTCATAAATGAGAAGGTGGCATTTATTCTCAACCCTCTTATTGGAAACCTAAATCTCAGTAAATTTGTAGCCTTAGGATACAATGGGCTTAAAGGATTTCTGTCTCTGAAGAAAAATTAGAAGGCCATTGAGGTAAGGTAAATGGAAAAGGTTGTTTGGGCAAACGTGGAGCTACAGTACTATTAAATGTTAAGTACCATCAGGGGGTATCTAAGTCATTAATGAGAGTGGCAAGTGGGAGATTGTTCCAAACACTGGAAGAGTTATGGATAGCCGTGTGAAGGTGGCAGAATGCCACAGGGTGATTCTATCAAAAAAGAAAATGATATTTTTTTTAGATATTGTTTCAAAATAACACAAGTGACCTTTATTTCTATACTTTCCCAAAAAAAGAAGGTACAGTGCAGCAGTTCATATTAGAGTTCAGGATCGCCTGCAAGTCACCATATAGTATACAGCAAGGTGTTTATGGCTTCTGTTTTTTATTCCGTTTAAAAAGCAGAATAGTGTTTATCTCGTTCACTTTGCATTATAAACGCTAGCTTTCAATAATTAACTAACCATGGTATGGTATTCAGGGCATTGTTTTAAAATATGTTGCAGAATAAATTGAATCATGAAAATATATATATGATTTTTTTTTCTTAAGCTGGAGGCAAATCTAATTTTGAATCAGGAGAAAGTCAAGTTGTCAAACCTTTATTACCAATTTGGTATCACAGACACCAGCTTCTGTAGCTGTCAGGATTATACAAGATTCATTGAACTTTTATCAGACCTCCATTGCTAGTCACTTGCTCTTCGATGCTATTAAAAATCATACCAATTAAGGTAAGACATGTGACTCCCTAACCTGTGTGTATTGCAGCCCTTTGGGTATTTCTTTGAAACTTTTCCATGAAATAAAAATACTATTAATAATAAGAGCCAAATAAACAGTGTGCTGAATGTGTGAGCCGACATCTTTGTCGTTTTGTAATTTACAGCAAAGCAGCCTTGTGATTACTCACATATGATATCAGCTATACAGCAAAATAAAATTGTCATATAGCAGAGTACCTGATCTAATATTCTTTAGTTGCTTCTGGACAGCAATTCTATATTGAATTAAATGGTAACCTATAATAAGTGGCATTTGGTTTGCTAAAAGACTATGACTTTTTCAGGGTTAGTAACTAATACTATGTCGCACCCTATCTGCAACGTTTCATAGTTATATTTCAGCGAATGCTTCCCTCATGTTATTGATCATATATGAACTGCAATTTTCGTGTTCTAACGAGTAGTGTACACATGATAAATCCAAGCTGTATATAACACACCAGCTTGTCTGAGTGTGAAAAAGTCCCCCTGCAATGTCTTTTTTTTCAACAAGATGTCCTCAGTTTTTCAAATTGGTTTTACACAGAGCTTTCGATCTGAGAACTCCTGAGAACTTTATATTGTGCCTATTGCTATCTGCACACTGGTGGCTTAGCTGTCAGGACCCAGCAGTGGTCTGTGGTCTGGTGGTTGGGAATCTGGAGTAGAGGGTCAAGAGTAAAATAAATAGATGCTGAGGTGTGGATAAAGAGGTGGGGTATTCACAGGGAGAGATTGCCAGGCAGCACAGGACTGGTTGGTTATATCTTTCTTTCTTTGCCCCTGAAAATAATAATCAAGCAGTGTCCTCTCCTTTTTCTATGCCCCTAGAAATATACAAGCAATTTCACGCACTGAAAAGGTTAATAAATACCCTTTACACAGAGTTCAGATTGAACTACTTAAAAGCAAGTAGTGACTTGTGATGGGCAAACTTCGACCAGGTCCGCTTGCGAACAGCCGGATCAGACTTTTAAAAATGTCGCCCACCTTTTGTGGGCAGATTCAAATTTCCCGCCTGTTGGTGGGAAATTTGAATCAGAAAAGACGGAAGTGACGTCAGTGATGTCACATCCGGCCCTTGAAATGCATAGTTCCTTGTTCCGAGCCGGATGTGACTTCACTGACATCACTTCCGGTTTTCAGAGCCGATTTTTCACTAGAAGACTGGACTCTCGGTCTTTTAGTGATAAGATTCTTCCTCTGGATCTTACTGCTTCTGATGCTGCCGGTGGAAGAATAGTAAGCTTCCTCTCCCCAGCGAATGGGGCGGGTCGAACACCCATACTGCTTGCCGGCTAGAAGGAGTGCAAACATACATGCCCTGCGGACAGTTCAGCCATCGCTTTTTGGTGACATCATAACCATACTCAATACCAACAAAAATTATGTAACTAATATTTATATATTTATATATTATATATATATATATATAATATCTCATCTGGTGAGAGTAATATGAGCAATTCTCGTTTTCATAGAGGGGAAATATTACTTGCATCTCAATAACCCAGATGATATTTAAGATGGGAGTGTGCCTATCATTTGGTCTGCAGCACTTAAACCAAACTTTGGTAAATTGTGGTAGTACAATTCTTGGTAATAATTGTAAAACATTTTGTCCAAGATTGTGATGGTTGTAAGATATATGGCTCCCAGCGCTAGAATTGTCTTAGCTGTGTTTGTTAACCATTGGTTAAGCCACAGGTGCCCAACCTGTGGCCCGGGGGCCGCATTCGGCCCTTTGGGTGTTCTTTGGCGGCCCACCTTGGTCCCCCAAAGCCTTACTGTTATTGCATAGGCAATAGGAACTCACCTGTCCACCGATCCCCCGCTGACAGGTCCTCGTCTGGTAACGTCTTAGAGTGGGAAGAGGAGAGGCCATAAACTTAGGTGATAGGGGTACATATAAGCCAATTAGCCACCCAGAGGGTGCCTGAGCAAGTCCCTCACCTCTTCTCCTGCAGTGTTGCTGGGACATTAGCAGACTGGTGAGTGCCTATGCTCCCTCTATTTCACAAATGAATAGGGGGTGATTGTATAATATATACTGCATTGCATTCACATAACCTGAGAATAGGGGCATATAACATTTATAAGCAGTATAGGTTGAAAATGTTGCGGCTCTTTAGTGATGCTGAGGGCCGCACTTGTGGCCCTCCGTATCAACTTAGTTGGCCACCACTGGGTTAAGCTGTGCTTTGGTAGATGATCAGGAGCTAAGCACAAAGGGTGCTGCTAGTTGTCAAGTCGTGGTTGGATCTTGCTATTGGGCCTACCACCCTCAAGCCATAGTTGCAGATTAAGTTGAGCAGTCCTTGAAGGAGGTGTGAAAGAGGAGAGTGAGGGACACAGACCCACCATTATCAAAGTCAGTCTGCAGTAAGACTAAAACTTTGCTTCTGGGGTCAAGGGAACACTGGAGAAACTGGTAACTTACACAGAGCTATGGCCAAGTATGGCCTTCCTTGGTTCTGTGTAAAAAAAAAATCACGCAATATGGATATTTTTTTAGGAGTTAAATCCAAAGCCCCTAAACAAGGTATCATCACCAAAATGGGTGCAGGTTGTCCTCATGGATCAATAGACCCTGCACTTAGACATCTCTCTAAGTGGGTACTATGGCCTGTGAAGTAGTTGAAGTATTAGAGGTAGTGGCGGAAAGACATACCTTAGGGAAAACTCCCAAGGGTGATGAATGGCATCTGTGCCTTTTGCTTGGGGAAACAGATACCTTGCCAAAAACCACGCACACTTGTTATTTCCTGGTGTGGCCATGACATCTACGTCTGCCTCCATCGCTAAACCAGTGTGTGGAAGACTTCTGCATTTAAGGACCAGGAATGCTGTCTCTTTTCAGACTATGGGAGGCATCAGAACTCCCTTCTGCACTGCCTGCAAAAAGTATTCCCTCCCAGCCTTCAGGAGGGTGCAGCAAGATGGCTTCTGGACGTCCACACGTGTATGAGCAGAACTTTGCCCACACCCCCTACTGCTATGAACGAATAAGTTGCGACAATGTAACCTTTTTCCACCTGTGCTCTTTAAAGTGCTTCCTAATGGCAATGGAGAGGCTGAACCTGGGCAGGGATGGCCGCAAGAGATCCACCGAGAGTGACTTCTGCCAGGTCCATCCGCAAACAGGCAGGATGGACTTTTAAAGAAATCCAACATCCACCTGTTGGCGGGCAGATTCAAATTCCCCGCCTACCAGCAGTAACTGGCACGCATAATTCCTGGTCCCGGTTGCTGTATGTGAAGTCACTAATCTCACTTCCGGTTCTCCGAGCAGTTTTTCACTAGAAGACCTGGTTCTCTTACCGGTCTTCTAGTGAAAAGATTCTTCCTCCGGTGGGATCCTACTGCTCCTGATCCTGCCGGTTGGATAATTGTAAGCTCCTTCTCACCGGCGAACGGCAGGCTAGAAGGGATGTGAACATCCATGTTTGCGGCCGAACTGTCTTGCAAACAGTTCGGCCTTCACTATCGACAGGTAAGAACCAGAAATTATTCCAATAAGACCTGCTATAGGTAAGGACAGAAAAACGAACGAGGGTCTCATTCCAATAACATAGCCAGCCAGCATTGTTACCTAAATTGTTTACATCTACATTTAAGATATAAAGGCTGGACACACCCAAAACTCAGGTTGGACATTGAAAACGCAAATATTTGTCTTAAATTAAACAACTCTTTCTCATATTTTAATAATTAACATTGAACATTTTTTGGAATATCTTCATGTTTCATGTATCTTTTCTCCAACAATATTCTCAGGCAAGACAAAAAATAAAGATAAACAAGCATATAAACTATTTATTGTTCAATATATCAAAGCCATGCAGTAGATAAAATAACATATCATGGCTGGACTTAATTTCAAGAGTGAATTGCAAGCATTTTTTATTTCATGAGATACACTCGGAACTGTATTGAGGGCCTACACAGCATATTTCTGTCTTAATTATTTGCCGTGGGACATTTTTCTTATGTTTTACTGCATTTAGATGGTTGTTGATGTACAGAAAATGTCAGAAATATACTTCACAGTAGGAAAATGTCCATATTTAGACCTTGGTGCTACTGTAATTATCATCTGGGAGTATGTTCAAGTGCTTTGAACTTTTCACTAAATCTCCATTTAAAATGTTATTTGGCAATATAACCGGGAACAGAGCAAAGCAAACTAAATCCTGAAGAAGTGCAGATGTTGTGTGATATTTTTATTTCTCTATACACGCCATTATAAAGCTAGGAAGTTTTCTTAATAATGTCTCTTCCTCGTCATTGCAACAGTCGTAAAACATAATAAACAACAAGCCTCAGTGCCCTTTTAAAAAACCACACGAGGCTGTAATAGAAATGTAACCTTAAGGATTTCATGACTTTTGGATTAATTTTTTTCATAGTTAAAGCCAGCTAAAATGCATTAACTAGGAAAACAATATTTAGTAATAAGTTTCCTGTAACTCTATTAAGTATTGTGTATTTGTGTTTACATATGCATTGCAGTTTAGGCAGTATGTACAAAGCTTAACCTTGAACCCTAAAACATAAAAAAATGATATATAAGCAGATGTAGCAAATTTTACATAGAAAAAAATTAAAACAATTAAAAATGTAAAAATAAATGATTTGAGTATAAGCTAAAGGTGGGGAATGCAGCAGCTAAGGCATAGAAACACACATCAAATGTGCTTTGGGTTTTCATTATTAGAGATGGTTGTACAAATTCAACTAGCTGATTTGTGAGTTAAGTGCAAAGCCTCTATATATCGAATGGAGGATTTGATTGCTACATTACATAGTACAGAGGAGAAATTTAGGAAAAATTGGTTACAATGAGAAGAATGTATTTAAACCAAAAAATGTTGAGGATGTAGTAGAGGGTTTGGGGGGTTGGGGCGGGTAAAAGTCGGGGAATCGGGGGCCTTTTTTGTATTTTTTTTTTATTGACCTTTTTATTTTATTTATTTATTTATTCATAATTTTTTTTCCACTAAAGGAGGTGATGGGGGTGGGGGTTTTAAGGATGATGGGCATGATGCTGAAAAAGAATAAATTGATCCAGGGACAAGGGCAGGTGAGATCGTCGCTCTTTGTAAATGGAAGATATGTAATTGTACTACTGTAGAATCATGTACCGACTAATGTTTGAACTTGTGTTATTGGAAAAAGAAAATAAAGGAAAAAGAAAATGCTAAAAAAAAGTGCAAAGCCTCTGAACATGTAGGAGAGGGTGTAGGAACATGTTAAAGTTAAGTTAAATGTTATATCAATATCCCAAAAATTTGGTGATGGTACCCTATTTATTAGTTTTTCATCTCAAGTTTAAGCCTAAATTAGCCTGTACTTTAGTATCAATCATTTTAGCGTACATCGGCCCATCAATTAACACACACCAAATGTAACCAGTATACTAAACAAGATATCATTGGGCCTTGATTTTTTAGGTAAGCTGTAGCAAGGCTGTGGATATTATAGTATTAACATACAAAAGGCATAAGATTTTAAACATGTGATTACTGGACTGTGCAGGCACTGTGGAATAATTCAACCACAGCAATTATTTTCTCTATAGTGTTAGTATCTAATAGTGGTGATCGCGAACATTGCAACAATCGCAAATTTTTATTGTGAATATCGTCTCTTCGAGAATTAACAAAAATCTAGAATATAGTGCCATATCTATATAATATTCTAGATTTTTTGCATCAGTTAGTGGAACTACTGTGCTTTGCACTCCAATATGTGCATGCACAAGTGCCGATTTGCACAAGGAAGGTAATAAATTATTAGTTTTCATGTGATGTGCGTTAATATCACCACTTTTTATTGCAAAAATCTTTTGCCCAATGAAGGTAATACTGACTGGACATCACATATTCTCCAATGTATGATTTTTTTTTAAAGCTAGCCATACATGTGTCGATTCCCTGAATGATCGATCACCCATCCGATCGATTCCGGCGATGCCACAGGGGATCGGATGGGTGATCGATCGCCCAATTACGTCTGTGCCTACCACCTTAGGCCAACAATTCCTGGATGATTCCGTGCCCAATCGATCGCTTTGCAAATGGCAACTCCCCTTGATGTGTGCTGAATCGATCAGAAAAGACCAACAGGTTGGTTCTCTGGCCGATCTGATTCAGGGGGCCATGTCGTTCGGACGGGGTCGATCGGGCAAGGTGGGCTGCACTCAATTCTTAGCCGATCGGCGTGCACGCGCCCGGTGATCGATCGGCCAGGAATCGTGTGCGAAATCGACCCGTGTATGGCTACCTTAAGAATATTAGGCGAAAAATGTGTGTTTGTGAATACGAATATTGCATGTTCTGCTCTTCACTAGTATCCAAATAAATGGAATGTACATTTTTAAATGTTTGCTAACATTTGCAAACCTCTAAGTACTGATGCAATGCTTCATGCGTCTGGCTGGTGTTGGTGAACATAAGACAGCCATGACACTACTAAACATCTTTAATTTCATTGGCTAAGAAGCTTAAATTCACTTTGGAAAAATAATAATACACCTTGAAAGTAAACAAGCTCAATATTTTATTAAAATCAAAACGATGTACACTGGCAACTACTACTACTTTAATATCTATCTTTATTACAGACCAAACTAGTTTTTGGCTAGATATGTAGGCAAAATTTCAATGTATACTTCAAGCAGACAAAAACTACCCATTGGAAATTCATATAAATAGTAATGGCAAGGCGGACAGTTCTGCGGTGCACATGGATGTTCGCCCTCCTTCTCGCCGGCGAGCAGTACGGGTGTTCGACCCGCCCCGTTCGTCGACGAGGAGAAGATCTCTATTCTTCCTCTGGCAGGATCAGAACCTGCGAGATCGTGCCGGAGGTAGAATCTTTTCACTAGAAGACCGCGCATGAAGCCGGTCTCCTAGTGAAAAACTGGCTCGGGAACAGGACTTGGCCTCCTTTAACCAGGAACTATGCGTTTCAGGGACCGGATGTGATGTCACTGACGTCACATCCAGTTTTTCCGAGTCAAATTCCCCGCCTAGAGGTGGGGAATTCGAATCTGTCTGCAAACGGGCGGACAGCGGACTTCTTTAAAAGTCCGATCCACCCGTTCGTGGACACACATGGCCGATGTTCGGCCATCACTACATATAAAGGGAATATTGAAATAAACATGACAAGAAAGTATATATATAAACAAGAGATTAAAGGTGACCATAGACGGTTCAATTTGCATCCAATTTAAACGCACATTGACCGTCACGTGCAAAATCAGCCACAAATCGAATGTGCATACCTTAAATTGGGCAACAAATCAGCCCAAAAATGCATATAACAAATTATGGACATTATGGTCCGTAATTTTTAGATCCATCCAAAGTAAATGCCAGCATACATAGGGTGCGTGGCTGATTCTCTGCACTACCAAGCATGATGACATCATCACGTGCGTCCGATCTGTTGAGAAATTGGTCCGGCATTGAGACGTCTATGGCTAGCTTTAGACATAGGCTTACCGTAGACAAAGGCAGTTTTGATTTGACAAATTGGCCAAAACTTGGCAGAGATTGTCTAGGAGAATGTCTGTATTTTACAATAAGAATCTAGAAAGACCAAACCATTTGTAGATGCAGGTCTCAGCTTACACAATGTTTTCAAACTTTGTTACATTGACAGTCGATCCTGCTGTCTGTCAATTCCATTGAAGTTTGTTTACTATATTGCACTGATGCACTGACCTATCTGAATAATAAGTCACACTGCCATTTTGTCTTGCAGGTTGGGCATTGCTATTAGTACATTTGTGTACTGTTTTTATTATTGTAAGCAAGGACAAAAATCTCAAGCAATCGAGATTTTAAAAGAGGATTTTGTTATTTTTTTGTTCCATGAAACGTGCTTTTTTATAAAGAACAACATACACTTGTAAACTCTTCAAGGCCGTATCAAAATTGAAGCAATTTCACACTGATGTTTTATTGTGGTGTTGGTGAAATCCCTTTTCAGCAATCACACAAAACATAGAGGCATATCCTTTTTGGAGTACTTTTAGACTAAAAAAACAAAAACATGTATAACAAGTGTCTATGCTGCAGACATTGTTATGAGACTCTGACATCACTGACATCATCATTATTGTCATACAAGATAACAATCACTTGTTTTTTTTCAATCTGATTTAACCTCCTGAGTGTTTCGCCGAGGTCCAGATTTCTGTACCAAAAGCGTTACGCTGTTAATCATTGAAAAAGCCGTGTTGTAGGCCTGTAACTGACCAAAATCTGTCCAAAAACAGGTCTAGTAGACATCCTGAATATATAAAGTTTCAAACGCTTAAGTATTTTTTTTAAAATCACATTCAATGATCAAATTTAATAGATAATACAAAAATCTGCTCAAACTCTAATTAATTTTTTAATAAACCAAGACTGACAGGCGGTCTGATATACCGCGCCAGGAACAATGTCG
>CM070033.1:55006219-55018751 GCA_036250615.1 Ptychadena robeensis | reverse complement strand
TTGCCCCCAATTTTGGGGGTGAAAAAGTGCGTCTTATGGTCCGAAAAATACGGTATATAACTTGATAAACAATAGTGAAGTGTCAGACAACAAAAACTGATTTTGTGCATTGGTTGCTAGTTTCCTCATAGTGTTGAGCTTGAAAATTCAAATCAACAATTTTTATTGTGAATATCGACACTTTGAGAACTCACAGAGATCTAAAATATAGAGTTATATCTTTGCAATCTGGAATATTCGCAATTCTGGGGAAAGTACCATGCATTCTGTGTTGACTTATGTGATTCCACAGCAGCTGCAATTTCACCTTCTGCCTCTAGATGTCGATGTGCCCACACACATTACAATAAATTGCTTTACAAGTACTCCCAACATATAATGAAAGGAGATTGTGAATTTGCATATCTACTTTGACTATTTGTAGAATAATTTGAAAAATATCGGAAATTTAAATATTGCCTATGCTGCTCATCACTATTTCCTAAAAGATCAGTGGCAAATGTATGAGGATTCAATTCCAACATTACTAAAATCAGTAGAGCCTCATTCCTCTTCTTTTTAATGGTCGTCATTCTTTCCTGCTATTAGTTACCTGTTGTTGCTGCCAGGGAATCCTTGCCATGGGCCTTACCAATAAAAGTATGTAGCTACCCGGGTCGATGTGTCCAAGGGGAGGGGGCAACCATTTCAGAATGTTTTCCTTTTATTGATAATCAATTAGGATAGGGGAGAGCAGGAAATGATTGAAACAGAAAGGCAAAAAGACACACCCTTTATATACACTGTACACAGGGCTGTGTCTTCTTGTGTGCAAAACATGGTATGCAGTGTTAACAGATTAAATAGTGCCCATGCAGTTCTATTCTGCTGCATGAGGGTGTTGTCCATCCTGTAGAATCCCAGCTTGGCCTTGGCACCTACAGTTGATGGCACCTACAGGGGTTGCCTACTGTACAGGTCATACATCTAGCCCATAGGCTCACCCCACTAGCCCATACAAATATACTACTCTATGCAGACCTATGGTGTTTTTTATGTAGGTGCAACATTAAACACATCAAGAGAACTAGCTTGTTTTAGAGCATATTTTTCTCACATCCAGTAGGACTCCTCTAGATTGACAGACAAAGAAAATAAAAATGCAGCATGCTGTGTTGTTCTAGAAAGCCTGAAAATGAACATACAATACATTGAATGCCAAAATGAGAACTAACTTCATCTTGATACATAATTTGTTTCATTTCCATGTGGATTTCACTGATGTGAAAAAAATGAAAAGTAAATTAAAACCACAAAGACAGGTGTCAAAATTTGCAAAATGAAAAATACAGGAATAAGATTGTTTATGTTGAACCTTGCTTATATTCAAGCTCAGTTCTTGACATAACACAGAGAACCAATTCAGGTTTGTAATGTTTCATTATAATTAGACATGAGAAAATGAAAGTAATGTATATTATAATTATATCACAGAGGAATTCAAGGCAACCCAAATATATATAAAGATACAAATATATTGGTAACTAGCCAGTCCGACTTGTAAACTCCATGTAATTTTACTGTATCTCTTACTCTTTATGTACAGTGCATCCGTAAAGTATTCACAGCGCATCACTTTCCCACATTTAGTTAGTTAGTTTAAGATCTGTCCAGAGATGTTCAATCTCTGTGCTTAAGGTAATTGTTTGGTGAAGCATTAACCCCAGTCTGAGTTTAAGAGCACTCTGGTGCAAGTTTATATTAAGGTTGTCTCTATACATTGCTGTAGACATGTTTCCCTTTACCCTGACTAATCCCTGTCGCTAAAATACATCACCAAAGTATGATGCTGCCACCATTAGGCTTCACTGTAGGGATGGTATTGGCCTGGTGATGAGCAGTGCCTGGTTTCTTCCAAAAGTGACGCCAGGCACTCACATCAAAGAGTTCAATCTGAGTCTGATCAGACCAGAGAATTTGTTTCTCATGTTCTAAAAGACCATTGGGTGCCTTTTAGCAAATTCCAGGTGGGCTGCCATGTGCCTCTTACTAATTAGTGGATTCCTTCTAGCCACTCTACCATACAGGCCTGATTAGTGCATTGCTGCCAAGATGGTTGTCCTTCTGGAAGGTTCTCCACTCTACACAGAGGACCCCTGGAGCTCTGACAGAGTGACCATGGGGTTCTTGGCCACCTCCCTGACTTAGGCCCTTCTTCCCCAATTGCTCAGTTTAGATGGCTTGCCATCTCTAGGAAGAGTCCTGGGGGTTTAGAACATCTTCCACATAGGGATAATGGAGACCGTCTCAGAGGTCTACAGATATAGTGTCAGGATCCGAACCCAGGGAAGCTCCGGTGTCTGGCTGCAGCTCTATCCCCTGAGCCACCGGAATATTTGCTTTAGTACCTTGCCGGATACCTTGTACTTAGACAGTTGTTACCTAGTTCTCGTGAACCCTTGGCCTCTCCCATGGACTTCCTATAAAAGCCAGGTCCCAACTTGGGTTCAACAGCAGATTATTGTGCTTCCAGACAGTATCTTGCTTTCTGTTTTTCCCTGCTCGTATAATCTTTGTGTACCGACCCTTGGCTTTGACAACCTGACAACTCTTCATTTTGCTCCCTTGTGACACCACCGTCTTTCGATCTACGCTTGTTTTGACCACGCTCCTGCTTGCTGCCTCTCGCTACCTATTTATCCTGCCATTACTTGAGTCATTGTTTCAGCTACTGGACTCCGAGCCTGACCGCAGATTGTTACATATAGACAGATGTGTTCCTTTTCAAATATCATGTCCAATCAATTGAATTTACCACAGGTGGACTCCAATTAATCTGAAGAAACATTTCAAGAATGACCAGGGGAAACAGGATGGCTGTGAGCTCAAGTTTGAGCTTCATGGCAAAGGCTGTGAATATATATATATATATATATATATATATATATATATTCGGGTTCTGCAGAAGCACATTTTCTGTGTCAATCTAGGTTGTTACAGTATTTTTGACATGTCAGCCTGAAACTGATTTCATTGTATGTAGTTCCATGCTTACGGTCATGTGTGTGAAAATATAGATGGAGAAAATATATTGTAAAAGTTACATATATTTTTCCTTTTATTGTTTACTAAGAACATATTTATGTTTGACATAAAGCATCTGCAATGATAAATATGGCATCTTTCTTCCCCACCATGCACCCATCCAATTTCTTGATATGAATCCAAGTGATAGCTGAGCAGTCACTAAAGAAAAGTATCCAATCCAGGCAGCTTTGTCCTGGGAGAATGTAAAAATACATTATTATTTACAGATATTTATCTATAAGTAGAGTTGATTTTCATGGCTACTAATATTGGATGACCTTTCCTGGAATTAATTGAATGTTTCTCATTCATGTATAGCAGATGCTGGTTGGATGGGTCATTGAATCTGTTAGGGTGCAGCTAATATGGAACAGGTTAATATTAGATATTGTGTTAGTGCATGGACAAAAGTACAGCTGTCTTCTAAAAGAAAATACAAAAAACTGGTTGGACACAACAATTGCTTTATTTTTGAATGGACTGGTTTTCAGCAATTTCAGCAATTTGACAACTGGGGCTGAATTCTGTGTGTAAACTTTTTGCCACTACCATTGTAGGACAATGGAGGACAACTCCATTGGTAGGACAACTATATATACAGTGGATATCTAAAAACACTCCAAATCTGTCAGATTGCAAGGGCATCTCCTGTGCACAGCCCTCTTCAGACCACCCCGCAGGTTTTCAATCAGATTCAGGTCTGGACTCTGGCTGGGCCATTCCAAAACTTTAATCTTCTTCTGGTGAAGCCTTTCCTTCGTTGATTTGGATGTATGCTTTGGGTCATTGTCATGCCTAAAGATGAATTTCCTCTCAATGTTTATCCTTTTTAGCAGAAGCCTGAAGGGTTTGTGCCAATATTGACTGGTATTTGGAACTGTTCATAATTCCCCCTGCCCCAGATCCAGCTGAAGAAAAACAGCCCCAAAGCATGACACTTCCACCACATTGCTTCACTGTGGGTATGGTGTTCTTTGGTGATGTCCACCTAAAAGATTTCAGTTTGTTTTTCATTTAAATTGTACAGTTTATAGGTCATATGAAAGGTGGAAAAAGTTCTGAAATGATTTATCTTTGTCTCATTTTTGTACAGCACAGGAACCTGATATTTTGTCAGGAGTGTGTAGACTTTTTATATCCACTAGAGGTCTGTATCTGTTACACAGAAGTGAGATAATTTGTGAGATAACGGGTTAAACACAACTATAAAAAGGCCTCCGCCTCATAAACAAACTAAAGCTTATATCAGATAGGTAATGTGTTCTGTTTGTTTTTCATATTTTTGCTTCTACGTGATCCATTAACATGCTGTCAGATAAGTGTGGTAGAGGATAATCAACAGAAATCTCAGCATTGCACTGCTCTTTCTGCAGTGCACAACTCCGTGATCTTGTTACACAGAGCATGGATTTTCTCTGTAATGACCAGCATGTTGAGAGACTCTATGTATGTCACCTTACTAATTATTCCTTATATTTAAATACATATGACATACTGACTTATACCATTACAGTATATGCAGCAGGATTCAGAAATGCCTGTTTACATAAAAACATGTTAAAGATGTGAATGATGTAACATTTGCACTTTAAAAGCCCGTCATCTTCTGTAAGTGCCAAACTAGGTGCAATTTCCCCATCCATGATTGCAATGCAATTTAATAGCAACTTGGCTTGGCAATGGGCAAATTAAATAAAACGTCCCCATCAAAGGAAATTGTTTCTCTGGTTTGATAAGTTGTTAGCAGTAAAGGAGAGTTGACCTGCTTCTTTCTGTTATCTGAAATAAGAAGATTTATGGAAAGAAAAATTCCCCCTTTTTACAAAACATATAAATACATATATTGCTGTTTTGCAAGTCATAGTTGGGTGATCATTATGAAAGTGGCTCTAGTATTTTTATAGCCTCAAAATCATTTGCGTATAGTTATTTCTTAAAGCATGTCTGTAGACTTTTGTTGCATGTCAATGTATAGAAGTCTCTTGCTACATTCTATGTGTGCTCAAGTAGTACCTTGTAACATTTAGGAAGTAAAGCTGTTGCGTAACATGGGAGAATGTGCTTATTTTTCAGTTTTAGTTCAGGCTTTTAGTTGTTGTTTTTTTTTTGTAAATTCATTTTATTATAAGATTTTTTTAACATTACAAATCAGTATCAAAGTCAAATTATTTCAATAATCATTAGTTGTTAGGGTTATTATTTTTGTGCTATTTACATGTTGATAATTCTGTTGCATGGGTTGATATTAACCTGTTTATTATACAGGGTGGGCAATTTATATGGATACACCTTAATATCCATATTTTCAGGTGCTGCACATCTCGTATCTTTACAGCATAGAAAATTGCCTTCAGATAACCCTAAAGATAAAAGTCTAAGGGGGGCAGATCGGGAGACCTTGGGGGCTATTCAACTGGCCCACGATGACCAATCCACTTTGCAGTAAACTGTTCATCTAGGAATGCTCGGACCTGACACCCATAATGTGGTGGTGCACTATCTTGCTGGAAAAACTTCAGTGCATAAAGAGGGAAACACATCATCATGCAGCAATTTCAAGGTCTCCCGATCTGACCCCCTTAGACTTTTATCTTTGGGGTCATCTGAAGGCAATTGTCTATGCTGTGAAGATTCGAGATGTGCAGCACCTGAAACCACGGATACTGGAAGCCTATGCTAGCATTTCTCCTGCAGTGTTGCTATCAGTGTGTGAAGAGTGGGAGAAGAGGGTTGCATTGACAATCCAACACAATGGGCAGCACATTGAACACATATTTGTAAGTGGAAAGAAACTTGTTAATTACTTGTTAAATACTCATGAAAGAATAAATTGTTTTCTTGTGAAATTCCTAATAAGTTTGATGTGTCACATGACCCTCTTCCTATTGAAAAAACAAAAGTTGGATTCAAAATGGCCTCCATGGTCACCACCCATCTTGAAAAGTTTCCCCCCTCACATATACTAATGTGCCACAAACAGGAAGTTAATATCACCAACTATTCCCATTTTATTAAGGTGTATCCATATAAATGGCCCATCCTGTACTGTACTAAGGGATAAACACCTAGTGTAGCCTACTCATACCAAGGGATATGACCACAGCATAACAACAGATCTGCTACATAGACTTTAACATCAATAGCCATTTTGCCAGAGTCTATATTATTGATAAAACGAATAAAGATGTTTTAAGCTGCAATTATATTTCTATTCTTATAGTTAAGCATCCTAATGGTAAAAATAACTTTAGAAATGAAACAACATATATATGGGTTAAAGGGACTTTAGCTTCTTAGAATGAAATAATACTTTTTTCTTATACAATAGACCTCTTGCATTGCATAACAAAATGTGATCCATGACAAAATAGTTCTATATAAAACCCATTGTATTCTAGAAAAATATAATTGGCTGCTCCTCTTTTGTATTAAGTATCTGTAAACACATATATAGTTACAATGTTCTTGCGTCTAATTAATCAATGTTTTGCAATACTCTTGTAACTAGTGCAATGATCTATGGTTGTTTTTCATGCTTCAGGCTTTTTGTCGATTTGTTTATCATGACAGTTATGTGTCGCAATGACACATATATTACATTTTCCAAGTACAAACAGTAATTGTTTCGTATAAATAATGCAAGGTCAAAAGTTGTAAATGTGCATCTTGCAAAAAGTTTTACCTTTTTTTTTTTTTTACTTATAAAAATAGTTCTTCAGTCTTTCAAAACTAGCCCTACTGTAACATACCCATGAGAATCATAAGAAAAGTTAGAAGGACATTTTGCAACAAAAGAATGGTTAGCTTAGTGCAGACGTGGGAGTAGAAGATGTTTTTAGTTGTACTTTATATGGTATTACAAGGTCTTAATAGCCCTTCCGGAAATGCTGTAGCAACTGCTGATCAATGGAGTTTATTTTCTAAACCATCTAAATTTGGACTAGCTAACCCCTTGAGTGCCATCATCAAAAACATTGAGTAGATAAAATATTCCTTTGCAAGCGAATGTTGCATGGAGATTGATATGATTATTTATCATAAAGAAATGTGAATGATGTAATGAAAGAGCAGTACCCTTTTTTTAATCTTTGAGTGCTGTTAAGGTTGCTTACCTACTATTGTTCTTTATCTTCATTAGAAGCATTGAAGGATGTTTTGTTAAACAAGATGCACACCGGAACGCTAGAAAGAAGTGCTTTGCCAACTGATGGATGCTTAGTTTACAAACATTTTTAGAAATGCTGCTAATACTAAATCTAAAAACATAAACACATTACAGCAAATAGAGTTTTGAACACTTGATGTTTGTCAATTCACCCATCGCTCATTTATAGCACCCATGTATTTCGTACAAAATTATTGCAAAAGCAAAATACAATGTCATTGGAGGAGCCGGACACTTGGGAATTACTGATTACAGTTATGCTTCTTTATGTTTTATGTAAAGATTGCATGTATAAGCCTCAGGATCCACTGCCTGTTATAACCTAGTGCTCGAGCCGACCACTACCGGCAATGGGGCTATGACAGGGCTGGCTCCACAGCCCGACAGAGCCCCAGATCCACTGGCCCCACCTCCAGCCCTTCTGTGGCCATAGTAACGTGACGGAGGCTTGCGCAGGGAAAAGGTTGCAACAGCTATGAAGAACAAATTGTGAGTAAGGGCTAATTCACATTTTATTTTTTTTTTGAGCGTTTAAATACTGGAAAAACAACAACAATGAAATCATATTCTTTGTCTTAAAAGGCCCTCATACACCTTACAATTTTTCCATACAATTTTTGTACAATCAACTTTTGTTCTGCCAAAACCATGTAGTAGGAGGACCTTTCTAAACCTTCCAGCCACTATGTATACTATCAGGGAGGACTTGGCACTACATAGTTGTTGGTAGATCTAATGGAAATTGTATGGAGTGATCTAAATATGGGGGCTGTATGGGGGCTTTATACATTCATTTAAGCATATTTGAGCATTTTTTTTAAGTGGTGCGGTTTATAGACTTTTTCTGGACCCCTATTGTTGTGTTTGAGGGCCATTTGGCTTCTCAACCGCCCTCATTGACTTCACTTGCCTGTTAGGATTTTAGTCTTCTTTTGAGCTGTAAAAAATTAAGTTAAGAAGGACCATTGATTGTCTTAATCTTCTCTTAACACATTTCTACAAATGAATTTTAGTTTTTTTACAGTATAAATTTACTTATTAACGATTCTGGACAAAAGAGGGTGTTTGGAGAATGATAAACAACATGGATAAAGCTGGCCATACATCTCTCTGTCAGATATCCTTTAGATCTACCTACAACTATGTAGTATAGGGTCCTCTGCGATTGAAGACAGGTAGACTTGATTGTTTAGAGAGTCCCTCATATTACATGGTTTTGGTAAAACAAAAGGAGATCTTGAGGAAATCTAAAGGTATATGAGGACCCTAAGAAATGACTGTGGGTTGGGCATGAAGGTTCAATTTAAGGTAGCTTGTGATCATCTCTTTTTCTAGTACAGGCTAAATAGGATAGATTCCAGCACTTATGAATTATTACATGACCAGGGACAACAAATCGCCCCTTACTACATTAACTATGTAATTTGGTCAACCTTTGCAAAATTCACTGAGGCCTCTTTCTTTTTTTATTGCTAAGCCAACTGGATTTTTAGCCAAAAGCCATTAGATTATAGTTTAATATTTCTAAATTAGAATAATTCAGTATTAATACTTGAAAAATAATAGCATTTTTGATGAAGATTAATATTTCGAGTATAACACAGTTATTTATTGAGATGACACTCTGACTTCTATCCTTTTCTCTTAACTACCATTAATGCAGCAATGCTATCAACCTTAAAAGGACTATTAATATAATATGTGTGCACTGTAATCAGCAGGTTTTGTTTAGATACAAATTGATGATCCACCCATCTATTGTAAAATAAAAAAATGAAGTGCAGTTCAAGTGTTTGCAGAAAAGCAGAAGGAAACATTGTTAATAATGATCTGATCTTGGCTCCTCTATGGTAAGCTTTGCATATTTTTACTTGCTACCAAGGATAGAACTGTCAGATAAAAATAATCACTACATATTGCTTTCTCCAAAACATTGAGACAAACAAAGCTGGATGAAAAAGACATTGAATGGCAGGAGTACATTTCTGAAATGCCATTTTGCACACCAGATGGTACAATACAATCAAATGCAAATAAAATCAGAAGTGTGAAGGTTAACATGTTGGTAATTTCAAATGTTACCTCTACACAATTCATCGGGCTAAATGGAAGATTGAAAGAAAATATTGATAGTGTATGCATATGTTACTTAGATCATGTTCTTCTTATGTATACAATTAGTGTTAATTAACATGTTCATAAACACCTTGAAATATTAGCATCTGAAGCCTGACCATATTATGTAGAAATAATAATAGAACTATTATAAACAGGGGTGACTGTCACATGAGGACAATAACTGTCTAGTAACAAAACAGCAAAACCAGTACAAAAAAGATAGAGGGGGATGGAATTCGAGAAAGAAATGAGAGAGAGAGATTTAGTGATAAGGAAGAAAGAGAAGGGATAGATGTGTAAGAAATAGGAAAGAGAGAGCTTGACCTGCTACACTGGGTTAGGTACAGGACAGGAGGTAAGATAATTATTAGATTGACTTAATTTTTATTCTTTTATGTGAGTTTAGGTCCACTTTAAAAATTATTATAAATATTTAATGGCTTAAAGAGTGCCTTACAGTGTGTGGACAGTTATTCCAAGAGAAAAACACATAGTTCATTATAACTATGAACGTATGAAAACATGACAGGACTGGGTGATCAGAAAGGCAATTAGCCTAAAATAGTATAGTATAAATTTATATGGGAAATCAGTTATACATTATGTAAATATTAACAGTAAAGAGTAGTCAAATGAAAACACACAACACACAATACTCATTTTTGTTTAGCCATCACAATTTATTTGGGTGTCTTAAGCTGTTTTCAGAACATAATAACTACCCTACTGTTTGCTTGATCTTAGTTGACAGTGCTGCTCCAATATCTTTTCAGAATAAGCAGAAAACAAAATGGCAGCACCATCTTAATTAATTCTTTAGTTTTGTCCAGCCCCCCATACACCTTTAGATCACTCCATACAATTTATTTTAGATCTACCAACAACTATGTAGTATAGTGGCTTCCCTGATAGAACACATAGTGATTGGAAGGATTGGAAAGCTCCTCCTATTACATGGTTTTAGTAGAGGAAAAGTTGATTGTACAGAAATTGTATGGTAAGATTGTAAGTTGTATGGGGGGGGGGGGCTTTAGGCATGGGCATGTTGAATATTACAGAAATTAATAAATATGATGACATGATGTCAACAGAAGCAGTGTAGTTTAACTCATTCTTCCCTACAGATTGCTGACTACCTCTTGTTACTTGATGGCCATCGACATTGCCAACATGATGTGACAATTCATTATTGGCTAACTGCATGAAAAAATATTTTACTAGCGATATTATGAATATTTTAAAGCAAATAAATGAAGATATGATATTAAAATAATTTCATTATTACAATTATACCAGGATCATATTGGCAACTATCCTTTGTATGTATGTTTTTTTGAAAATTTTGTTTTTAAATTTGTGTTAAAGTACACATTTTTCAGGTAACCTTCAGTATTCATAGGTAACACTTTAAGTTTCAAACCATTGTGGGTCAACTATCTGTCTGAAACTACACAAAGACTAGGGATGGCTGCAATGCTCAGCCGGGGGACAGTCCGCAGCGAACATGGCATGTTCTAACATCTGCTTGCCAGCGAATAGGACAGGTGTTCGACCCACCGCTGGCCAGATCAGCTGTGCAGGGTTCTAAAAAAGATCCGGTCATTGGAAGAGTCAAGTTAATTTTTTAGATCCCTGCATGGCTGATCTGCGCAGAAAATTATCTTGACAGACACCAGCGGTGTGGGTATTATTCTGCCGGCCCGAACAGCCGTGCAGGGATCTAAAAAAGATCCTGCCGGCGGAAAAATACCGTCCAGTGTCTGTCAAGATAATTTCATCGGTAGACATCGCGGTGAACAGAGTTACCGCTGGAGCAGGTGGTCCGAGAACGTGCGGAAGTCGAACTTTTACTAAAGTCTGATCTGCCTGTTCACAAACGGCCGCAGCCAATGTTCACCCATCACTAACAAAGACTTTTCTTACAGGACAGAAGGGGAAAACATTTCTGCATATATACTAACCACTTCCCATCATTGAGTTAATGTGTCATAATCAGTCCTAACCATAGTCTATAACCATCAAATTAGCAAAAGGTATGGAATTTGTGCCAGTCAATCAATCTGCATTGACATGTAACTAGACTAAAACGTAGGTGGTAACTTTTTGAATATTCATTGAATATGCATAAGCTTTCAGATGCACTTGGTTCTCCTTTTTTTTTTAACACTAAAGGTTTCCGGAAGCATGCATCTTAAAATATGTTTAGTTGGCCACATAAATTTATCTTTCCTGCTGCTATATATAACTTACACTGTACAACACTGCTACCTAACAAGATGGTAAAAGGGTAAAACAACATTGTTTCTTTTTGTATAATGTTCCTCTGGTAGAAGAGCTGCTGAAGCACAATACCGATAAGGTCTATAAAGAATTATGACAGATAATGTGACTTCCAGGTTAATTGGACTTAGCATGCATGAATTTGTGTCATTTGTATGGATATGAGTTTGTGGTATATACTCGAAAGGTAAATTATGTAAATAGTTAAGAACAGACTGTATTGTGCCCTAATGACAAGGAATTCAAATTTTAAGCAAAAATATAATCTTCCAAGTTATCCAAGTAAAACCCAGTTATTTGTACATGAAATAAAGCCCCCTCATGTTCTATTTTTACATCTGCCTGATTATACAATATAGAGTTTGACTGAATTCCATGTCGTTATTCAGTACAATCTATATTTCCATACATTATTTTACTAAGGTGCTTTATTTATACTGTATATGCCACAAAAAGTTATGAAGCACATTCTAATTTATATTATTCTTTTCAGACAAATGTTGATACTTTTTTCACTCATTCTACTGTCATTGTGTCAAGACGTTAAAATAGAATTCCTAGTTTGTCAAACCTGACAACATTGTTACAGAACGTGTGCTTTACTGTTAATTAGAACAGCGAGTAAGTAGGAATATGAGGAGTTTCAGGGAAAATAGTATTCACTGTATAATATATAAAGTTCTTGGCAACAAAGGAAGTTCAATAAGTTACTAAAAATAGAGGTTCACAAACCGCCATAATAATGAACTTCCATTTTCTCTTCCAACAGTGTGACAGTGTTTAGTATTCTTGGCTTTATGGGGGTATTTTGTAGTTAATATTATAAGGGATAATTTAATGGATGAATATATGAACAAAGACTTGTTATTATTTAGGGTTCTATTCATGTGGAAACCAAGTTGA
>CM070033.1:54995449-55005713 GCA_036250615.1 Ptychadena robeensis | reverse complement strand
GCGGACAGTCCAGGCCGATGTTTGGCCATCACTACTCACGAGTCATAATAGTTATACTGCACAAAAAAACTATAAATAATATGTATATTTTGTATATATATTATAGATCCTTACAGGTCCAAACGACTTGCGCATGTTGCGATAACCCTGCCTCATTTCTGCCTTAGATTCTGTACCTCAGATCATACCAACTGAGCTCAGTGGGTCTACTTTCCTTCCTCACTGGTGACACTAGCCATGGCCCTGCCATTTTGGTGTCACCAGCATTGAAACCTTTAAAGACATCTTAGGAGTAACACTTTTTTTACTTGTATTTTCTATAGTCTCAGTATATAATCACATGTTTTCTGCCTTCAAGCTATTGCATCCTTGTCTAGGACATGCACACAGCTTCTTTATCTGTAGTACTGTTAGAAGGTTATGTAAGAGAATGTGATGACAAATTCACAAGCCTTACCCAATCACGTTCAAGTAAAAGAAAAAGCATGTTTGCTCTCACATGATTGGATAATTGATGCCAATTGACCTTTACCTCCCTTGCTCAGATATGGGAAAATTCTCTTTCACAGTAATAATTTACTTACCAAAAAGAACAATCCTCTCACATGTGAACAGCACAGCATCTGCAGTATATTTATATTCATACTGAATGTAACAATACCTTTAACATATAAAGTGATCATCATAAAATGCCATAAATTGGTACCTGGCATGCCTTTCATCAATTGGCAATTGATATAATATGATTGCTAATTCAATTGGATGCTTACATATAGCAATACATTTCTGATTACCATTCAGCATTAATCAGGAATTCTCTGCATACCTTAGTCTTATTCATTTATACGTGAAAAAAAGAATAAGAGAAAACTCTGAGTACGGCTTTCTCACGTGAATCACAAGGGCTGTAGAGTACATGCACGTTAGCAAGCAGCCATTTCCACAGGGCCCTGGACTGAGAATAATGGCAAGTTTAATACACGGTGGGCAGCAATCCAAGGGGATTGAGTCTACTACGTTAACCCAAAAAGTGATGTTTTTTACTTCTATAACCATGATTAGGGTATAAAAGACAGCTGTCCCTTTTGACTGAATTGTTCAATAACATTCACTCAACAAAAAACCTAACTGGAATTATTAAGACTCAGACAGATTGGGTTTTAAATCGTCCGGAAGCCTAAAATGATGGTCTCTTGAAAGCAGTTATCCAGCACCCTGTATCTGCATTATCCAATACATAGGCCTCCAGCCACACTACACAGACTCAGAGACAATTACAATAAAATGCATATGTTAACTTACAGAACTCCGACATCCTTAACAAAGGTTGGGACTACGTACCTACGACGCTCCCTTCTAATTACCTTTTCCATGACCAGATCACCTTCAAGGGCCTAACAACCCAACCAATCCGGTACAGCTGGAACTAGATAACATAATAACATAACTAAGCATCTTTATAAGATAAACATTTTTTACCAGCTACTTTTTAACCCAGTCATGTAGTCCCTCAGCCTACGCCTCTGTCTTTTGGCTTCCTGCCTGTCTGTAGTAAAAACTAATGGTATTGCAATCTCACCTGACCTCTTCTCCTAAAATCTAAGGATCTTTATGGATTCTGTCTTAACATATACACTAAACATTTTGTATATATCTGCATATATGCCTCATTGAAGCACTTTCTATCATTATGATTGCTATATGGGAATGGGAATGATTTTTTAAAAAATGTATGATCCTGTAATGCAGAGAATTTCTGTTAGCAGAGTTAATTTCTGTTAGCAGAGTTAGCTTATCTTGTAACAAATGAATATTTTGTGTCTTACCTTGTTTCACCCCTCAAGTACCTTTTAGCAAATACATGGCTGTGATAAAACGTTACAATGTATATAGAGCTGTAAATACAAGTCGATACAATATATGAATTTCTTTATTATACCGTAGGCTTTGAACAACCATATAAAAAATCCTGTTTGGTTTCTGATCTTATTACAGATCCAAACCCCTTATGATTATATCAGTCCCCTTTATTTTAACAAAAGGCACTTCAGCTGATTAAAAGAACAGAACCACAATGGGGCTACTGTTGCTCTATTGAAGTGAGTTTTTTATGTAACCTCTTTAAGCTTTTTTAGTTTCCTGCAACTTTTTTTTTTCCATTTGCTTGAGGCGTCTTCATAGTTCCTTTGAGGAAACAAAGGCTCTGATGTTCTTAAACTGGTACTTTATTACAGTGAAAGTTAAAGGACCACTGGGTAAAATATTTTCTAACAATATTGTTGTGTTCTGTGTTTTTCCTTCAAGGGTTTTAATTTGGATAGACTACTGAGATATTGGCTCTGAAGGCCTTCAAACATGACTCGTGCTGAGCTATTTTTTGGAGTTTTAAAATCAGACAGCACTTTCAGATATTCTTTTTTAGCTGCAACAATGTTTCTAGCAAGCACTGCTTAAAGGATTTAGGCTTAGATTATTACAGAACATACTGAATGTTTCTATTATTCCTTGTGCTGTTTCTTACTTATATATTTCTTTTAAAATATTTAGGTATTTTAGCGAATTATACACCATGACAATTAATCCCTTACATTTTGCTTCCATTATACATGCAAGGAGCTATGTCTGTATAATCAAATGTTGCTCTTTTTTCTGTTTCCATTGTGCAACAGGTTTTCGTGAGATCATCCTTTCTTCTACCTCCAGAGAAGAAAGTGTACAGAAAATGTTTAGTAATGTTTAATAATATTATCTTACCATTTGCAGCTGATTTCGATACCGATTGACCACCGTGAGTGCTCACGGCGATCGATATGCCACGAAATCGTCCGCAAATGGAACAAATCGATCTGACAAATTACAGACATGTCCGTAGTTTTTAGATTTGTCTCTTTACTTACTTTTTTTTGCATCCCCATCCAAAGTACCATATTTTTTGGACTATAAGACACACTTTTTTCACCCCCAAAATTGAGGGGGGGGGTGGCTGCGGCCATGGCCATTTGGCCACCGGTGATTGCAAACTGGCTCCCCGCCAGCTCTCTTGGCAGATGGAAGATCGGCTGTGTGCAAATCTCCCATCTGCCAGGAGAGCTGGCGGGTAGCTGAACTGCATTGGCTATATTTGCAGAGCCCTGCAGACATAGCCAATGCAGAGTGTGGGGGGGGGGGGCTGCACCAACTGGCAGCTTCCCCACACATGCAGTGTACAGATGACAGGGAGACCAGACTGCAGATTCCCCCATGAGGCCCCCTTCCCCATGTATGAGGGAGAAGAAGAAATGCCAAAGAGTGCTCTCTAGTGACACAATTTTTGTGGCTAAAATTGGGTACTGCATTGGATTTTTTCACTAATTCATTTACACATGACATTTTTTTTTTCTGATTTCTTGCTCTAAAAACTCTAAAAGCTCTAAAAACTGGGTGCTATGGTCAGCTGCATCTTATAGTCTGATAAATACGGTACATTCCGGCACACAATGGCTGCACGGCCAATTGCTGGCACAACCAGCAGTATGTGATCAATCGACTGCAGAATCGGCCTGGCATGGAGACATCTATGCCAGACTTTACACTTAGAATATGCTGATAAACGTGGAGCACCAATTAATAAACTACAAGAGTAACAATGGGCTTCCTCAAGTAGTTGAGACTTCAAATATGTTGCTTCTTACAAATAGCACCTCACTGCCTTCAGGAATTCTCTAAAGCATAGATTTTTTTTAATGTGTAAAAACTCTTTTTAATACTGTATATCAGTGCAGATTGTTCCACCGTGTTCTTTGTATTTTGAAAGCTGAACTGGATTTATTTTATCACACTGCTCATAATTTACCTTCATTAATGTGCATAAAACACAAATGTGATATTTTTACAGAATTTTAAATAATTAAAAGGCTTGAAATTTAATTCTGCACATTCGTTCCTGCAATATATCTAAAGGGATTATAGATGTCCTGTCCTCAAAAGTTTAGAATATATGTTCTTTTGTAAGTCTATTTTTTCCCATTACATCATAGTTATCACTCATATATATCTTACACACGCTGCAGTGTATAATTTGATGGGACATCATAATGAAGTAATTGATTACCAAAGCAATGTGCACATGTAGGCTTGAATCCTCATTTATATGCAGTGGTAGCATTTGCAGTTTTTGGTTTTTATATTAATTATCTAAATTGCATATCTCAATAGATACATCTTGCTGTATGCACTGTGTTCATTTTTGAACTGTAACCTTCTTTATCAAAGACATAACTCCAATTAAATGAAATTGCAGAGTTACGTTAATGTGTTCCATGCAAACTGATATAATTAATTTTTCATGACCATCTATGGTTTTAAGATTTTCAAAAAAAAAGAGGTTAAAACAATTCAATTCAATTCTAAGAACAATGCAAACAGTACTGGCAGTGAGTACCTTTTCTTTTAGAGATACCATCACAGGCTATTACATGCATCAGGCCTCTCTAGACATTTAACTCCTCTTGCTTTCTTTCATATATGTTGTCTTCGGTTTGCTCCTTTTATTTTATTATTTTAGTTTTGATGTAAAATGTGCTATTAACCTCCGTAGCGCACTTCTGAGGTATAGGTTTCTGTACCAAAAGCGCACCATAGACTTTAATGGAAAAAAAGCTTTTTACATTGTAGGCCTGTAATTTTCCAAAGTATGCCCATACAGGAGTCTGGTAGACATCCTGAATATAATAACATGTTCAGATGCTTTGTGAATAACTCACAATATCAGATAATGAATATTTAACTGCAACCACTACATGGCAGTGCAGATGTGCTAGGTTACATAGGAGCCAAATCCCCCCCCCCCCCATGTGGCTCTCCGGGGTGGAAGTGGCTTCAGTTCTCCAGGATCAAAGATGCTGGCATCAGGAATGAACGTGAGGAAGGTAAGTATGCTTTTTTTGTGTAGCAGTTTTCCAGGATCTGAACTGCTGACAGGTGAGTAATGTGTTTATTTAATGTATGTTTTTTTATTTTTTATCTTGTGTTTAAAACTGCTTTAAGGCATTGATCCGGTTCAATGGCCTGCATATTGTGTGCAGATGCTCCCAAAATGGACTAGGCAGACACTGCTGACAGTTGGCAGCCTGGAAAGCACACGTACCGGGGACAGAGACAGTTATAATTTTAATGACTCATCATTTTGCATTAAGTAAATCCATATTTCTTAACTTTTAAATTGATTTATGCAAAAAAAATACGTGTTCGAAATAGTTTTTGTTATGTTCCTACAACCCTTATCTACATCTACAGCAATTTTGGTGATGATACTGTGGGGACTCAAATGGGTGCTCTCAATTACTTCAAGCCATACGGTTCTTTTTAGGGCTCCTGTCCATTTTTATTTATATAGGCCAAACAGAAACAACCCTTGAAAGGGTTATTCAACAAAACAAAATGCCTAGCCTCCTGGCTTGTAAAAGGGTTTTTTCCTCTAGCTGAAGAAAAAACGGTCACCCTGACTTCTTGAAGTCCCTAGCCTGGCTCACCACTCCCTGACCCTGTGTGACCTCTGTATCTGCTGCTCCAGCAGCTCTGTGTCTCAAACCTTATCAAGGAGCCCTGACTGAATGGTCTCAGCTACTTTTGTGGAGACACATTTGGCTACCTCATTAGGGTTCCGCAGGTGTATCTTGGTAGAATGGGAAGGCCCACCCAGATACTTCCATTCCCACACCAGTCCATGTCCCTGTGACCAAAAACATAACAAAACTGGACATGAACCTACTGTTTCTGTCCAACACCTTCCAGGATACATCGTCAGACCCTTTCACTGCTGGATATGGACTTTTTACAGTGACAGACAACCGGTCTGTCACAATATCTTATTCTGGGGCTATACAATGAATTCCCATATAAACTAGTCATAATTTTGGGGCCATCTCTACTTCTATGTTGTAATTGTCAATTCATAACAAATACAGATGAATTATTATTAATTTATTCTACTTGTAATAAGTATAAATATAGGAATATTCCATTGATTTGGCTTCAGGCAAATGCCACGCAAAAGTCAGCTTTCATTTAATAATAAGTTAAAATAACCGCACTTGAGAAATTCCAGCTCAATTTATTCCTAAAGAGCAGTTCAATGTTGTAGGATGATCTCAAGAGACAGCTTACTGATGATCATTACTGCAAAGTAACTCTAGAACCACAGAGGTCCAACAGGATTATGCTGATCCTGTTAAGGAAAAAAAAGAAAAACAGTTTTCTTAGAATGTTTGTAAATAATTGAAAACATAATGGACAGATAAAGGATGTAAAAAAATCACATTATTTTAGAAGGAACAAAGCAGGGAGAATATATGTTTAATACATATAGAATTTACAATATACAAGCCTTGCAAGTACACATGTGTACTGATGAGTATTTGGGAAGGGCATTTAAAGAAATGCATCTGTTATTTATTTTTTATGCAGAATTAATGAATAAATGAGTTCCAGTAAACAAATGTAATTAAAATAAACATTGTCTTGAAAAATGTTACAAATACAGTGTAAAATACAATGTAAAATTGAAGAAAGGGCCTAGTATAGATAATATGCATTGCTATAGTATAGTATAATTTAATCTTTCAGATTTCAAATATCACCCACAATATGGCAGCCTGAAAGTCACTAATGAAATAAAAAAACAATAAACAAAATCATTAGGACACTTTCATGACCTGCAGTGATCTTGAGCAAGATCGGTGACACTGAATTAATGTTTAATCATTCTTAATGTGCTCTTACATATTTAATGCACACTCTAGTTACTGGTCTTCCCAAAGGGAGTCCTCAATTCCTTTTATTGTTGCTCTTTTAGGCAAGGATATAACTTGTGCTTATGAGAAAACCAAATTATTTAATACATTGAACTTTCTTTTATACAGCACAATTAATGCAAGCATTTATCCTCTTTTGATTGTGCCTTTGGAATCACATAACATAAAATAAGCATGAAGGCTTTCATAAGTGCAAGACTTTGATTACAGTGCAGATGTTTCAGGTTCCTTTTCTTTTATGGAAAATCTAACTACTGAAATAATATGATCATGTTCTAATTACTAATTATTTCAGATTTAGAAATGTGTAATACTCTAGTAAGACTTCTCAAAAAAAAAAAATCTTTTTCTGCAATTATAATAGTAGTAAAAAGGAAATGTTTGAAAAAAATATTAACTTACTGTACATAAAAAGTCAGATTTTGTTTATAACAGACACCCATGACATTAAACTGGTTTAGGTTGTGTTGTAGCAGTCAAATAACATTTTACTAGCCATTGCAAGTGCACTGTCTATCTTTGGATGCTGGATATTTTTCATTATTAGTGTTGATCGGGAATATTAAAATTTATTGTGAATATTGGCACTTTGACAATTCGCAAAGATCTCTAGTGCTATATCTTCGTAATCGCGAATATTCAAATTTTTTTACATCAGAACCCGGAACTACCATGCATTGCATTCGCAATATGCACATGTACCGTTGTACCATTGCTGCTCATTACTATTCAATATGCTAACAAGAGTAATTGTGTTCTTAACTGTTTGTCATACTGGTATTTCATGCCAAATGTAAGAAAGTATAAAAAAAACATCCGTACATGCAGTGCAAAAAGAAAGGAATATTACATTAATAGTTCAAGAATATATCCTTCTGATACTATACAATTAATGATATGAATAAAATTAGGTTAACAATCATGTTATTGAAAAGAGAAAAAGAAAAAAATGATCATACTAGTGTAGTTGGATGTTTTGATCAGTCAAGAGGTTTCCAAGTTCCAAAGGGCAATTAAATATTCTAGTTTATTAACCCATCTGCGATAATTCCAAGCGTGCTTTGGGAAGATTTAAATAGCCAAAAACAGTAACCTATGAACCACACTAAGAATAGCTTACCTGTTCTAGGTGAACTGGTGGCATCCTCCTGTGATGTCTGTCCAGCATCTTCATTCTAAGTAGTGATGAGCAGCATAGGCAATGTTTGTATTTACATATTCACATTCTCATCTCAAATCGGCACTTGTATATGTACATATTGCAAACACAATGCATGATAGCTTCGGGTACTGATGTAAAAAATCTTGAATATTCATAATTATGAAGATATAACACTTTATTCAAGATATTTGAGAATTCTCAAAGTGCCATTTGCCTTTATTAGAAAACAGACATAGGCATCCCAAATCCCCTGTGTCATTAGTTATGCCAGGGATGTGCATGGAGAGCCAGAGCAGCTCAGAGACCAAATAGAAAACAAAATGGAGAAACAACTGAGGTTAAAGACGTATTGGGGGCTCACCTGCAAAGACTCTCCAAAGACTAATTTGTAGGCTGCTAAATATATGATCTTAAGTAGCATTTTACCACAACCTGCAATTATGCTACAGGGCTTGGAGGATCTCCTCTCTGTTTTTATCTTTCCCTTTGCTGGAGCATTTTACCACCTTCTTTGGCTCTAACACTTGGTTGGGGGACAATAGGCCCTCTCTGCTGGCAAAGGTAAACAATTTATTAAATCAGTAGCAGTTTAGTCAATGATAAGGTGCCAAAAAGCCTTAATATGAAAATCTATTTGTTTTGTAATTATGATGTGAAGAGATCCAGAATCTTCCATAACAATGCTATGATCATGGGATTGAAAATCTAGTTGGGACACCAATTGAAACTGGGTGCTTCAATCTCACATGCCATGTTGTCTTGCCAATTAAAAAAAAATTGTTAAACCAATCATGGTTTCTGCAAAGCTTAAAAAACTATAAAGAATAGTGTACTTGCTTAACTAAATACATTGACAATGCATATTTACAGAAAAAGCAGAGCTTGAAGCCGCTACCATGTCACTGGTGTCCTGCAGTTTTGTTACTTTTACAGTAGTGGATATGCTGTTTTACATGCATTACCTTCTTTGTCTACTCTTTTTTAAGAATGTTCATTATAGCAGCAGGACTAAAAGTAGTTGGAATTGATGTCTACTTTTCTAACAGTAACTTGTACAATACAATCTTCCAAGCTTACACTAATAAAAAGTAAAACAGTTAATGTACAGTTTTATAGCAAAAGTCACTCAGGTTTTCATATTCATAGGCTCCATGCATGAGCATTTCATATGAAAAATCACTCATTTCTATTTGTACGTTCAGCTCAAAAGCTTCTGCTCATTACTGCTCTATCCAAAATATTCTAGCAATTTGTAGAACAACAGGAACCATCAGATGTTACACGCACCTTTCTATAGCTATCACAGTCTGCTTAAACTAACAATGCAAATTGTTAAGAATCCTGCTGACATGACATGGTTATATTTGGCAAAAATCTGCCAGAATACTTACTTTACAAAGACAAAAGATTGAAAATAAGAAGTACTTTATCCTTTGATCTGATATTCCTGTTCAAATGTATGTCGCTTTAAAACACAACAAATTTATTTTAAGTGGCAGATCAGGGAAACGGATGTCGTTTTTTTGTTTTGCCACTTTATGTATTCGCAATCCACTATTTCTTTGAAGGAGACAGAAAAAGGAAAGGAGGGCAAGGCGAGCAAGCTAATTTAATGAAAACAGCGATAGAACATTGGCATTGTCTGTTCACATGTCATTATGATGGAAAACTTTAAGTGCACCTTTCTCCCTTACGATCCAAAGGGGGACTCTAATGAGAATGAGTAACAAATTCATTTCTAAGCCTGTCGTTGTAAAGAGCATTTGTGATACAGCACTAACACTAAAAAGAAAATATACATGGCTTTCCGTGATACATGTTCTGCACCAAGTACTAAATTCTACCAAGGAATACCTGCCATCCAAAGACTCTTGTGTTTAAACCAAAACCAAACAAATTTCTTACAGACATGCTCGACCATGCAGACAATACATCTAGGCTCTTTGCTGTAAAAAAACATTTAGACAAAGCATTTTTTTATGAAATGTATATGTTCCTTGATCAACTGGTGAACCTTTATTCTGCAAAGTTATCCAATAAGGGCTATTAGTTTTTTTCTTAGTATCCAATTGAACAAAATGACATTTATTATAAAAGAATATGATCTTGTGTAGTGTTTGTCAAATCCTGTTTAAGATTTCCGAACCCAAAAGGCTATGGTGTGAAAATATTGATAGAAAATCCTCCTTATTTTAAGTCTTTTAGGCAATATATTGTCAAAACAAGGCAGTGATATCTACACATTGTCTTGATGAACATTGTCAATAGTGATGGCCGAACTGCCCGCAAGGCGGACAGTTCGGCCGCGAAC
>CM070033.1:54951224-54995349 GCA_036250615.1 Ptychadena robeensis | reverse complement strand
TACAATTTCCAAGGGGACTTGGGAAAAAAACAACCTTTTACATGAAATGTTAGGTGAAACCTTAAAAATGTACATGTTGTTACTGGCCATTCCATTAATATCCTTGTTGCTGGGCCACATGTAAATAAACAACAGGTCCACACTTCTCCCCCTTGTTCTATAATTCCCACTTGCTACATAATTCTCTTGCTGTATCCGTTAAAAACATACTGCATATGGCATCAAAGGAAAGCCCTACAAGGATTCTTTACTATCATGAAATATTCATATATTGACTCAAAATACTGTACAGGTCTCAAAGACATATAACTAATTGTTCCTCAAACTGTTAATTTGATGTAATTATAGTTGTATGTCACTATTTTAGACTATGGCCAAATAATTCTAAGGAAAGAAGTTAACCTTTAATAATATTTGTGGGCAGAGAGAAAACCCATGCTAACAAATGAAAAACATGTCAACTTTACACTGACATGTCCTGGCTGAGATTTAATCCATGGAACCTGGTGCAGCAAAGGTGCTGTTTTTAAAAACTTTCTATATTTCAGAGACCATGTAGCCACATTGTCTTCATCATTTGACTTCAAGTCCAATTTTTTGTTACAACAGAACTGTCATGGGCAGCTTAGTGCTCAATAAAGCTGCAGAGTGACAAACTACCAAACATACCATAGTTCACATGTGTCAAATACAAGGCCAACCTATTTGTTGAAAAGATGTCTACAATTGACGTAGTGCACTAACTTAAGCTTCCGACCGGAGAACCGGCTCAATATGGATTTTATTATGAAATGTAATTCTTTTTACATAATTGTGTGTGTTTTAAACATTCTTATATTCAAGATATCTTCTAAACCAGGGGTGGGCAACTGAGTTGATATGGAGGGCCACAAGTGCGGCCCTCAGCATCACTAAAGGGCCACACATAATATTAATCCAGTCCCTACCCCTGTCAATATATCTCAGCAGGTGGTAGACCAGATCCCGACAGGCAGTCAAAGCCCGACAGCACCCACCCCCCTTCTGCCCCTGGGTGCAACGCTCATATGTTTGTGGTTTCCCTGATCAACATTGACAATTTTACTGATGTAGGACCGCCAAAGTTGATAAGGAAGGCTGGGTCAGCGAGTGACCACTTCACAGATGAGTTGCTATGCCCTAAACCTATTAACAGTTAGGTTTTGGGGGCCACATGTGGAGGACCAAGGGGGCCGCCGAACAAGGCCCAAAGGGCCGCATGCGGCCGCTGGGCCGCAGGTTGGGCACCTAGGTTCTAGACCCTTGTATGGACATATTTGGGGAAGCTACAGGCCTACAACATATTTTTTTTACTCCAAGTCTAAAGTCTAAGGTGTGCTTTTGGACCTTCAGCACTAGGGAGGTTAAAAGCGAGTAATCTATTAATTCATTTGAATACTAGAAAAAAGAAAAAAGTGCCCGATTTCGTTTCTGTTAGTTTTTAAATAACAAGAAGGGTAGGCGTGAGAAAAAAAGCATTCAAAGCCAGCCAGGGGGTTTGCAGTAAAAGGAGCATACTTATAGGAGGAGAGTGCAAAGTGACATTGCCATGCATTAATCCATTCCATTTCAGTAAAAAAATTCTTATAAACCCTGTTTGTCTGTATATTTAGTTAGCCCACAGTTCAACATTATCAGGATTTAATAAAATATTTATAAACCAGTTAAAAGGCATACATTCTAAAAATGTCGGCATGCATATTATAGCAAAGCAGTTAATAATGAAGATAATGATGTTGTTAATCATAGTGCTTATCGAGAGATGGTCGCAATCTTGAGTACTGAATCAAAGGTACAAGCCGTTCACTGCTGTTTCCTTCCTCAGATGAGTTTCCCCTACACAAGAGATTAATCATTCATAATTAAGCTCTTGTTTATGACAAAATGCTTCTGAGGAGGGGTCTGTGTGCTCACCAGGATGCAACTTTGCTTGTCAAAGAGATATGAATAAAGTTTTATGCAAAAAAAGAATGGAACATCAATGAGTATCTCATGTGTTTGATTCAACATTGATTTGATGCTAATGTTACCAAAGACCAAAACATCATCAAGCTTTTAAAATGAATGATCAGCTTAGATTTTAGTAGGGCTAGTGAAATCTCTTTGATTCAATTTTACATTTTACATTGGAGTCCTAATAAAGTTTATAATCTTTTGTTGATTTGTGAACTTTAAACTGTATTTTACCAATTATATTTTTTCAACAATGTAAAAGGACATGAAATATATGAAAAGATTATAAAGTGTTACTTTACTGGACTTTGCCCAAACTATCTGACATTTCATGTCATTGGATTCATAAATAAGTATACCTGGTTGTACATGATGAGTTCTATCCCACTCATTAGGAAAAGCAAACATAGGCAAGTTTCAGAGGGATATTTCTTCTGATTAATTTCAATAAAATCAACTCAATGACACATTGATTTTTATTATGTTTTGTTTGTCTTTCTGTGCTTTCCAATATTATGTGTGTTTAATTTCAATTATCTGACCTTTTTAAATTCCAATATAATTATGCGTCTTACAATCCATTATCTCCTCTTCTAATCTTTTGTGTAGTATAATAACAATGCCAAAGATTACCTTTAATTAATATCTTTTAACGTGGCACTCAAGGGCATGTGCCTCTTTAAAATGGTAACACAACCGAAATTTTTTTTTTTATAAAAAAGATGTTTCCTTCCCATTGAGTTTGAATTTATAAGGTCAACGTTCATTTCCTGGATTCTGACTGCATCATACTGTGTTGCGACCTAGTATGGTGGACACAGCTGATAATACAGGGTCATAAAGAAATACATGATCTCTATAGAATTGGAATCAGCTATGCTGAAAGTCAACTTTTAGGGTTCTGGTAAACCATGACCATTATGTTTATTAGGATAAGTAGCCAAAGTTAGAGCTCCCCTAGTCATTTTTTACCAACCCATGGATAAAAGGGTTTTAATTGGCAATGTGTCCTTGCTAGATGCAGTAACCTTGTATAAGGAGACTGACATTATACAGTAGAAATAGAAATAATTTGCATTTAACAGTTTGCCTCGTCTTGCGCTTTAGGGTAAAACAGCTCTGTATCTGTGAACTATTGATAGATTACAAGAATAGATCTGCAAGAAATAATTACCGTAACTAATTAGGATAATTAATAGGTTAAAAATGCAGCTAAAAAGTATTTTAAACAAAATGTGAACAGCAACAGCAAGTTGAAAGTCTTTTGTTCAACCATAACCCAAAATTTTTTGGAATTAGTCTGCTCTGAGTTGCACAACTTTCAAAATAAGTGTTACGTCAGGTATTTTTATTATAGCACTACCTTGTACCTATTCTACTTCATAATTACTGACTACTGATTGTAGTTACACACTTACAAATTATGTGCTCTAGTTATATTTTTTTGCTTTACCTGATAAATAAATCAACATAATCACCTGATTCAGAGAACTATATCCTTGTTGAACTCCTCCAGAGTGCTATAGAACTAAGTTGAAAGAAGATTGTGTGTGTGTATATATATATATTTCATGAGATAAAACTCCTTCTGTTTCATGAGATAAAAATTACTTGTGTTTTAAGACCACATTCGTACAATTGTGCTGTGTTACAGACATCATAAGTAGTGATGGCGCGAATCCGGAATTTGATGTTTGCGAACGGCGAACGCGAACCTCCGCAAAAGTTCGCGAACCCGAAGAACCCGGCGAACCCCATAGACTTCAATGGGCAGGCGAACATTAAACAAAGGGACCCTTTCTCTGGCCACAATTGTTTGGAAAAGTTATTTCAAGGGGACTAACACCTGGACAATGACATGATAGATAAACTCCCAAGAAAAAAAATTTTTCACGCAATAATCCGCACAAAGGATTTCTACAATGATAGTCAATGGATTTGAAATAAGAGGGAGCTGGAGAGCACTAAACAACATGGTTGGTAATGCCTGTGTGAATTCCACCTGAAACAACCTGTGAAGATCTTCTTTCCACGTTGCCTACAGCTTAGAAGGTGAAATTTTAATTTTATGGAGGACACTGGTGAGATGGACAGTGGAGGACACTGGGGGAGATGGTCAGTATGGCGGACACTGGTGGTGATGGCCAGTGTGGAGGACACTGTGGAGATGGACAGGTGTGGAGGACACTGGTGGTGATGGTCAGTGTGGATGAGCACTGGTGGTGATGGTCAGTGTGCGGACACTGGTGGTGATGTCAGTGTGGAGACTGGTGTGAGGTCATTGGCAGCTGGTGTGATGGTCAGTATGGCGGACACTGGGGGAGATGGATATTCCCCATGGATGGATGGATGGGATATTCAGTGAAGACTGTAGATCACACAGAACACTGCCCTAGCTAATGGTTCCCTATAGCAGCAGCAGCTCCTTTCCTAAACTCTCCTTCTTCAGCAAATGTGTATGTGGCGTCCGTCTTGATATTTATAGGGGGTGTGAGGGTCTGTGAGGTGGGGGGTGCTCATTGGCTGGATTATGTCTGCTGACTGTGACTCACAGGGGTCAAGTTTCTGCAATGTTAAAGGGGCGAACCGAACTCGCCATAGTTTCGCAAACGGGGGAACGCGAACATGCGATGTTTTGCCGCCGCGAATAGTTCTTCTCCGGCGAACAGTTCGGTGCCATCACTACTTAGCAATTTAAAAGCATTCTTTAAGTTAAGCTGTAGTAGTTTAAATCATATTTAACTGGGCTAAATAAATAGTATAAAGGCATTTTGTAGCCACCCCATCAAATGCGTTTGTTTAACAGGATAAATTCCAATTGGATAGAACTGACTCATACTAGTTATATATATGTTAGAGAACCTCTACAGATGTGCTTTTAAGATGTTTGAATTTAAATGCACTATAATATAGTAAACTCAGTAGTTGACATTATAAATCCATTTTATATCGTTGTATACTGCAACAAAAAAATGTTTTTTAAGTTTGAATGCTCTTAAAATATAATGTGGAAAAAAATCTGAAGAGGCCTCTTTTAGGTTTATTTACTTTTATTCTTGGCCTTGTGTTTTTTATACAAATGTACACAGTTATATAAAATTTAGTAACACTGCGGTGCTATTTACTCTGAATGGTGATTACAAAAAGATAACCTTGTAAAAAATATTGAAATTCATTACATTCTAAAGAACACTAGAATAAGCTGCAATATCTTCTGATTCTTTACTTCCACATTATTACCCACCCCTGTATGACCCCACAAAGTTCTCCCCGTTGCTACTCATTTTGATAACAATGGTAGATAGTGCACCTGTTGAGGTGCTTTTAGTGTCTCGAAATGTTAAAAACTTCTATAAAATATCGTAGGTGCATATAAAATTGAAAGGTATGTTATATTCACATTTATTTATATTTTTTGGTGATCAAAAGTTTTAACTAAAAGGATAAAATACACATTTGGTCAAAATTAAATAGGTATTATAGCTATTACAATGTACAACAACTTTAGTCATCTTCTACTGCATATTTTGCTTCGTGTAAAATGTGTAATCATAAAGTACCAGTGTCAATAGGCTTTTTTTCAGAACTTCTTCAAATACGTCATACATAAAGGAAGGAACATAAGTATTTGAATACACTGCGATTTTGCAAGTTCATCCACTTGCAGGGGATCATGCAGGGGTCTGAAATTTAGATTTAGATGAATTTCCACTGTGTTATGATTTTAGTACACCTGGAAAGAATTAGCTCTTAAAGACATGTTACTCTGCCTTTAAAAAGTCCACCTCTACTCTTCTCATTAATCTAAATTAGTAGCACCTGTCAGCTATTTAAAGAAACCTGTCCATGACTATGGGGCAGTTGCCAGGCAGCTTGGTGAAAATAGATCAACTGTTGGAGCAGAAATGGAAGAGGCTAAAGACCACTGCCAGTCTCCCTCCAATTGGGGCTCCATGCAAGATTTCACCTCATGGGGTATCACTGATGGTAAGAAAGGTGAGGAATCAGCCCAGAACTACACTGTATTGAGAAGTTGAATGGGGTCATGTATTGTGAGATTTTGAGCAACAACCTCCTTCCCTCATTTACAGCATTGAAGATGGGTTGTGGATGGGTCTTCCAACATGACAATGACCTCAAAGCACACAGCCAGGATAATCAAGAAGTGGCTCCATAAGAAGCATATCAAGGTTCTGGAGTGGCCTAGCCATTCTCCAGACCTAAATATAAAAGAAAATCTTTGGATGTAGATGAAAGTCAATGTTGCTTAGCGACAGCCCAGAAGCCTGACCTATAGAAGATATGTGTAGAGGAGTGGGCCAAAATCCTTGTTGCAGTGTGTGCAAACCTGATCAAGAACTACATGACAGGTTTAACCTTTGTAATTGCAAACAAAGGCTTCTGGACCAAATATTGATTGTCTCGGGTGTTCAAATACTTATGTGCAACAGTGCAATATAAATTAATATGCTGTCTCTCACAGTGGGAATTCACCTACAATGTGAGTTTCAAACTCTTGCATGATTGAAGTGGGAGAATTTGCAAAATCACAGGGTGTTCAATTACTTATGTTCCTCACTGTATAAATATGAATGCAGAAGCAGCTTGAGAGCCCTTTTACAGTACTGCAATGCAGCGAGGCTAGTGTGATCGCAAGGTTGCCACAGGACCTTTTACACTGCCCCCCCCCCCAGTTGTGCTTATGGTAATGTGCAATGCCATGAGTTACCCTAAATGATCTGCGTTACACAGTTTTGCAGACACAGCTCAAGTGTCTCAGATTCACTTGTATGGGAAACACAAGCACAGCGCAGGGTAAAAAAAAATAATTCCCCTGGTAACGAACATGGTTTGAAGACATGGAAGCATTACAACTAGTGTGTTTGTTATCGGCAAAACGTTATGCTGCTGCAATAAGCTGCATTAGCATGTCCAATACGAACTACTGTGTGGGCAAATATGTGCTCAGCAGTGCGTTTTGAGTGCAAGTGTGAAAAGGAGAATGGAAACTGTGAATAGTTTCTAGGGAAACTTATCTACCAAATGGGCAACCCTACAAGTATAGTGTGAAATATGTCAAATACAGGTTAGAAGGAGTATCACAGCAGGTTTACTAGACTTATAAATGATCTGTGAGCTTGGTCAACTCTCATATGGAGACAGAAAGCAGATTACAAATTGAAGTCAGATCTGAAAAATCTTGTATATGCCTATAATTTTGAGCTTTTCTCAATTAAATCAATTAAATTATTTTTGAAATATCCAGAAACATGTGTTCCCAGCTCTCCCTAGACATTTACTGAGCACAGACAATGGCTACTTGAAAGAATCCTATTCAATTGAATCTCCAGTTAGTCCCTCTTGATGAACACTCATGCAAGAAATGCAAAATTCATCACAGCACCATCACAGGGCCCACAATTCCTTGTTCTTAGGTTGTCAGCGCATATAATCATGTTGGTAGATTCTTTAACCAGCTGATGCATTCTTATATCTCTAGAATACTCTATTTGTTATATTGCAGATTATCTCTGGTCATTGTGATGGGTTTCCAATCTTAAGCTGGCCATGCACCTTTAGATGTCTCTATCAGATATGCTTTAGATCTACCAACAACTATGTAGTATAGGGTCCTCTGCGATTGAACACAGGTAGACATGGTTTTGGTAAAACAAAAGAAGATCTAAAGGTGTATGGGGGCCCTTACTGTTGGGTTATATATGAGGTAAAAGTAGAAGAAAGTAAACAAAACTCATGTGGACAGGAATAGTCAGATATTATGTAAGTTTTTTTTATCTATCTAGTAATGCTAATAGATAAGAGTTCAGGGGTCAGCTCTATCCACCAGTTTCAATCTAAAGCTTTAATTTAATATCTGAGTGAAATGCCTCTTTAGCTTTTTTTTCCCTGTAATTGTTTAATGCGTATTAATGTCTATTTCCATCATATTTTATTCTTGTTCCCAGTAATAATGGTTATTTAACAAAGAGCTGTATATGAGCGAAATAAAAATGCAATTTAATCACCAAAGAGAAAAAAAAACCTTCTTAGAAAACACATATGTCATTTTAATTGCATGTTCCGGATAGTAACATATCTCACACTTTCTAATAAGTTGAAAGATAGAAGTAAGCTATTTAAAATTTCACAGTCAGTTTAAGGTCAAATCTCCCTGAACTAGAAAAAAACAGGATTGTAGGTTTTTCCTCTGCTATAGAATATAATCTTTAGAAATTTTTCAAGAGACGGGAGCTAATGATGTGAGTTAGAGGACCTTTGGGGCCTATTTATCAAGTGCAGCAAATTGACAAGTTGCATCATTTTTAATTTTGCTTGACTTTGCTATAATTTATCAACTCACTATGCCATATTTCACAAGGATGTAGTGCCCTCCACAGGCTTTAGAGATCAAAAGTTTGCAATTGATTTCCATTGCAAATGCTTTTTTAATCTCATGTACATATTTTTTTTAACTTACTGATAATCTTTTTTGTGGAAAACACAAACACGTTTTATTTGACCTGCTCACATATGTACGGTAGATTTATTATTCTTACAAGATCCACACAGGTTTTAATGCTCTATTTATGCACGGGAACATTGCCGACAAGCAGGTAAGGTTCTCCTAGCTTCCTCTAAACAAGACTCAGAATAAATTTTACAGGTGTTTTAACCACCTGTTAAATACCTGATTAGGTTGCTTGCCCTATAGGGTTAAATTGTGGGTGTTTATAAATGCCCCCCGAGTGCCTCCACAGAGTGTACAGGTGCCCCCCAGGAGCGCACGTGTAAATAAGCCCTTAGTCATCAGATTACCACTAGAGATGGACTTTCAGCTAACTGATTTAATTGCAAAGCATATGAACATGGCATGATCACTTAAATTGCTGGATATAGTGTATTGTTTTCACAAATTCAGCTGGTCAAATTTGATCATCTCTAATTACCACATAAGTATGGTGCCATGATTTAAATTGCCTAATCTAAACGTTGGCCTTGTATTTTTTTCGGGAGAAAGGTTTGTAGGCAGCTGCTTGGGCATGAAAAATATTCCAATCTTATCGTTTCAGCAATTTTGAAGTTACCACGCACGATCAGTCAAAACATCGGGTCACAATCAGCCCGTAATGGCTTAGATCAATTTCGCTGCCAATTCAGACTCTCCCAGCTAAAGATTGGCACCTGATTTTTCGGCCGACTGACCGCCGTGGTCGTTCGGCCGAAAAATCTAAGCGTGTATGGGGGGCTTCCTGCTTTGTCAAAAAATGCTAGTTATTACAAGGTTACTTATAATTAGTGGCCATTTGCTTGCATTTGCTAACTTCAGATTTTTACCGTATTAGAGAGCATTGCAGCAGACTAGTGATGAGCAGCATAGGCAACATTCGTATTCGCGGCATGCTGCAAATTTTATGGAAAGCATTCGGAAAATATTCGCATTCGCAATATTCAGTTTTTTTTTTGTTTATTGCGAATATCGGCAGTTTTTATTGCGAATTTCGCACGCGCAATATATGTTTAACATGGCGCAAATTTTTATGTGAATTTTAAAAGTGACTATTTTCGCAATATTTGCATCACCCCAATATTCAATAAAAAAAAACTGTTGATGGTGTTGCTAAGCTCTTGTTGCAGCCTTCCCATTCGTCCACTTGCATTGAGAGGCGTGTGTAATGGATAAAAAATACAAAATATCCGGAATTGTGAATATTTGGAAATATATGCACCATCTTTGCGAATTTCCGCATTGCCGATATTCGCGATTAATATTCGGAATCCGAATATTCGCAATCATCACTACAGCAGACAGGCAGACATCTGACTTTTCCAAACCGCCTGTTTGTGAACGGATGTAGCCGTGTTCGGCCATTGCTGGTGGGAAGTTAGGAGAGAGAGCAACACTCCTCCCTCCTAAGTTAGGAGGGACGGGGCATTACTCTTTCTCCTAACTTCACACCCCACATGTGGGCATCAGCACTGCTGTTTCAGGGAAGATGGCGACCCTTTTGAAATAGTCCTTGGACCTAGGGGGGCCCGACCCACAGGTTGGGAACCGCTGATTTATAAAATTTCCATCAAAAGCACTACAGGTTTAAAAAATCTAGACAATGCCTAAAAGTATATTAAACAGTGTAAACAGAACTGTACATTTACTATTTTTGCAGAAAGTAGTTACCATGTTATCAATAATTATGGAGATAAACTTTTACCATTTTAGAAATGCAGCCACACAAAGATGCAATTATAAAATAATCACACATTAGGAGCATGTTTGATCATATACTGCCCTCTTACTAGAACATAACAATAATAATAACTGTATAGTCTGTGAGTATATAAGTATGTTCCTTTATACAAGAAAAAAGCATGTCATAATAATAAGTACCTTTTTAGAAAAGCATTGTCTAGTAAGACAAAACAGGTTATGTTAATTCTGCAAGCATTACCATTATAATTATCCTTTTATTATGACTGCTCTTCAAAAAATATTTATTTCTTTATCTTAGAGGATTATTTCTTACATATATGCAGCACCATGCTTAATGACCCAAAGTTGTTTGTAATATAAAACAAACTAAATACAAGTATTATTTTAGGTTGAATATTCTCATCCGAGCACTCCTATGTGAATTATTACAACAGAATGCATAGAAATAGCTATTTAATTCAAAATTGAACCCTATAAGAGTGAAATATAACAGTAATACTGTTTTTTTCCCTTTTATATGTGCCAATTAATCATGTTTTCTAAAAGATTAACCATATATTAGGAAGAATGCACAAGAGGCTTTATTACCAAGAACCGGCTTTCATTTTGAAAAGGTTATAATATTATGTTTAAAATATTTAGCCGTTTGAATCTCAACTCATTAAATTGATCGGTTAGTGGCAAAATGTGCCATTTTAAGTGTGTTGTTCTCAGCAGGACAGTGCAGTGATGAGCAGAAGACTGTGTAACACTTTTGAAGATGAGGGCAATCTCCTACAGATAAATTAACGAGCACGGTCAATGTCATTGCTAACCCAAGCCTACACAGCTTTAAATATAGGGTACGTCTGTACCTTCCAGAGATTTTATGATGATGTAATGAGATGTGTGGCATTAATTAATCTGCACAGTTTGTAAAAGGGAAGGTATAAAATGGCAATAGTTCTGAATTTCAAAATCTAAATTTATTTAACTCTGAAGAAAGGTTGCTTTTACGTATGAGATGTGTTTCGGGACATAAAAAGTAAGCTAGAAAAGGATACTAAACATAAATCACAATAGAAATGATTACAGTCAGCGAAACAGTAAACTTTTTTTGCAATAACACCTATGGTTAAATCATAATTGGGCTACCTTCTGGGAACCTTCTTCAACTTTAAATTGCTTTTAACAAGCTGAAAAGCTATTGGTTAGAAAATGATGTTTCTTCAACCTATAATAATTATCCTTGAACCATAACAATCTGCTAGGCTTCTGATGTGTACAATCTTCATGATTCATTTCAAAAGGGATTTCTCTACTTCAGCCCAAGGTCTGATCAGTACATGTGTCTGTTTGTCCATAACATGGCAAAAGCCAAACAAGCCAACTTTCCTCTTTCTATTATACACTTCAGTTAGGCAGCTGGATCAGTTGGCACCTAAATATTACGAATGCAGTATGCTGCTTGCTAGCAAAGAAAGAAATGAAAGCCTAGCAGAGTTACATACAAAAGCCATATTTATTAACAATCAAAAATTTATACTTCCAGAAAACTATAAAGCAATATTTGTGACTATAAACAGATGGGGCCAGTGTCATATTTGCATATTGCAAAATGAAATGTAAAAAAATGTCACATAACAAATTTTTTATAGTGAACACATTCTCTGCACTATTTGTTTTTTTTTTCACCTTACCAAACAATATTTTTCTGCCAAATTTTCTAGTATTAAATAACAGAATATATACCAACTGCCCGGTACTCCTTTAAGGCCTACTACTACTCACATTTCTATTGAAATATTAGTAACTGAATGTCAGGCATTTTCCTTTTCAGCAACTTAAGTTATGCTACTAAATCGGTCCCTAGGTTATCTTCAATAACATGAAAAATAGAAACATAAAATGATTGGAAAAGACAACCAATCAAGGCTAGCAAGTGTGACTGTGACATTTATGTGTCTTTTTCAATTTTTGCTCTTGCATATCAACAGAAGTGACTACTTTCACAGCTGGAAATATTAAGTGAGTTAGTAAAATGAGGTGAATATCATTACAAGCTATGGTGTTTTTCTTTTTATCTAATAACTATGGCATGTGCTATGCTTATCCATATCATGTTTCATACTTCACCCTAAGCTCCACAGCACATGCTATTTCATTTAGCCTATTCATTTTATGGGAAAGTGAGTCCAGTTTTAAATGGATAGTGATACTAACATGGTTGACATTCGCTGTTGAAAGAAGTATTTTGTAGATGCCAGCCTTTGGTAGTGTGAAAATGAAATAGTAAATTTTTTTATAAATTCTTTATTTATAGACATTTTTAGACATTTTACAACATCAGCAAAAAGAAATAACCATAAAAACAGCAACAATCCAACAGAGGAAAACTGTCAAGTGAGATGGAGCCAATGAGATAATTTACATACAGTAAATAACATCGTAGAAATACAATGTAACTGCGCTCATTGAAGGCACTAAGGGGGCAAAAACTTTAGAAAGCACAGCGCAACAACTTCGGAGGGGGTGCAGGGTGGACAATCGCCATGGTAGCTGACTCTGGAAGGGTACACTGATACACTGCGGAGAACAAAAATCTGAATCAGGTAGTGAGAAGTCCTGGGAGAGTAAGAATATGATGCCCTCTTGCAGAAGAAATAGTCTACAAATTTACTTACATACTTTGAACCTGTCAAGGTGTCCCTTTCCAAAGAAGGAATAACTTGCCAGAAGTGACAGCAAGCATGCCATGCAAGCCGCCACTTTTGCGTTCCAAAAGCTGAAAGTGATGCTCCTCCTATTCTTCCAACTAGCGGGGAGGAAAACATTCCCCTCTTTCCTAACTTCCCATTCTAGGTCCTCAGCACTTACTCCTCTGTATCACCACCCTCCCAGATTAGTACTCCTTGAACTCTGTCAGTAAGCTCAATTAGAGAGGTACAACGGAGCCTACTGACAGATAGAGGTGGGAAAGAGGGGGTAAAACACTATAGTTTCCCAGCTAAAACAGCGGACCTGAATGAATGATTATGGCACCGGTGCGGGGGGAGCGCCATAGATCTCCATGTTAATGGAAGGGCAGGGTGGGAAAAACAAACAAGTATTAAAGAGAAATTACATTTTCAATTCTTCTTATGTTTGCATTGACTTGGTCGTGTATAAATCTAGTACAGTTACATTAGTTCACAAAAGTGAGAACACCCTCACATTATTGTAAATAGTTTATAATATCTTTTTATAGGATAACACTGAAGATATGACACTTTAATACAATGTTAAGTAATCGGTGTATAACAGTGTAAATTTGCCCTAAAATAACGCAATGCACAGCCATGAATGTCTACATTGATGCCAATAAAAGTGAATACTTCTTATTTCTGGTATGCAGAAGTTAGTACCCACCAAAAGTAGTTAAAAAAAGAACAACTAATGGAAAGGCATCTGAGGCTTATTGGTGTACAAGGAAAAAAATGCCTATTGTGCAAGTACAATGTGCTTGATCTCACAGTACATCACCGCTTGTGAAGCCAATGGAACTATCCATGGAGAACAAGAATAATGTTTTTGTAGAAATCTAGCTGTGTGTTCTTTTTTATTACCTTGGAATATGTAGGAACAATTTTCCCAAAACAATGAATTTCCTTAACCTCAGGAAAAGAACCATTGGCCTGTAGAGATCATACTTTTTGTGTACCTCGGGTATCTGTTGCTCCAGCAGAGTACTGTCTCCAATCTGGTGAGGAGCCCTGACACAATGCATTATCTCCTTGTGGAGACACATCCAGCTACCTTGTTGACCACCAATAGGTGTAGGCTCAAGTGTGTACCTGGATGGCATGGGAAGATCCACCCAGCTACCCAGCCCAGAATCCAGGACCATATAACTAAACTAAAAACATTCAGCAACCTGAAGTTGCTGTTCAATATCCTGGGTTCCCCAAACACACCTGACCCTTTTACCTTTTACTTCTGAGCTGTCTGTCACTATATATATATATATATATATATATACAGTGGCTTGCAAAAGTATTCAAACTATTCTGCATTTTGTCACATTACAGCCACAAACATGAATACATTTTATTGGAATTCCATGTAAAAGACCAATACAAAGTGGTGTACATGTGAGAAGTGGAACGAAAATCATACATGATTCCAAACATTTTTTACAAATAAATAACTGCAAAGTGGGGTGTGCATAATTATTGCATAATTAAAGGACTGAAATCCTTGCCCAGCTGTAATTGCAGCAAAAGGTGGTTCTACAAAGTATTGACTCAGGGGGCTGAATAATAACGCACACCCCACTTTGCAGTTATTTATTTATCAAAAATTTTTTGGAACCATGTATGATTTTCGTTCCATTTCTCACATGTACACCACTGTGTATTGGTCTTTCACGTGGAGTTCCAATAAAAGTCATGTTTGTGGCTGTAATGTGACAAAATATGGAAAAAAATACTTTTGCAAGCCACTGTATATATATATATATATATATATATATATATAAACAATAAGTAATACTTAATATTTGAATATACCACATTATTTTGTATATAGATGCAATTACACAGTTCTTTGATAAAATATTTTCATGTTTAACTAAATTTCAAATCACACAAGTTAACAGTTATGTTCATTCTAAATCATGCAGTCATAACCGGCAATTGGAATTTAATTTTAAGTAGAGGATTTATTAATCAAATGCACCCAAAAGTTAACTTTGCCTTTAACATTATGATCAGCTCATTAATTATGGGGGGAGAAGTGAAAAAGTTCACCGTCAGCCAAAAAAATGTACATTTTTTTATAGTCACCTCAGCGTCATTTTAGAATTCAGTTATCAAGGTGATGCGGGTGATGCTGTGTGGCTTCATTGACTCTGCAGTCATTAAAGTTATTGCAGGACAGACGGGTACACTTAGAATTTTTCATTTCGCTTAAGCAAGGAAAAATGTCTGGAGAAATGATGCATTTCAGGTACTCTCAAACCTGTCAGCATTTGAGAGGTTATTAACTTCAGCTGCTTTTCTGCCTTTTAGACTCCGATGTAGATTTGTCACACATTTCCCAGAGGTTCCCGTGTGCAATTAGCCATTGGATTTCCTGAATAATTACTTAATTTGTCATGTGTAATGTTCTTCCATTTTGTGTATCTGAAATTATACCAGATAGACAGGTCAGCAGTGGTTTATAAAAAGGAGTAAATGTCCCAGTCTCCTCCCCAAAAATTAGACAGCTCCTATGGGACCGATCATTGTTCATTTTTCGCATGTCTTTCTTACAGTTGTTACAATTGGAGTAATAGGTCATTCTCTGACCCCGCTGGTGTGTTGTGCTAAGTGAGCTATTTGTGTAACAAGAAAGAATATGTGCAGGATTCTCAGTACGTGTGAAACAGGAAAGCACTACAATAAATAAATGTCTTCAAGATTTTTAATTGCTTTGAATGTATTATTACTAAATGAATAATCTTTGCAATACAAATTATAGTAGGATACATGCGTGGAGTTGATAGTAGTTTTTTATACAAAAATTCAAATGTGTATTAAATCTTCTTAAATGTTTCTGTTAATCAAATTTTATTTACATTATAAAAATTACTTTATTTGCAGAAACATTGGTGTTATCAAATACAACAATCCTATGTATTTTAACTACAGTACTTCCAGTACCTTTCTGGCTAAATAATGAATGTTAGGTGTTTAGTAACTGAAATACTTTGTTCTAGCTTGTATACTAGCCACTGCTCACTGACAACTTAGGCATCCCTATAACTGGTATTTTAACCTCCCTGGCGGTTCACTGAGGTGCAGATTTCTGTACCAAAAGTGATACAGTGTTTTGCCCTTTCCGCCCCCATCGGTGTCACCTGGACGCCGATGGGGGCGGAAAGGCTTTGTGTGCCTGCACGCTTTGTAGAAAGCTGCAGGCACACAGAGAGCAGCGGTTGCGCCTGATTCCGGCACGGGCCAGTTGATTTACGATCAGACTGTGCCAGTACTCTTGCTCAGGTGGGCGGTTCATTTTGCAATTGATCACCAAGCGATTACCCCGAATATCGCATGGTGATCATTCGCAAATCAGAATACCACGCTATGGGGCCGCTTTTAGAGGTACAGAAAAAAAAAAATTTGGGGGGAAAAAATTTTTTTTTTTTTTGTTTTTTGAAGTTTACACTTGTTTTCTTTTGATTTGGTTGGATCTTTACAATCCCTCCACTCAAAAAAAAAAAAAAAAATGACATTGACAAAAAAAAAATCTAAGAAAAAAAAAAGTTTCTGTACCTTTAAATCTCCCGCCGCCGGCATTACGTCACCGCAGAGCTGTTCCGGAGATAGACGGAGAACTACACCTCGGCTATTTCGGAACGGCTCGTGTGCAGCCGAAGATGCTCCCACTATCAGGAACACGACTCAGCGCGAGCGTTTCTGATAGCGGGATCAACTTTGAGCTGGATTATAGAAAGACATTTCTATAATCCAGCTCAAAAGTTTAAAAAAAAAAATTTAAAAAAAGACCGGCGACCGGGTCCCGCCTCGTGACGTCACACGTCACTCCGGGACCCGGAAGAAGCCGGAGAAGAACAGCTGCGGCGGCGGAGCAGGTGAGGCTCCCCGATGTGCCCGAACCCAGTTAAGGGCGTATCGATAGTTGCAGTGTGCCTTTGCCCGAACTGGGTTCGGGCATATCGCTAGGGAGGTTAAGCACAATTTTGAGTTATGTTTTCTCCTATAAGAATTCCCTTTTTCCATGACTTATAATTAGAGATGGTCGAATTTTTCGACTTGCTAACTTTGTGAGCTGATTGAAAAGCCCCTGAAAATGGTATCATCACTAAAGTTGCTGGAGATGTAGAGAAGGGTTGGGGAAACATTTGAAAAAATAAGTGTTGCTCTAGCACATGGAGTTTTTGCATAAATTAAGTTCAAAATTAAAGTCGAAATTCAGATTTTCGAAATTTTTACCTGACTTTGAACTTCATTTGTGCAACAACTTTTTGTGTTAGAGACATACTTTTTGTTTTGTGGTGTACCCCCAACCCTTCTCTACATCTCCAGTAAGTTTGGTGATGATACCATGTTCAGGGGCTTTGCAATTAACTCGAAATCGTCGAAATGGTCGCATTTAAAAAAAAAAAATTCTACCATCTCTACTTATAATATGCAAAAAAAGTCATCCTGTAAATAACTACAATAATATATACACAATAATACAATACAGTTATAGACAGGGCAATACGGCTCCATGAATTATAGCTACCTCTGGTTGGCAGCATTCTTAATGATCAATCCATGGTGATTCCCTACATAATCACTCCTTCATGATGACCCTCCCACATTTACCTTATTATGAATCATCATTGTATAACAATAGAGTCTCTAGACCGACCAAGGGGCCTTTTCATTGATGCTGACTGGTGGATGTAAACTTTTTTTGTTTATTAGTTATGGCCATGAAACTTTGCTCCGAAGTGCCTTATTCTTTGTCATAGACTTTTTGATCCTAGTTGTGAAAATCATTCTTGATGACCTGCTTCCCCAGAGGATCTTATGTGTTATGTATGATTACTTCAACTGGGAATGCAAATGTTATCACCTTGCCTTTTGTTAAAGGGACACTGCTGTGTCTATAGTGTCCTCCTATCGAGTGCTTTTAATGAGTTTGGTTCTCTGTTTTAGATGTGAATGTAGAATAGGAATTGCAGACATATAGAGAAATAATAGACATATGACATATAGAAAAATAAACTTTTTACGTTTATTGAAATACTTAATACTTCAATAGTTGCCTATAAATGGACATTAACCTCCCTAGCGATTGAGAGAACCCCAGTTCGTCTAGAGTCAGGGTTCATCTAAAACGCTACCGTAACTGGGATGGGTAAAACCTCATATATTCCCAGACAGCTGTGGAGATTCTCTATGCATTCACAGCATTTAAGGGGTTCTGAAACCGCCCCTTCTGTGCCATCGGTGGTGCTGAAGGGGTGCACCATAGACCTTCATCATAATATAGGGAGAGGATTTTCCAACTCACATGATGTGGACAATGGCCAGGGCAGGAAATTGATGCAGAGTACTCTGTACTCAGCTTTGATCACATCGTGCTGTTTTTAACGGGGCTGACCACTAGGGAGGTTAATCACAAAACCTAAATGTTAACAGGCAAGGTCATCAACTATAGGCCCTGGTACACAGCAGATCAGTTAACAAGCCTTTGATAACGTGACAGTTTAATTGGTTCTATTAGAGCTGAACACATCTTAAGTTTTGCAGTTTACCTGAATCTGAACAGCAACTCATCATTAGGGATTCTGGAATAAAAAGAGAGAAAGTTACTAAAGTAAATGTCTATTTTTCTAGAGCAATTATGGTAAACTATACCATTAGATTCCTTAGATCTTATGTTCTAAACCACTAATCTGTTTAACACTAGTGATGGCGCGAACCCGGAATTTGATGTTCGCGAACGGTGAACGCGAACTTCCGCAAATGTTCGCGAACCTGGCGACCGGCGAACCCCATAGACTTCAATGGACCAGACGAACATTAAAAAACAAAGGGACCCTTCTGGCCACAATAGTGTGTGGAAAAGTTATTTCAAGGAGTCATCAAACACCTGGACAAGACACGACAGAGGGGGATCATGGCAAAACTCCCAAGAATTTTTTTTTTCACGCAATAAATACGCACAAAGGATTTTACAATGATATCAATGGGATATTGAACATAAAAGGGGAGGTGGAGAGCACTAAACAACATGGTTGCTAATGCCTGTGTGAATTCCACCTGAAACACTGTGTGAAGATCTGCTTCCACGTTGCCTACAGCTTAAAAGGTGAATTTTAATTTTATGGAGGACACTGTGGAGATGGACAGTGTGGAGGAACTGGGGGAGATGGTCAGATGGCGACACTGGTGGTGATGGGCAGTGTGGAGGACACTGGTGGAGATGGACAGTGTGGAGGACACTGGGTGGTGATTGGTCAGTGTGGAAGGGGAACAATGGTGGTGATGGTCAGTGTGGAGGACACTGGTGGTGTGGTCAGTGGTGAGATGGATATTCCCCAGGATTTCCAACTCTCTCCTTATTCAGCAGAATGTGTAATGGTGTCCTGTTAATTGATATGTTATAGGGGGTGTGAGGGTCTGTGAGGTGGGGGTGCTCATTGACTGGATTATGTCTGCTGACTGTGACTCCCAGGGGTCAAAGTTTCTGCAATGTTATAAAGATAGGGGGCGAAACCGAACTCGCCATATGTTTGCGAAACAGGGCGAACATGCAATGTTCGCCGCGAATAGTTCTCCGGCGAACAGTTCGGGCCATCACTATTTAACACCACTTAACCCATGTTCTCCTTCAGCTTGGTTGCAAAAAGAGGTACATTTATATGATCTCTCTTCAGCAGTGTAAATCTGATTGGTTGGTACATATCACTGTACTTCAGAATTAGTTTGAAAAAAGCTTTCTATTAAGAAAGTCAGTTAAAGGCCAATGTCCTGTAAGTATAAATCATATAAATAAGAAATGTTTTCTAAATGTAATACAGTGTCAGTTCTTTTAAAAATATTAAGGGAAAAATAAAAACAGTATACAATCACATTTTATCATGGATGGACACAGTTCTGCTCAGCTTAAATATTTGGAAATAGAAAATAGAAAATGTCATTCTGAGAAGCGGAGAAGATATATGTGACACAAATTGATTTCACAAAGGGGATTTTCAACTATGATTTATGGGAAGTATATTGATGATATTTAGTTTTTAAAATTGTTATAGAACTCTGGTTGAAGGGTGATTTTGTTGTAAAAATATGTTTCTTTTTTAAAAATAAAATTTATTAAGGCCAAACATATTGGAGATTCCTCTTTTTATAGTATAAAGTATTTTTCTTGGATATTGTACTGCAATATAACATACTCAGCCCAATATGACTGACAAGTACACTGCATACCTAGATTGTTTATTAAATAAAATTGACAATATATATATATTTACTGTATATATATATATATATATATATATATATATATATATATAATCAACACAATGTCACTTGAAAAACATAAAAACAAATATAAATAAACACAGATATTATAAAAATAAAAATATATGTGCCTTATTTTTTGTAGTATGCCCTTAGTGGGGCAACAAGGGAGTGGATGTCACATAGTAGTATTATCTAAAGAGAGATCTTTTCTGTGGTAAATGGTAAATCATTGCATGGATAGAACCTCAAGGATTGGCAGAAGAAAAAAAATGCAAAGAGATACATTGGCCCCAGATCTTTTCAAACTGTTTAACCTCCCTAGTGCTCTTGTGAGGTCCAGATTTCTGTACCAAAAATGCAACTTAAATGGAATTTTTGTTCACACCAGCATAGAAAGGGTTAACTTCAAAGGGGCAGATCTGGGGAATCACACTGAAAACCGTTTTCTCCATAGAAAACAGTTTTCACGCAATTTACTTTTGAATTTCCTCATTCAGTATTCATCTACTGTAAAAAAAGGAAAGGTGCATTACAGTTCGGAAACTGATAACCTTGTTTGACATATCAGGGCAATTTACATATACACTGATATTCTGTCAAGATGTATGAACTAAGGCTGACATGAAGTGGGCCAGGAAATGTAATTTAGCCAGAAATTTCTAACAAATGTAAATACTGGTTATTTGTCATTTAATCTTACACTCCGGAGTACTAACCTCCTATTCTCTCTGCTTGGCCTGTCCCGAATTTGTCCCCATTTTCTCCCACAGTTCAGCTTATGAAAAGACTTATAGAAGTTGAAAAGTTTGGGATAGACAAACCATTGGACAAACCTGTTGCCATAAAGGTTTATTTTAAAAATGATTATTGAACAATGAGCTATCTTCTTTTTAAATAAACTGATTTATTGCTTTTTTTCTGATGGAGGTCAATCCTGATTTGATTCCTGTTACAGAACATGTTTTGCATAATAGGTAAATGTCAGCCAGCATAATAAAGATATGCAGATGTACAGTAACTCTGTAATTACAGCTTCCCTCTTACTATTATGATTAATTTCTGCGATTAAGAAGCAGTTTTAGAACTGAAAGGTGAAGATGAATCAGGCAATGGTTTGAAAGTGATAGGGCGTAGAGATGGTCGGATTTTTTGACTAGCTGAATTTTTGAGCTTATTGCAAAGCCTCTGAAAATGGTATCATCACCAAAATTACTGGATATGTAGAGAAGGGCTGTGGGGATATTGGGAAAAAAACTTTTGCTCTAGCACATGTAGATTTTGCATTAATTAGTTCAAAGTCATACTCCAAATTTTGACTTTTGACTTGACTTCATTTATACAAAAACTATTTGTGTTAGAGCCATACTTTTTTGCAGTATACCCCCAACCCTTCTCTATATCTCCAGCAAGTTTGGTGATGATGCCATGTTCAGGGGCTTTGCAATTAACTTGAAATCGTCAAGTTTTTGAAAAAAGTTGTTACTTCTGAGCAGATATAACAAGAAATTTTTTTTATGAAGGCAACTATTTTAAGCTTTCCTAAATATTGGTCATCAATGCATGTGAAATCAAATGTCAAAAAAGGATTATAATAAATCATGGGCATGGGTCTGGCATTTGATACCCTGGTTTAGAGTTCCCTAGAACTAAGCATTTATGTTAGTTTGGCAATGAGGCAGTTAATGTTTTTCTTTGTACAGTATGTGGTTCTCCCCATTATATATTGCTGCAAATTGCTGGTGGATTTCAAGAGACTTGGGAGGCAGTTTGCCCCAATTAATTTAGTCTACCAAAGACACCGAAAAACAGCGCCTGATGCTGCTATTTCATGTCTTGGATACATGTCCATTGATCTTTGATGGAGGTGTCTCCAGCGGATGAAACAACACTGCGGGCATGCTGCTCAGATAATGCAATGGACACTGTCCCATTCAGCAGCACAGGAAGTGTCTTCCCTTCCGTCTATTTCCCTGTTGCGTTTGCACGTCCACCACTGGGAAAAAACTGCAGTGAACACAAGCCAGGATGTCCCTGTGAGAGTTAGGCCTAGAAACCAGGGCTGAGGCACTGCAAGGATCATCTTAGCCATGTAAGTGTTATCCCCACAGGGGTAGAAGAAGAAGGACTCCCCTTTTATACAGTGTCTAGGGATTAGAGACAATTCTTCACTGGCAATCATCAGTCCCTCTCCACCTAGGTTAGCAGTTTGTTTGTTATTGCTACCCTATGACTGTGGCCTGTCTCTGAGACTGTATATACTAGGCTTTGTTAAAGTAAAGTTGATCCCTTGCAAGTTTCCAATATATATTGTGTATTCCTTCACTTATTCTAAGTGAAGGCCTGTGCAAAGCATTTACTTATTGAGAGAATCTGCGTGACTGGGGAGACTGGGGAGGAGGGCGGATGGATGCTCTTCAGCTCAGGTAGCAGAAGGCACACAGGTAGTTCACTCCACTGCAAAATGAGCCTGGGTGTCACCTCACCCAGGGTCACTCTGCAGCACCACTTTTAGGATTTCAATGGTGTGTCCTTGTTAACAAGGTTCACTCTTTTTTAATCTCCTGATGGCTTGGAATTAAAGGAGTGATCCACAATTTTAAGGAAATCTCTTTTGTGAGGAGAATGTTCCCTTGAATTGTTATCCTATTGCTACAGGACAGAACATTAAAAGGAATAGATTTAACTTTATTTCTCTTGCTCAAAACCTAACCTTTAAGCCCCCGATACACCCTTATGCCTGCCATACACACGCCAATGTGTGCAGGCAGACTACCCCCGATGTCGCTCCGGGAGGCTAACGTGATGACGTCATCACGTTAGCCTCCCATTGCATTCTGGGGCCCCACAATCGGCCAGGCACCCTTTGTGTGCCGGCCATAAGCAGCGATGGAGACGCCGTCTTCATTGCTGCTTATGGCAATCGGCTCCCATTGGCTCAGATTTTCCGATATGTCGGATCTCTGGCCGGCCGAGAAGTGGGGCGACAGGGATCTGTCGCCCCATGTGGGGACATGCCGATTAACGGCCGGATTTTAACCTGACCGACGGCGAGAGCGCGCACGCCCGTCGGTCAGATTAAAATCCGGCCGTTTATCGGTATGTGTATGGCCAGCATAAGATCGATCCATACAATCTCCATTAGATCTACCAACAACTGTGTAGTAAAGTGGCCTCCCTGATAGAAGACATAGTAAGTGGAAGGATTAGAAAGGTGCTCATATTACATGGTTTTGGTAGAACAAAATTTGATTGTACAGAAATTGTATGGAAAGATTACAAGGTGTATGGGGGCCTTTACGTACATACTTAAAAATAGTTCTGTATGTTAGCCCAGTTCTAATAAGAAATATAAAAATCTGAGTTTTCAGTGGACACATTATAGAACTCTCTTCCTGAGCTTATTGTAAATGTTTTACTATATTGCTTAAAGATTATGTGCAGTTTGACCTTCGATCCACAACAATGACATTCAATGTTCTTTTGTAATAACGCGTATGAAACTAATCCATTGTACGCAAAACCGGTTCTATGCATATTCATGACCGAAATTCCATTTTACATCAGTGTAAAGGATCAACAATTCAGTTTGTATTCACAGTGGTGTGTGCTGGTTAGGAGAAACAAAAACAATAATCCTTTGCTTACACAGAAGGATTAAAAGGTAAAAATGTTAAGCCAGATATATGGCATGGAGAACACAATTCACAAAGTCAGTCACTGAAACTTCCAAGTATGCATTTAAAATTGTTAAATCTCACAGACACACATATACACAGAAACAAATAGAGAGGAAGAAAGAATATAGGAAAATAAATAGTTATTGTGAGTACTTTTTTGCTTTGTATGTATGTATGTATGTATGTTGCTGTAATTTTTCATCATCTTAATGTTTTTATCCCCCTTTTATCTTTATCAGAGTATTACATGTACACAGATTTGGTAGCTGAAAGGAATTGAAGAGAGCAAGATGATCAAGCTCTACTATTTCCTTCCAAATAGGAAACAGTGGGCATCAGGCATGTTTGTCATTCAATGATCCATCCTTGTTTGTCAGTCGTAGATGTCAGATATTGGGACAAGATGGCTACAAGAGATTGTCTTTGGTGAATATTATCTAGTGCAGGCATGTCCAAATGTGGTTTGTGTTCAAGTTTCTACTGACTCACAGCCTCTATCATAAAAACAATTACACTCCCAATTATGATGCCAGTGATGTGAACAGGGATGGCTGGGACATTTAAGCAGAGAATTATGTACTCTGCTGCTATAACCTGCACCAATAAAAACAGCATAGTAGGGGCTAACCGATTGGAAGGTTAGGGTGAGCAGTGTGTTTCCAGCACACAGAACATGTTATGCATTAACACATCCACTTTATTAATGCTTCTTTTATGAGTGTATGGGAAAAGCTAACACTGCAGTAACAAAGTACAAGCAACATTCTCACCAAACCTGGCCCTGCAGTGGATGAGAGTTTGTATTGGGTAAATGGCTGTTCCTGTAAACAGTGACTACATACACCTAATGCCCTGTATTGTTTGTTAATAAAGGAAACATTTATTGTTTACATTTAAATAATTGATATGAATTGCTTTCAACAACATATTTGCATAGAAATAATTCTGAATATTTCTAAGTGGGGTGGTAAGAGATCAGCATTTACCCACATTAGATTATTATCCACAATGCTCTGAATACCATAGTATATTTGAATATTGGAAAAATGAAGTAACAAAGTAACAAACAAATTGTGCCTACTTATGTAGAGGTTCAATAACTAAGTTCAATACAATATACTTTATCAAGATTGTAATGGTTACAACCAGCAGAGAATATAAAACACATGATCAGAAAACAATGTACGTTAAACATTTGAACATCATTCACTAAAATAACTGTAATAAAGAAACTCTCGCTCATTTAGAATCTTTAAGCAAAACATGGCAAAAGAATGAGTAGCTGAGAAGTATTGCAGTACAAACAATGCTATAGACTTTTCTCAGCACTTTAGTAGGGTGTGAAAGGGTAAAAGTGTGACCCCATGTGTATGTTGTCAGCTTTTATTTTTATTTTATAATTAGTCATTTTTTCGGTAAAACTAATTACTCAAGAGCTACTGTTTAAGTCTAGGTTAGGGACAAGGTCAACACCATGGTCCCTGTCTAACACCATTGTACATTCAATGTGTTTTTAAAGACAATAAGCAATTACGGTAATTAAACACTCACCATTGTTTTAAGCTCTCAGGGAAAAAAAAGAAACTGTATAATTGAGTTACTTGATGATCTCCCACTTGTCCAGCTGGCCTGGTCAGCTCTGTGATATTGCTATGAATATCCTTAAAAAAAATAAACATTTTACATAGTGAGTAGAGGTACACTCCAGTAAACCTCAGATTGTCCTTGAAAAATTCTGTCAGTTATTAGTCATTCTGTAAAGGAATTTTGGATGAAGTCCACAAAATGAAAAGTGATATTACCCATTAATCTTTGATTGATGAACACCCTATGTGAATAGAAATTATAAAATAGAAAAGCATAGGCACGAAAAAGTTTGCATGAACATAAATTACAGCAATGAAATGATGACTAGAAATTTTGATGACATCAGCTTTTTTTGAAGATACAATGACTGCATATTAAGAAATTACAAAGAACATATGATACATATAGGACGTTTGGGGGTCTAAACACTTTCTTTTAATCCATAGACATGTAGAAAAGAGAACTGCACAGATAATTTGCTTGTTATTTTTCGAAAATGTAATGCTAAAGAAGTATGTGAAGAAGTGCATTTTTTTAGGTATGAGATTCCTTTGTCACTTGCTAGTTGGAATATGGCAACAGGTAAAATGTTCCTTAAAACATGAAGGATCTATGAACAGATGTAGGTTAACTGATCTAATACAAAGCAACACAATGTGATGTGCTAAATTTAAATCAGCCTTTCCTGAGACTCACAGTTAGTGATGGCTGAACTGTCCACAAGTTGGACAGTTCGGCAGCGAACATGGATGTTCACACTCCTTCTAGCCAGCAAGCAGTATGGGTGTTGACCCACCAAGTTCGCCTGTGAGGAGGAGCTTACTATTCTTCCACCGGCAGGATCAGGAGCAGTAAGATTCTGCCTGGAAGTAGAATCTTTTCACGTAGAGAACACGGTCTGCTAGTGAAAAATTGGCTCCGAAAACCCGAGTGACGTCACATCCGGCAATCGCAACCAGGAACTATGCGTTCCAGCTACTGGAATTGACATCACTGACATCACTTCCAGTATTCCTGATTCACATTTCCCGCAAACAAGCGGGAAATTTGAATCTCCCTGCAAACGGACGGACCTCTGACTTTTCAAAAGTCAGAATGGACCTGGCCCAAAGTTCAGCCATCACTACTCACAACCCATATCTATTAGCACTAGAATATAATCCACTCAGTAATGCAAATCCAGTGCAATAATCCCCAGTGCAAAGGAAAGATCTTTTCTATGGCTCTGTGTTACTGTCTGTGAGCTGGGCTGTTTGAGCAGAGGCAGATGGAAGTGCCGCCCAAAGGGCAAAGTTGCCGGTCAGCGGTGGAGGCTGGGAAGATAGCTTCTCCACCTCCTAGTTTCTCGTTAGTGAGATGGTGGTGAAGCGCTTCACAAGCCTCAAATAAATACCCAAATACCTACTGTTCACTTAAGTCTTAGCTGTTGCATTTTCTAATACGGGAATATGATTTCAGATCTGTCTGTATCAGTGTAAATGCAGTTTCGATAATGGTTATAAGGTGGTGCTACATAATTGTTTTTAATAGTGACAACATTCTTATAGGAGGATATAAAAATCCACCACCAGCTCTCTACTAAACGGAGATCAATTTTATATTTTTATCCTTATCCTGAAGAAGCGGCCTTCAATTATGTAGCAGCACCTATGCTCCACAAAATGCTATGTACAAGCATTGATGCTATGTTTTGGATTATACAAAAATAAAAAGTTCCTTAAGTATAAACGGTGCCTCTTTATGAGCTTTTTTTTTTGCCATGGGTCACCCCCTGCTCTCCCATTTAATCCCATCTTCTCAAGTGCTGTAGACTCTGTGCTCCCTTCCACCCCCTGGGATCCCATTTTTTCCAGGTTGGGTATCTTAAGGCCTGCCACCAGAAAATTATGATAACATGAATGGCACTAGATAATCCGATAATAGGGAGGAATTCATAAAAAATTACCTGTAAGTAGTAATTTAAGAAGATCCCAGCAGTCCCTCCTCTCTACTGATGACTTGCAGCCACATGACATATGAGTGATGTGATTGTCGGGTAATTCTGTGATTTCAGCTCTTCTTTGAAAGTAGATTAAAAAATCCCATAGAAAACCATTAAACGCCCCCGGTGGCCACTCACGATATTGTGCCCTGAGTTAAGTGCCGGAAGCCTGGAAGATAAATATGGAATCTCTCATATGATTCCACAGAACAGCAGGTAAGTTTATTTTTTTAGGATCATGGAGCCCTAAACCACCATCATACCACCTCAGGTAAGTTATACTTAAAATTTTGCATGTATATTTTTTACATATAGAGTATACATCCGCTTTAAGCCTTTTGCATGTGCCAAAAATGAAACCATGAGCTGTGTATGCATAGACAAAATAACATTAATGACCGATAAAACATACACCATCTTGTCTATCTTGTCAGCATTTTGGTTTTATTACAGTTTATTTCTGCTTTAAGGTGATTTCCTTAGTAATGAGATAGTAAAAAGGACACAAATGCCGTTATGCTGCATGTTTAGGTGGGTAATAAATGGTTTAAAAGACATTTGGTTTTTATAAAAATCCTAAGCAAGTGCACTGCAGATTTATGTATTTGTGTAATGTAGCCTTTGTTCATTTTGTGTTGCTTTTGTTAGGTTATTACATATGTCTGCTGCTATTTATATTTAAAGATATGCTGCTGTTTTTAAAATGTAGTAATATTGTATTTTAACAACGTTATTGGAAGGATAAGGTAAGATATAATCTATTATTTGTGAAAATTTCCCTCTTGGCAAGATCGCCTCATCATTTGTATGCTGACATCCATTCTATTGTTTTCAATAAATGGAACAGCATGAGGAACTATGAGAAATTTTACACCTGATAAGAATTTTAAAGCTGACCTCAACTTGAGTGGGATGATTTATGAAATCAAGGTTTTCATTACAGGGCCTAGTGCTGACTGCATTGTCTTTGACTGATAAGCTTGTAGCCTTGTCGAAAAAAAAAATGAGAGAATTTGTTTATGATCTAGAGGATTAATCCACACAGTACTAAGGGTAGAAATGAAAAATTAACAAGTCTGGAAATGATTACAGAACTATGTACTTTTACTGCAATGCGGGGCTGTGGTCTGTTGTTTTGTTTCCTTCTGCAATAACTTATGTTACAGACTGAGCCATGCCTGTGCTTATACTTCCCATACTATTTTCTGCAATGTCTGCTCACCCAGTCACCCTTAAGGTAGCCATACACGTGCAGATTGCTACCCAAATTTCCGACGGTCTTGCGCGTTTCTGCCAAAAGCCCAGCGGTCGCTTGGCCAATAATCGGGTGCACCCGTCTGGTGAGATCAACCAGGAATCTCCCACATGTCCGATCGCATGGTGATCCAACATGTTGGTAAATTCCTGGCTGATCCCATTACTTTGGGATGTCCGGCACACAAAGGGTGCAGGGCGATCTTCTAAGGGGTCAGCTGCAGCGTGATGATTCCTGCCCACCTGGTACTATTGACCAGAAGTGATCAATATGGAACAGAAAATCTAATCGAAAAAGGGTTCAGTACATTCAGGATATTGTAATAGTATCTGACGGGTTTTCTAGGTATTTCCATTGATTTGTATTTGACTGTACAATGGCGCATGCACATCAAACTCAGGAAAGGAATTGATTAGTGATGAGCAGCGTAGGGAATATTTGAATTTGTGACATTTCTTGATTTTTTCACAACATTTTTTAAAGTAAATTTGCAAATTTGAGATCTCCTGTCCATTAAAATGGCATTTGTAATGCAAAAGCAATGTGTATTGCTCAGAAGTCATTTGCGAATACTGGCTCTTGTACATCTGAATATTGTATGCACAATGCATGGTACTTTTCGCAAAATCCCAATTATTTGAGATTACGAATGTATAGCACTATATTCACGATCTTGATCGGTTGGGAATCAATCACACTGTGTGGTCATACAATCAATCGGTGTTCAACTGACAAACTATTTGAAATCACGTAAGACGATTGAATCCCAAAATATTCATCTTCTTTAACAATTGTTATCATCAGGGCTGATGGCTCTTTAGACTGGGGAGTAATGAGAAATCTACGGTATGCTCTGACTCCTCTCACAATATACATAAAGAAGCATAAGTACATAAATGGGTCTTAATCATGGTATATTTAAAAACCTGGTCCTTTTTGGGAAAAGTTTGGACATACCTGATGAAACCCAGTATGACATACTCCAAGTTAATTGTGCATAAAACACATTTCAAGTATGTATTCAACTTTTTTCTTGAAATTAGGCTTTAACCCTGCTAGAATGTAGATAAAACAAAATACACACTACTTGCAGAGCACCTACAATTGTATTTTTTACAATAACTCCTTAAGATGAACCAAACGACACAATAGATTGTCACTTCAATGTTCTAGTTCACTAAACAGTCATGGGATGAACAAACATGTTCAGTGATCACATTATTTTTTCAAAGGGCATCTGTTCCTTGTTTTTTCATCCTTGACTATTGTTAAGGTATAAAAAAAAGTTAGAAGAAGACTTGCACATGGCATATATTGATTCATTCTGTATCCACCAACGCTAATCGAACTGAAGGATTTGGCTGTGTTTTTTATTTTTCTTTGTTAGGTCAAAGAATTGTTTCCTTCCCCTTCCTTGTAGTATCCACAAGCTGTCTGGCAACTTTTATGGCTAAATCAAATTTGACAGTAAATCAATAAGAGAAGGAGATTGTAGGTTTCTTATTTAATACTTGATTTTCTATACTTATTAATCAGGTGTAATAGAATCAGACATCTAAAAAAAATGTACATAAGGATTACAGTAACCAAACTCAAACTATAGCTCATAAAACTCACTAAAAATAATAATAAAAAATAAATAATGTTATGCTATGCTTATGCTATGATGTTAAGAGGAAAATTAACGCAAAGCATTTACTTCCACATTTCAGGTTTTAAAAGTTGTATTCAGCTGGAAGAGGACATCCAACTGGTATCCTCAAAGATTTTGCTTTAAAAAATGATGTTATTTACATTCCAATTTTTTTACAAATTTTTAAGATTTTTATGGCACTTTAAGATGCATAAAAATTATAAATAAACCACAAGATAAAAATGAAAACAAAGAAGACATAGTAACACAAGTAAGATGACTTCACCTGCATTCATATTCAGGTCACATTTTCAGGATTGTTCAGTTTTTGTTAGTTAATTAAGGTAAATTATGCTGAATTAAAAAGTATATCCTAATTGATCAATTATTGTACCTTACTTTAAAATAAACCTCCCTTGAGGATCTATTTTTGTGCAAAATTTAATGAGATAAGAGTGTCAAATTTCCCATCCCCCACATTCTCATTAACCCCTGAGTGGTCTGCCCGTACCGTGGTATTTTTAACGATGCAGAAAGGGCAATTGCTGCAAAGTACAGTGTACTCTGCCTGTAATTCCCGCCCTCCCCCGCCTCTGTCCACATGGGCTGGAAGACCAGGGCCCCTCCATTAACATGGAGGTCTATGGTGTGCCCCCCCCTCCCATCTTCAGCACCACTGTGATGCAATTGGGCAGTCCTGGCAACCCAGAAATGCTGCAGCAATGTAGGGAATCATTGCAGTTTTCCAAGGATGTGGGGGCGGTCATGCGGTCCCGGCTCATCCGGAGTTTGTTTATCAAACGATACTGGGTTTGACATGACCGGTAGGGGGGTTAATGATGCCTGGGATGCATTGGATTTAAGATGCCTATGTCTGTTGGGCAATATAAGTGAATGGTATAGGCAGCGGCATTATACATCCGGTAAAGAGGTGCTGGCCAGATATCGTTAGAGGATGAATCAAGTAAGCAATCCTGAGTGTGGCTTGGGGTTGTCTCTTGTGGATTTCAAATCTACCCAGAGCCACACTCAGGATTATCAAGGATGGTTAGTGAATATGCATCATATCCCATTCCCATCATATGATCATATGAGAATATAAGGAATCTTAGGGGCAAAATGTACCTTTGAAGGTCAAGTAAGCATTTTCTGAGCACTCAATTGGCAATTGAATTCTTAAGCCCATTTCAGATATTATAATAGGCTAAATCAGTGGCAGGTATGAGAAATGTTTAAAATTTCTTAGAAAAGTTAGATATTAAATCTTGTCCATAGGTTTGACCTAAAAGTCTGATACTCTCAGAATGTTAGTAAGGGACTTGCCACATGTTTGTTAAATAGCGATGACACACAGCAGAGTTAATCAACTATTGATTGTGGCTCAGCAGCTCACAGGACTGCATAACAAACTAATAAATAATGTCTGACACATCATCCTTCATAAAAATATCCTGAAACTAACATACTGCTAGTCCAGACCTTCATAGATTCCGACTAGTTCTAATTTACAGGTGAAGTTGTCAAATTTATTTAATTTCCAGACAACATTTTTAATCTTTTAAACCCTGACTTTTATTTGTGATTGACAATGCCATATACAATATTTTCCAGATCAAGATGTCTCTACAATAGATTTCTGCCTCTGCTTTCTCCTACAACGCTGTAATCACCATATCACCCTGTGCTTTGGACATGATTTCAAATCTACATTTGCTGCAATAATCTTAACTAGGACTATGTTTAGCAATCAACGGGTCAGGTAATCAATGTAACTTAGCAGGTGACAGCATATGCAATGAGGTTTAGAACCAGTAAGAAAAAAAACACACATCAAATCAGTGAAACAAACACAAATATAGTTAAAACACCTGTCATTTTTCATTTTCTATAATTTCAATACATCAGCGACATGTAAAACCTCAATAGCTTAAATCAATTGAGACGACTCACTGTCAATAGAAATCAGAATGCTGATTGATTTACGGAGTGTAAAACTGCATAAAATCTTCCTGCTGACTTCAATAACAGCGATATAATTGATTGCAAACTGTCAAATATCAGATTTCAAATTATATTTGATGGTAGGAGTTAAGATAAATACGCATGCTAATTTTAGTGGTGCTGTGCATTTCTGCCAATCACTTCACATGTTTTTTTCCTTTAAATGGAAAGGAATGCTTTGGGAAAAGCAAAGTCAAGAAGATACTTGTTTTGTTTTTATGCTGCTATATGATATTGCTGATCTAGTTTAGCTGCTAGCACCAAGCTGTGCATCGATCTATTAAATCATTTGATCTAATTTGTTCAAATGATAACCATTTGTTAACCATGTTACTATTACTGTACTTTTGTAACCTGCTTCAATCTAAACAGAATTAACAGCACCTTTATTGCAAATATCATATGAGAAGTTAGTAGCCAAGCCTATGCCTTCTTCTATAGCCATTCCTCTTGGCCACTGATCAAGAGCAATGACATATGGCTGTAACAGTGCAGAGGTGTCTTTTTATTGAAGCTGTAATTGACAGCCTGGCTTTAACTTCTCCATGTTGTGTGAAAGATAAGATGGCAGCTTCCAGTAAGGGAAGAGCTAATCTCTAGGACAGACTTGACCAGGCATTGTTAAGATATTTATAATAATGTTACAGTTAGCAGCTGTTTCTGTAAACACTAGAAAGAAATGGGGTACTGTAAAGCTGAACTTTAGCTGAAGGCTAGGACTCCACTATGCGCTGGCATCCGCTACGTTCCTGGGGATGCAGATGGGCTGTGTTGACATTAACATGATGGAGGCTTGGACCAACAGATCAGTTCTGTCGTTCTCCATTAATATTCCTGCATTCAACGTTCAACGCAGGGATTTAACGGATAGTGGGGCCCAACCTAACATGCAGGCCTCACCCCCCTTTCCAAACACAATTCAATAACCAATAAGTTGTGTCTAAAACATAAAGCAATCAACAGAAATCTAAAAATTTATTGTTTGTGACATTATTGCTCCAAGATTAACCTTCTGGGCGTTACAGGCTTTTCGCACCATTTTTTATGGCACGAAAAGCCGTTTTCTCCGCAATCGAGGTGGTGTACACTGTACTCTGCCGCGATTGCCGGCTCTCTTCCCAGCCCTCTGCACACTACCGGGGTCAAATACAGCTCGTCACAAGGCCAAACAAAAAGTTTCTCTTGAGTCCAAACACAAATCACCCTCGCAGGGGTTAATATCAACAAAACAAAAGTCCTTTGAAAATGCCAAGCTTCCTGGCTTGCAAACATCCAACAAGGATTCTTCCCTCGTCAGGAAAACCTAGCTAGCCTGACTCCTAGTAGTCACTGGCCTGGTCCCCACACTCCCTGTGTTCCCATCAGTATCTGCTGCTCTAACAACACCATGTCTCCAACCTCTTCAGAAGTCCTGACACAATGGTCTCAGCTCATTTTGAGGAGACATACCCAGTTCCCTTTCAGACTTCCAGCAGTTGTAATCTCTGGTGTGTACCTTAATGGAATAGGAAAGCCATTCGGGACCCCGTTAGCATACTACACACGCTCAGCAACCTACTGTTGCTGTCTAAAGCTGGCCATACACCTTTAGATCTCTCTGTCAGATATCCTTTAGATCTACCAACTACTATGCAGTATAGGGTCCTCTGCGCTTGAACACAGGTAGACTTGATGGTTTAGAAAGTCCCTCATATTACACGGTTTTGGTAAAACTAAAGGAGATCTAGAGGAAATCTGACAGAGAAATCTGAAAGTGTATGGGGGCCTTAACAGTCCAAACTCTGCAGAACACACATCGTGGGACTCTTAACCTCCCTAGCGCACTGCTGAGGTCCAGATTTCTGTACCAAAAGTGCACCATAGACTTCAATGGTAAATTTTTCTTTATGTCGTAGGCCTGTAACTTCCCAAAATATGTCCGTACAAGGGTCCAATAGACATCCTGATTATAATAATGTTTGAAACAAACAATTATGTAAAATATTTTTTTTTTATTTTAATAAAAGTAATGAAAAAAAAAACACAAAAATTAGGACACAAAACTATGCTGCTATGTACTAAATATCACCAAAATAAAAAGTCTCTGGTGCCCCAGATGTTCCTATTTGCACTTAACCCTCTCTAACCTGGTGTGATAAAATCACACCAGGGAAGAAAGGGTTACTGCAAATGGGCACATCTGGGGCATCAGGGACTTTATTCTGGCGATGTTTAGTACATAGGGGGAGTTTGAAAGCAGTTTTCTACATAGAAAACTGCTTTCATACTATTTACTGTTCGAATCTCCCGCCGCCTCCCCGAGTGACGTCATCACGTCACTCGGAGCGGGGGGGAGGAAGACACAAGCAGCCGAGGAGACAAGTCGCATCGGGGACACGGGGACAGCGTGAGTATACGCTCTCCCAGAGCCCCGGCTTGTACTGGACGGCAGCACCTCGTCCAGTGCGATAGCAGCAGTTGGAGCGCTGGACGAGGTGCTGCTGTCCATAACGCTAGGGCGGTTAAATTGTTGGCTATGGTTATTCACACCAATAAACAGTCTGTAACAATATATATATATATATATATATATATATATATATTGTTACCTTACTTTATCAATACATATTGAGCCATATATCAGAGTGGAGAAAAACAAAAAAAACGATATACACAATGCAAACTTATAGAAGCATTTATCTTTATAGAATTATTTATAAACTCCCTCCCCAATGATATTTTTGTTTGTTTAGAAAAGTGTTCGGGAATTTTCAAAACAATTAAATAATAATTATGTTCACTTGCTGTGTTCTGCAAGAAAATGACATACATAAAATGTTAATTTCACAATTAGAACTACTGTGCGCCTTTTGTTTTCATAAATTTATACATAATAAGTATCCATGCATGTTCAATTTAAAATCTCTAGAAAAGCTCATTAGTGAATAACATAAAACATTGTGATCACCAAGAAAAGACAAGATGTTGTTGGATGGCATAATAAAACAGATAACATGCAGATTACGCACATTAACCCAATGGGAGTACAGCATGAAATACAAGTTCTGAAAAATAGCTGTTTGATATTCTTTGCAGAAATTTGATGGAATAATGCAATGGACTACAGAGACTAGTATATAACTCACTACTAATGCTAAGAATTCTAATTAGGCCATCGTCCAGTTTGTATCTGCAGCTGTCTTGACTTGTTAACAACTTTCCACTTGACAATAGACAAGCAATAAGAGTATTTCTTCTAGACAAGAAGCTCAGTATAGGTGTTGTAAAACCTCAAACACATATACAATTATATAAATGAGCAATTCCTTGCTAAAGGTGCCCATACACCTTTAGATCTCTCTGTCAGATATTCTTTATATCTATTAACAACTATGTAGTATAGGGTCTTCTGCGATTGAACACAGGTAGACTTGATGGTTTAAATGTCCCTCATATTACATGGTTTTGGTAAAACAAAAGGAAAACTTAAGGATATCTGACAGAGAAATCTAAAGGTGTATGGGCACCCTTACTCACAAACATACATTTAAAAGTACCATGGAAAAATATATAAACTCTCCTAGTGGTATTCCTGAGTGTAACTTAAGGTAGATTTCTGAAACTGATAACCTCAAGCCACACTTTGGGTAGCTTACCTGTTTATGGGTGCTTGTGCAATCCTTGAGCAACAGCTTTTGTCTTTTGCCATTTGTGTGGGAGGGGGCTTCAGCAGGCATGTTAATCTGATTTTTTGTACTACTTTGGGAGTCAAAAATCAGGAAAAATGGGACCCACAGGGAGCTTAAATGTCTCTTGCTGCAGAGTGTTTAATATTAACAGCCCTTTATGGCTAGAAGATACTGCTATTGACAGTTTGCAGTTAGATTTCTATGAAGTGCTAGACAGGTAGACAAGTAATTGTATAATGTTTTTCTTGATAATACTGTGTTCTAGTGAGTAAAATTGAGATCATACTGATTTCTTCAAATGTGTTGTGCAATAATCAGATCTTTGGTTCTATGCAACCATTTCATCAATTACACATGTTTATTTGCAGCATATTGCAATGGAAAAGGTTACTTCAGGAGTACATAACAAGTGCGGGTAAAGTTAGTGTTAGTCCCTAACATGAAAATGACTAACTAGTATTACTGCTTTGTGAGCTGTGTCTACAATCTTTATGCAATTAATATCCTTAATGAGATACAGAGTAAAGCTAATTGAATCTCCTGCAGGTGACCTAAGAGTAGATGACCTTCCTGTTTAACATGTATGTTGGATGCTGTAAGCAGATAATTAGGCAAGAAAATGGCAATCACTTGCAATGTAAAAAAACAAGGGTTGGAAGTGACATTACAATCATGTTAAAGCCTATCCCTGGGTAAAGAAAAAAAAAAGAAATGACTGCAGCAGGGCTACACCTCAGTTACTTAAACCTATATAGAAAAACAAACTTAATACCTGTACCATTGTTTCTAACAAAGTTCAGAAAATTTGCACTTAAATTATAATTACAAAAGTATTATACAGTACCTGTAAAAATAAATTAAAATGATTTTTGTAGACACTATTGTGCCAATTTGGTAAATGCTGTATGTTTCCTAACAAAATAAACTTTATGCCTGCATATTAGCTTCTGTAAGAAGGCTCTATTTATCAAAATCCAAAGGGAATTCACTGTTGCATTCAGGCAAAAAACATAGTACTAGGTGTTATTCATCAAACTGTTCTAGGTAAATCAAGCAAGACGTGAAGCAGGACCTACAGACTTTCAGCCTCTCGGATGCCTGCACACAAAAACAGCTTATGTTTACTGAAGAAGCAAATTATTTAAATATGTTGTGGGAGATTTACTACAACAATGTTAAAACAGTGGGAATATTTTTAATTGCCCTAAACACAGCTATTTACACACATTACAAATGAAAGAAAGAGAAAACAAATGAACATAATCTTAATTAAAGTGGTAAATATTACAGTACATCTGTCATGAAGGAAATATGGAGACTGCCACAACAGTCCTATCCATTCCTGTCTGCCTTTTCTTTATGTAAGGGCCTTCCCTACGCTACCTGTTTTCTAATCAAATTTTTATTGAGAGTATCGGCACTTCAAGAATTTTTTAATATATTAGATATAGTGCTATATCTTCATAATCGCAAATATTTAAGATTATTTACATCAGTACCCGGAACTACCTGCATTGCATTCGCAATTGCAATATGCATATTGCAATATGCATTGCAATATGCACATGTAGAAGTGCCGATTTGTGCAATCAAGGTAATAATGACTGGAGATCATGAATTCTCGAACTAATTTATTGGGAATATTAGGTGAACATTTTGCCAATACGAATATTGCCTATGCTGCTCATCACTGTTCTGTAGGTGCTTCATAAGCTTCTTCTTTGGTTATGCTTTCTGAAGTTAGTGTATTTTATTGAGTTTGTTATAATATTTCTACTGAGATTTCTACTGAGACCTAGAAGCTCGAAGGACAATTTTACACTAGGCCAGCTGCGGTGTGGATTTTGGTCGGTAATGGGAGGGTTAGCGTTAACACTACCATATCCGTTACCAGTGAAACCCTTTCTTTGCACATTGCACTGCTCTTGCATCTCCCATACAAGTGTATGAGAGATTCTTGTGCTCCGGCCCCAAAAACGCACTACATTACCGCAAATCCAGGGCCAGTGTGGAATATACAACAGGTTTCCTATGGAAACCTACGGTACTACTACACAAAGGTGTTGCATCAATTAAGTTCCAAGCTGACTTGTAAACGTTTTTGAGAATTTTTTTTACTATAACTTAATTTATGTAAATCTAAAACAACAAGAATTATCTTTAGTGTTGTTTCATACACTGCATTTGTTTATTGGACTGTATTATAGTTAAAGTGTTTTCAAAATTAAGAAAATAGTATCCCTTCTATCTATAAGAACATTCAACTTTCTCTTAATTCATATCGAGGATATCTCTTCACTTTATTATCAATTTCTTAACCCACCCATCGGGAACAGTCAATGATCCATTGTGACACAAGTTGATCACATTTATAGGATTCCACAAGACCTTTCAAATATGTTGATAAATGTTGTCAAATTATTTATGAAACACTATACTACTCTTTGTGCCGAGAATTAAAGTTCAAAGACTCATAATGTTTAGAATGGTTTTGACTTTGTACATTCAGAGGACTGTAGGGCTATACAGGTTTTCTATTGAGCTTGCTTAAAACAAGTACAAATTTTAATTTTTCTATAAAGCATAGGGAAAGAGCATCTGCTGAGCAATCCTGAAACCCCCCATCTGAATGAACCCTTAAAGTTAAAATGTAATGATGCAAAAATAAAAATAAAAACCAAATGAAATAAACAATGGAACACATAAGAAAACACATTGCTAAAGATTATTATTCTATGGCAACTAACAAGTGATAGCAAGTGATGCTATAACACAAAGTGGGAGGGGAAAAGGTAGAGCAAAAGTATAATGGATTTGGCATGATGACAGAGAGGGGAACAAGATGAAAAACTATTTTTCATGCTTATGCTTTCTGAAGTTGTTGTCATTTTGTTGACTTTATTATAATATAGATTTCTACTGAGATCTAGAAGATCTAAGGGCCATTTTACACTAGCTATACAGCTATGGTGTGATCCTTGGCTGGTAACGAGATAGTGAATTCTACTGCATCCATTAGCACATCCTTTTCACATTGCACTGCTCTTGCCTCTCCCATATAAGTGTATAAGAGATACTTGTGCTCCAGCGCCAAAAAATAGTGTGCATTCCACAAAAACACAGGGCCAGTGTAAAATATTCAACAGGTTTCCTATGGAATCCTACGTTACTGCAATGCAAAGTTAGCTAGTGTGAAGTGGCCCTAAATGCCTTTTGCACTAAACAAAACATTACTATTTGTCCCAAACACTGGATCCAAAAACAAAAGTATTATTTCAGAACTTTGTATTTCGCCCAACTTTTTCTCTGAAAGGCAATCTTGAATGTATAAATTCATATTCTAAAACCAAATAGAACAATTAAAAAATGTATAGGCAGAGGTCATTTTGCAAGTAGTAATTGTTATTATGGGGCCATGGCGGGTAGGCTATACTGGGTTTCATTGGGTAATATAAATGTGTATGTATGACTCTAGTGCTGATGTAATTATGTCTTTCTTTTGTATTAGTAGAGTCTCTTTTTTATCACCTATTGTCCTATAGCAGTGCAAAGAACCAAAATGCAAGGACCCAACTCAGATATTAGCTAACTGACTAGAGCATTGATTGATGACTTTTGATTGATAGCAATGCTAACCGCTCTTTGGATCTTTCTATTTGCTATATTAAGTAAGTATGTGTGTGGTCAAAACAGCTGTTCCGAATTTTCAGTCCTTCTGAATGCATATCTAATTTGCATTACTGGTTAATTACTATTTAAAGGAAAGCAATTACACAATGTTTAATTATTTCATTTTGATTAATGGCATTCTCGGTGACATTGATTTACACTTTACAGAAGCTGTAGTGTCTCTTGACCATTAAACCTGATTGCAAGGTCATAATCATTTCTATGACTGCAGTATACTCAGGTGTTAAACATTTCTGTACAATGCAGCATCTTTAGTCATAACAAATGCTAACAGATTAATATTACACACTACACAATAGACCATCAAAGTGTCTTCCTCTAAATAAACTATCCTCGTCAGTGCCAGAGGAATATAACTACCTGTTTTGAATATTTATGATTTCTTCTATGGTAGTGAATAGGCTTTATTTTTCAGCTCTAAAGATGAAATAACTTCTGTTGCAACTTAAACACATTTTGCCTTAAGGAGATTTCTAGAGTTTGAACCTGAAAAACAGTCCTTGAATAAATATTTAATTTAATTTCTTTTAAAGGATAAGTCAAATAACTTTGTCTACAGTAAGGTGGCAGTTTTATGTTTCTACTGAAGCATACAATCAAAAGAAAATATTATACCGCAATACAAAAAAGTAAATTTTTCAATGACATCCTAAGGTTGCTGTGTGGACATTTTGATCAAGCTGTTTAGAGTTATTAACAAATAATTAGTAAATGTGTAAAGAGAATGCTTGTCTACTTCCAAAACATGGAACAATTAAAATAGGTAAAGAAAAAGAAAAATAATCTTTTAATAAAACATGATATTGTGCTGATGATTATGTTAATGGAGCAATACAACAAAAACATGGTGCACACATACATATACTGTATATTTTTTATACAGTTTTCAAAAATATTCACCAAAATGTTTAACATTGCTGTTAACATTTGGGTTAAAGTAAAAATGGACCAAAATATTTGTCATGGTAAAGCTAGTTGTTTTCATTATCATCATCATATTTGGTTTCTACTGGGTTGTACTATATTACTTGCAAATATTATTGAAAGCAAGGGGAACAGATGCTTATAGTCTTAGCTTAATGTAGCCCACCACTCTATTGCAAAGCTATGGTTATACAGATCAGATAATGTTCATTCACATTTTTTTTCCAAAATCAAGCCAAAAGTCTACATCTACAATAATTGTGGTGACACCATGTTCAGGGGCTTTGCAATTAACTTGTAAATAAAACAGTTCAAATCTCTCTTTGTCACAACCACTTTGTATCACAACGTGATAGAGTAGTTGCATAGTTTGAACGGTTCTGAAAGATGTCGATCAACATGCCACTTGTTGCTCCAACCACTTTTGTCACCAAAAACTACAAAAAACACCATACCCTACAATACTGCACACTACAATATAATGCTGTTTTGTGTCTCTTATGTTGCTCACCAAGCTAAAAAAAACTTTGTTACAAAAATCTGTATAAAATGAACCTTTTTAAAAAAAAATATATATTACCCCTAAGGAATTTGTTGGACTTCCCCTTCTATGTTGGTGCTTTTGCCTGTTGTGGTTTCTTCCAAGAGATATAACCCCCCCTCCCTCAAATTTACTCCAGTGTGACAGTTGTGTTAGAATTCAGTACATTTTTGCAACCTAACTTATTGCTTGATATAGTTTAGCTATGTGGAGTGTCAATATCAAATTTGTACAACTTCAATACACAGGGTACCAGCCCAGGATGTCTAGCATTTCTCCTAGACAACAGTATTTTAAGTATGTAAGGAAGCCTATTCGAACAGTCACATTTAGTCTTTCTTTATACCAAAGTTGAGCCTGTAATTGGCCATTGAGGACTGCAGTTAAGTATCTGACATTTTTTAATATATATTAAAAACCTCCTGGTTGCTATGCCCAAACCCAGTATGGTTACAGTTTGTCCTTAGATCAAACTGTGCTCACGCTGGGATCGGGCATAATCACCTGGCTCTGCAAGCCTGCAATGATTCTGCATCATTCTTCTGTCTAAGGTGTCATCAGTAATACAATAGAGGCAGGGGGGTAGGTGGGGCCATAGACCCCCACATCGCCGGTGTCTCTTTGACAGCAGGTATATGTAGAGGGGAGGGCGGGGAAACATGTTCTCCTGTATGATGCCATTTAGCGTCATAAAAAATTATGCAAAACAGACATAATGCCAGGGAGGTTAATATTCTATTACAGACTCTGACCAATCTGAAACAAGCGTGTTCATTTGAGATTGTACCACTTTATTTAGAGGCCTGGCTTATTTATTATGCAATTGACTGATATCATGCAATTAAGGTTCCTTAGTGGTTTGAGCCAAGAAGGATTGAAATCATTTATTAAAACATATTTTTATACTTATTTTTCAATATAATGTACAAATGAAAACTGCTGTATGTTATCTAAATTCAAATTCTAAATGGAGTTCATGTAACTTCAGGTTTTAACACTGGATGCTATACCTTAAATCTAATGATATTTGTTTCACAGGACAGGTTCTATGATTTTAATTAAAGCAGGTAGTAGTGGGTAAATTGTTCAAGGTAGAAGAACCAAGAGACAGGAAAGATCACCATCCCCCCACCTCAACCCGTGAGGCTTTTAGCAATATAGGAACAAAATACAAAATCACTGAAGGGCATGTCGCCTTGCCCATGTGTGACGGGGGTTTCAGAGGTGTCTCCTGACTTGAAAAAGGTATATATTAAAAAAGAAATATCTTTATTGCAAATAATCATAAAAAAATCATAATATACAGATCCCAAAAAGGATCAGATCCATTGTGTAGTATGGTGTATGTAGTATGGTGAAGCGCCCCTCCCCACAGATCAACCAGATGCATTAAATTCCCATTACAGACATGATTCTCAAAAACATTCCAATATATTTAATTTGTTTTGATAGAAAAAATTGTTTTGTAATCAATAAATCTCATATTTATTTTTATTCACCCTTCGAGTGAATCACCCAATTTTTACAACTACAAAGAAAAAGGAAAAGAAAAAATGTAAGAAAAATTTTTAAGGAAGTAATATGTCTAATTCGTGTCAGTCAGAACGGAAGCAAATATTCCATATCTGAGATGACACTTATTCAGTTCCATTTGAGGACAACTATAGGTTCCTGGATGGTAAGGAAGCCACCACTGAGACAGAGTAGCATTCTTCAACCATCTCTCTACTGTTCAAGGAAGGGTTTATAGCTGATGATCTCATTCAGGCCTGGCGGCCTGGTAGCCCCCAGTCTCTGTATCCATTCTGTTTCCCTCTGTAAAACTTTTCTGTTAAAGTCACCCCCTCTAAGCGAAGGTTTGACCACTGCCAATACCACAAAATCTATAAAGTTAAGGTCAGATTTATGTTTCAGACAGACGTGTCTACTGATCGGTGTTAGAATCATCCCATTCCTGATGTTCTTGACATGGTCAAAGATTCTTTTTCTAAGAGGTCTCTTTGTCTTGCCTATTTAAAAACTTTTACATTTGCAGTTTAACAAGTAGACAACACCTTCCGTGCCACAATCAGCATGGAAATTTGGTGTGTATACTTCCCCATTTGGTAGGGGTATTCTTTCTAACTCTTTCACCCATGGGCATTGTGGGCAGTGCCCACATTTCTGGATCCCATTTCTCTCCGGCACTTGTTGATATTCAAAGTGACTGTGCACTAACTTGTCCTTAATTGGGGGAGCCCTTCAGAACGTAATGGCTGGTCTTTCCTTTAGAAATCTTTTTATTGAGGGGTCTGCAGTCAACCAGTGCCAGTGTTTTTGGAAAATGTTTCTAATCTCCTGGTGCTGTACATTATACTGAGTAATATACCTTATTGATTCCTCTTTGTTGGTTTGTTTTCTGGAAAAGAGGAGGTCATTCCTGTCCTTCCTTGCTTCTTTATAAGCCTTTTTTAACATCCTTTCCCCATAGCCTCTTTCCCTGAGTCTTCGCCGGAGACCATCTGCCTGAGCGTCGAAATCTTCGACACTCGTGCAGTTCCGGCGAATCCTCAGGTACTGTCCATAGGGGATGTTTTTGGTTGTTGCTCGTGCATGTCCGCTATTGGCATGCAAAATTGTATTCCCCGCACTTTCCTTTCTAAAGAGGGATGTACTTATTTCATCTTGGTCGTTAATGGAAATTTTTATGTCCAGAAAGGACACCTCTTTCGTACTGAAGGTATGTGTGAATTTCAGATTGAATGGATTTATCTGCAGAGCTGACAAAAAGTCCTGAAGCTCCTCCAATGGGCCTGCCCACAGCATCAGGACATCGTCGATGTATCTATTCCAGGACAGGTGCTTTGAGGCCGGAGACTCCGAGAGGAGCCACCGCTCCCATCCCCCCAAGTACAGATTTGCGTACGAGGGGGCACAGCATGTTCTCATGGCCACACCCTGTACCTGTAAATAGCATACATCATTAAACAAAAAAAAATTCTTGGTCAAAATGAATCTCAGTATTTTTA
>CM070033.1:54934419-54948051 GCA_036250615.1 Ptychadena robeensis | reverse complement strand
TGGTGCGCTTCTGGTACAGAAATCTGGACCTCAGCAGTGCGCTAGGGAGGTTAAATATATTGGAAGGTTTTTGAGAATCATGTCTGTAATGGGAATTTAATGCATCTGGTTGATCTGTGGGGAGGGGCGCTTCACCATACTACCAGGGCTAACACAATGGATCTAACCTTTTTTGGGATCTGTATATTATGATTTTTTTATTAAAATAATTTCCTTTGGAACAACAAGCAGATATGTATTTTGGGTAGTCGGTGTTTTCTAATATTGTTAGTGTTTTCTTTGGTCCCCGTTTGTTTTTTGGGTAGGGTGTGGAGGGTTGGAGGGGCTCCTCTGGCTGTTACCTGGCGTGCCCCTCTCTAGTGTTGACATCCACTGGCCGGCGGCGGAGTGGTCCTCCCCTTTTCTAGGGTGGACCAATATGGCCGCCGGTGACTTGGTACCAGGCATTTTGGGTGTACGGGAACACCTGATTTACGTGTGACGTCACCCCAGGAGACGGGTGCGCGATGACGTCATCACTCGCGCGCCCGTCTCCAGCCGGTACCGCCAATTGCAGGCATTCTATGTAGGGAGAAGGAGGAAATAGGGGGGGGGGCGAGGGGGAGGTAAGGCAAGGGAAAGGTTTTTTCCCTGGTTGTGTTGTGGGGAGGTGTGGGTGGGACAGGGAGGAGTGGGGAAGGGAATTGGTTGCTTTTGGGTTTTTTTGTACTCGAGAGGAGCGTGGTGATGGACATGGGGGAGCTTGTTCTCCTCCCTTCTGGAGGGATTAGACACCTAGAAAATAGGGAGCACTGCCATTAGTTGTAGACACATACACAGGACTCCCCATTTGGGGACCGAGACACTTTTTAGATTCACAGAGAGACTCATACCTCTTTTGGAGGGAGGTTTATTTTATACAATTTATAAATTATTGAGAAGGGGCAATTTTTTCTTGAAATATATTCCTGATAACTTGATATGGGAGGAGGATTCATTGAACTTCCTACTTTTAATCATAATCTTTTAGAACATCAAAGAAAACTGAATACAGCCACACAAATCGGAATAGGCAATAAGGCATCATACTTTGGTTGCATAAAAAGGAATCCATATAAAAGAACAGCCCATGGTAAACAGGTGAGGTGCCTTCCTTAAGCAGACTAACCACCTGCATTGTCTCCAGAATTTTCTTTTAATCTGTAATGTGTATATGTATTTTTGATATTGGTATTTTGTTCTGGCATTTACAGGGTGCATAGGTCTTGATAAAGTCCCAGGGTGGACGAAACGCGTCGACAGTCACTTTGTGACACACCCAAAATGTCTTATTGAACTGACATTGTAAGAGGTGCAACAGGGGCCCTGTTTGTGGGACCTCTTTTTCACCTCGCTGTGGAATTTTTTGGATGTCCTATGACATGTCCTTTTTGCAAATGCTTCTAATAATGAACCATATGTTTTTATGTGTGCAATAAAGATATTTCTTTTTTAATATATACCTTTTTGGTCGTGAATCAGTAATCAAGTCAGGAGACACCTCTGAAACCCCCGTCATGTCATGTCAGGCGACATGCCCGTCAGTGAATTTGTATTTTGTTCCTCTATGATTTTAATGGTTTTGCTCATCTTGGACTTGCTTACAGATATCCAAGTCCTAATTATTGCAGATAGCAAACTATTGGAAGTACTAAAAAAAAACAGACTTATATAATTTACAAATGACAAAATAACATAAAAACATAATTACGTTTAACATGTTCTGTCATTTAAAAACACTTATTTATCATTAGGATAATTGTCTGCATTATGTTTAAAAATTATTTTTAAACATATATACTTGGTCTATTAACAGTTATTTGCAGCTCTATAATTCTAAACAGTATTGTGTCATTAATACAATTATACAAAATACAGTGACAGTATAATTATAGGCCATGTTTTAACATATTAACTCTTTATTAAGGAGCACCTGTATGGTGTGAATGGAATTTATCAGTGTACTTTAAAAAGCTTAAAAAAATAATAATATCCTTGCCTACTGATATCAGTTGCAACTTTGTCTCCTTGCAAGTGATGTATGAAAACTGTTTAGTGAAAATTGGTTGGTGGGGTCAACCCCCTGTAGCACTAGACCTCTATATTAACATCTGTACTTTGAAATAACTTATAATTGCTTGGGGAAAGGCAGCTTTTAGTCATTGCAGGAATTCTTAGTAAGTATTGTAAAGAAGATACAGAATGAAAAATACCAATCCCTAATGCCTATTGAGTCCAGTCCAAGGTGTAATTATAGTTATAGTTACAAATTTGGCAGTCCCAGTTAGTCAGGTTAATTAGAGGTACACAAAAGTGTAAATTCATTGCTGAGAAATCTGTTAAAATTTTTTGTCCACTTCCCCCCCCCTACACATAATGACAGTTGTCATAAATGACACTGATAATGTGAAGACTTGGACCAGCTATGCCTGTTATATAATACAGGCATAGGAGCTGCCACCCACCTATGTCCCTAGTACCAGTAATTACACCGTGGACATGGAGGCTGCCTGCTCTTTTTTATTTTCTGACAGGCATAGGCTTCCCAAAAAGCAATCACTGAACGGAGGTGTCCTGATCGGAGGACACCACAGGATTGCTTTGAGCAGGTAGGTTTCCTGACTCAGGGTTACTGTTTGTTAGTGATGAGCGGCATAGGCAATATTCGATATTTCGCGAATAATTCTACTAATATGCGATTCTATATTCGCGAATATTCGCATGCGCGTGATTGTGAATCTAGATTTATATATATATTATAATCGCATTGTAATTACCTTTAAAATGAATGGTCACATGTGCTATCTATTTTCGCATTGCGAATATATATTCGCAATCCATGCCCATAAGCATCCCAATGCAAATATTCGAGATTGCGAATATCTGCCGCCATATTCGCGAATGTTGTGAATTCTCGAATAGCCAATATTCGCTGAATTCGCTGTTTGTTGCATTGGAAATTTCCACTGAGCCAAACTCGAGAATACCACCAGGAGGGTTTAGGATTAGGCAGTGTATTTTTGGGGCTCAGCAGTCCCCATACAATAGTAACACCATTACCATAAATTAAAACAGATTCGATTGTAGAAGAATTTAAGTAAAAGTGTTCCCCAAATCAAAGTACAGCTATCCTTTTACTCCTCTTATACTAACCTATGCCCATTATCTTTAACCAGTGTTTTTTTACAGAATAGGTTTCAAAGACCTACGCTGAAGCTGTCTTGTAAACAGAAGATATAGGTAGGCTAGTATAAGGAGAGAAAGAGAAGAGCACTTTAAATCAGTTAAGGTGGTATTTATATAATATTAGGGGAGGTTCTTTCTTCTCTGTGCAAAAAATCCTGTCACATCAGTTACTCCTATGTAGGGGTTGGTGAGAATGCCTTTTTCTGAACATGGGGCTAAAACTCATATGTCTGACTTCTTATGAACATTTTGGTAAGCAGATGGCAGCCTTTGACCATAACATTAGGTCCTCACTTCACTGATTCACTTATTTTATAGGTATATCTTATTTTTAGGCAAACACGGTATCTGCATCTGTATACGTAGTACTCCTTCCCCCACGCAGAATGGTCTCATCCCTGGAGCACTAGAGATTACCTGTCACTCTAAATGATCCAACAACTGAATTAATTATCAAAGGGTTGAATTTTCAATCAGATGTAGGATCAAGACTCCTCTGCATGGGGAACTTGACCCACCATAGAAGGAGAAGGATTACCATGTTGAATTATACAGTGCAGGTAGGTATGTGAAAAAGTAGAAAGTAGAAAGAAACTTATTTCTAGGACTATCTAATACTATTCCTTGTACATAGGTAAGAGTTCCTCTCTATTTATTCAAAATTTGTGGGGGTTGGTATCCAGGGGTCCTCTTGTTAAAGGGAAACGCTATAAAGAAGAGACCCCCCCTCATTGAGTTATGGCATGAGGCCTGGTTGGACAGATATGGAGGTGCCCCCCCTTTCCTGTCCTTCCAGGTTTGCTCTGTTATGCTCTGTAAGAGGGAGCCCACACTTTTCATGGTCCCTCTTTTCAAAGAATATCCGTTCCTGTCCAGCAGTAGGTCTGGTATGCTCTGGGTGGGACTCCATGCTGTTCGTGGCCCCCCTTTTCCAAGAATACCAGACCTTATGACAGCATGGGCATCTTGTATGCCCTGAAGGGGGGGACCCCACATTGTTTGTGGTGCCCCTCTTCCAGAGCGTACCAGACCCTATGCTAAAAGGGGGTCTGGAATGCTCTGGGGTAATCCCACACTTTTTATGTAAATGTGAATTGTGCCCACTACACTAAAAACACAATTAAAGCATATTTTTGGGGGGGTGAGTTTAGCCATTGATCCCCCTCTGGCATGACACTGTCCAGGTGTTTTTTGAGGCTACAAATATGCCCTAAAAGTTTCTGAATTTCACCTGCCATTAAAGTCAATGCGGTTCACAAATATGTGAACTGCAGGTATTTCCGGAAAAGTCCATGATGTTCGTCCATCACAAATGTTAATTAATACAGATCTGCAGTTATTTTTAGCTTTTAGACCTGTCTGTCCTTAAAAGTACATTATACATGGAAAAAACACATTATATAGGACTACTGAGAAACGATTGCCCCTTTCTTCAATTAAAACCAAAGCTCTGCATGTGTTCCACCTGTTGTTTTCAATCTTGCTCAGCTTCAATAAGTTTGTTATTTTGTGTTTTTCACAATAATGTAATTTTCTTTTCTGAATGTCATGGAAAAAAATGCCTAACATTTCAGGCTTTTATGTTTGTTAAATATGCAGGGTAATGCCGCAACATACTCAGAAGGAAAAGATGTTCAGCATTCTTAAAATTGCTGTACACTGCAACAATTACCTTTCCTGATTTAGAACACCTACAATATGAATTCATAAATTTACTTTATGGCTATAATTCCCATGGAAATCAGACATTATTGTCAGATAAATAATCTTTTGGCTCAGCTGATGAAAGTTACTCTGCACAATGACTCAGTTGAAATGTCACTACTAGTTGTTTCACGCAGTTAGTTTAGCTGCAAATGTTAACTTTCTCTCCAGGAGAGGGAAAAGACAGCCTGGGAAGGAAAGAAAACAGATTTTGTATTTTATTGTTTTCAATAGTTTCTATCTATACTTAGAAAACTATACAGTGTTGTTATGGTATAAAGGAAAAAAAATTATGCTTTCTGATGCAATTCATGTGCATGTGTACAATGTATATCGTGCCTCATTTCTAAATGTGCACAGTAATGGGTTAGAACCCCTTCACATTAACTGTGTTGCTGCTGTTACTGCAATGCAGCAAGCTAGCATTACCGCATGGCTCACACATGTGCTATACATGCAATGCAGTGCGTTAAAGCAAAACACCCCACAGCATATATATTTTTACCACAGTGCAAGATTCTCCCATGCAGAACCCAGCACTCTGTGGTATTGCAGTGTTTATTGTACCCGTAAGTAAACACTAATGAGTTTAGTGTACACAAACACAACACAACACAGCTAGTGTGAAAGGGACCTTGTTTTTCATTGCTGTGTATTTTGCAAGTAAGTTGGTTTTATATTCACAAAATATTGCAAATTGTTTGCCTAATATTGGTCTAAAGTCATTATTACCTTCAATTGTACTTGCACATATTGCCAATGTACAGTAATTCTGGGTACTAATGTAAAAATCCTGAATATTCGCGATTACAAAGATATATTCAAGATGTTATTAAATTCTCAAAGTTCCAATATTCACAATAAACATTTGTGATTAGAAGATTCACGATCAACATTATTAGTGTTTTTCTCTGTCCATAGCTGCTGCATTTCCCACCCTCGGCTTATACTTACCTCACAGTTTTTACAGGTTTCTTATATTCTATTGAATCTACTATCTACTTGAATCTACTATTTTCAAATTAAACTGCAAATGACATGTAGCACCATAGGTATAGGTCCACTTTTACCTACCTGGTGGTAGGTTACCATGTAACCTGTTTTAATTTCCCGTCCACTCTACCCCCCCCCCCCTCCATTGATTCATGATATTCTGTAAGGACATAGACCACCAGTTCCGATAGCCCCCAAACCAGTGATGATGCCAGGGATATGGATTCAGGAAATAGACTCTGTACAGATATGCTGCATCACAATATTGGCTCTTCTGGAACAGGTAAGCAATTCCAAGGTTCGCGATTAACACTATTAGTGTTTTTCTCTGTCCACAGCTGCTGCATTTCCCACCCTCGGCTTATACTTACGTCACAGTTTTACAGGTTTCTTGGCTTATATTCAGTTCTGCTTTTACTCAAGCAGATTAAATCATATTATTACTATTTTCAAGTGAAACGGCAAATTACATGGAGCACCATAGGTGATTATAGGTCCACTTTAACCTACCTGGTGGTAGGTTACCATGTAACCTGTTTTAATTTCCTGTCCACTCTAGCCCCCCCCCCCCCCCCCCCATTCATTCATGATATTATGTAAGGACATAGACCACCATTTCCGATAGCCCCCAAACCAGTGATAATGCCAGGGACATGGATTCAGGAAATAGACTCTGGACAGATATGCTGGAGCACAATATTGGCTCTTCTGGAACATGTAAGCAATTCCAAGATTCGCGGTCAACACTATTAGTGTTTTTCCCTGTCCATAGCTGCTGCCTTTTCCACCCTCGGCTAATACTTATGTCACAGTTTTACAGGATTCTTGGCTTATATTCAGGTCTGCTTTTAGTCGAGCAGATTAAATCATACTATTACTATTTTCAAGTGAAACTGCAAATGACATGGAGCACCATAGGTGAGTATAGGTCCACTTCAGTGATGATGCCAGGGACATGGATTCAGGAAATAGACTCTGGACAGATATGCTGGAGCACACTATTGGCTCTTCTGGAACAGGTAAGCAATTCCAAGAGTGGCATGGGTTTAGCATTTTGGCTAATGAATATCAACTCCGAGTTACATTAAGGGTTACCACCAGGGAGGTTAATACTGTATAAGTAAAATATTGTTTGTCACATGTATTACTCTGGAATATTTAGATGTATTTTCGGTGTTCTCCTCAGAAATTTTACTTATCACATTAAAGATTTCAAAGCCTGTTTGCGATTACTCTATATAATAACAATACTTTCAAATAAAAGAAACAAGGGAATACCTGGTGTGAATTAAAAAACAGCAAAAATAATAATAATAGGTAGTTTTATTATACTTATTTACCAAATTATGTGCTTTAAGACCACATTGGAGTGAACAATTGGAAAGGTTTCGTCTTCTATCTGTACTACAATTGTACACGATGTTGTCTATAATTTTTTTGGATCAAACATGCAATTTTAGTTGCAGTGGACAAATCAGTTTCTTTTATAAGACTCTAAAAATACATTATAAATATTTTAAATTTAAAGGTAAATTTAAATTAAACATAATTAAGAATGCTGATGATACTGTATTGTACATTGTACTAAGTTCAACGTTTTATTTCCTAGGGTGCTATAATTTCCAATTTACTGTTTAAATTGTAAACTCGAGATTAGATTATTTTGGTCTCATGAAAGAGCATTATGTATTTACTAGTAAAGTTGTAAAGATGTTAAATTTAACAATATTTTCAAATTGTTTCCTAACAGTATCTGACAATACAAAAAACTCTGATCATCTTTTTTGTAAATATCCAAGGCTTTAGTTTGTTATCACCACTATATGTCTTCTGGGTTGACACAGCATTCATCTGGGAGTAATATTTAGCAAATAATTCTACTAACATTTAATTCTATATTCGTAAATACGAAATTGCGTTAATATAATCGCAATAATAATGACATTGGGAGTATCTTCAAAATGAATGGTCACATGCATTATTTATTATCACATTGCAATTGTGCAATTGGATCATAAACTTCGAATAATCGAAATTGCTAATAGCCGATATTAGTAAATATTTACAATTTGAATATTCAAACTCAACACTAGCATTGTATTCACCGCGTAATAAAATGCGGTTCTATTTTTAAGGAAGGACAAAAAGAGCATCAGGCAATCTTGAATGTGGCTGGTATGGCATTTTTCCTTCTTACGACAGATAACACAATATTTGATAGTATTTGCAACCTTTTTTGTTAAGTTCATGTATCCAATCATATAGTATCCAATACTGAATCAAAGTATGTATTCATTAAAATACCCCACTAACAGCAAAATCTTTTGTTTTTTATTTATAAAAGTGGCATCAAAATGTAATCCTTTAAACCATTGTAAGCTGCAGAACAATTTAACCTGTGATGCTTCACTAACAGCACATTGATCACTATCAATCAAAATCAGGAGCAGAACAATGCTTCTAACCACAAGGCTATAGGTTAAGCTAAATTTGCAGCCAACCCAAATGCCCTTCAGTTGGTGAAACATTGCATGTGCTAGACCTTAACTTGGAACAGAGATGAAAAAAATCAAATATATATATATATATATATAAGAAATTGCAGAACCATATTCTGAAAGAGCTCTAAATGTGTAAAGAAAAGTAGTCAGTGCCATTTAAACGCATCCATAACGGAATGGCTGGTCTGAGGAATCTGATTGATGAGATGTCACAACAAGTTATCATTGTTTACTGTCTCACTGGCCAAGATGTCAAAGAAAGTGTAAGATTAGCTGCCAGAAAACAAAGACATGCTTGGTGTTAACCACTTTGTCAGTGTTATCTGACATTTGCCAAGTCTGCCAGTAATACTGTTAATGGCATGAGTGTAAATATTTATGATGAAAATATCACATGCACACTGGCTGGTATTGAGTGCTTAAAATATGTGTAACTAGATGAGCCAAATATGATCTGTAGAAATGACTAACATCAAGAAGAAATTTTATAACGCTTTTGCTTACATAGAGTATCACTCGATCACATATTGAAATAACATTGAATACAACTTTACTATATGACCCTGATATTTCTTTATTTTTTAATACTTTGCAATGGATATTTATAATTTTTTTTTTTTTAAGAAAAATGTTTCTTTGGTAATCATGAAAAAAGTAAAAAATAAGATCAGCCCCTTACTTACTTTATTGACTAGATTTTATTTATTTTTCTTTTTTTTGTTGCAAACTTGACTTTTAACTTAGACACTCATGGCATTTGAATAGGTGTAGTCAATAGCAAAAGAGGCAATACTTGAGTAACATGGTGTCAGCAAAAGTGTTGAGCTTGAATATTCTAAATTCAAATATATTTGTCAAATATTAGCTATTTGACATTTTGCAATAATTCGCGAATGTTGTACCGGATATTTGCAATGTCGTTTACTGGCATACATTGCGCATGTTTGTGCATGAATGGCAATGCACATTACATACAGCGGCAAGGTCAGCTAAGTTTGAACACGGGATCTGCGAAGTAGGTGTAAAGCTGGTTAGCGAATCTTTGCGAAAGATTGCGAACATGAAAAGGCCATAGTATACAGTTGAATCAAATTTTTAATATGCCTTTATATATTCATGAAATTATGTGAAATCGAATATGACATATGCTGCTCAATACTAGTCAGCTATATGCTCAATACTGCAGGTTTTTAACAGTTACCCTGCAGTCACCCATCTCAACATCAGATAAGAAAAGTAAAGGAAAAATATGTACATAGGGGAAAACATATTGGTCTAAAATGCATGTTTCATTAGGATGAGTGTAAAGATGACTTCAAACTGTATAATGTAACATTTAACAAGTAGATTTTATTTAATGCACATGTTTGAACATTATAATTTAAATACTGAGACAAAATAGTGAAGTATTTTATTTTTGTTGTGTTGTTTGATTACATTGATAACCTTGCAGTTGAAACAACTACATTCTCCTTTCTAAATTTAATTGTGATATCACTATCTTGGTGGCTACAGAATGTATCAAAACCTGAAAAAAAATCTATTTTTGTATTTTTATAGATGTCAAAGTATATGGCTACTTTGTCTTCTGCGTGGAAAAAAAAGTTGAAATTCCAATTCAAGAAATGATATCTGTAAACATGCAAAGCAAACATGCTGATCTCCATTGACTTCCCAAATCACGACAAGTTATTGGAAAGTAAATGTGCTTTCAGCTGGAAATGTAATAATCCTGTCACTTAGAGGAATGGCACAGTTCAGAAAATACACAAACTGTTATCACCAACATCAACATTCTTAGTTAAAACAATCCATATCCATTGAGCATTTGATTTCCTCATGTTAGTTTAAAGTGTGTTGGATATGGATGAGATATCTGTTTACACAATTTTTTTATTTAGAAATTAAAAACAAATATAAAAATATTATACAACTTAAAGTAAAATAATTTGTCACCAAGCTAAAGGATACATTTGCGCATTGCTAGTTTGTTAATTTTATGCTAAAGATATTGTACTGATGTTGTTAGTAAAATATGAATGTTTGCAAGTCTGTATTTTGAAGCTTTAAATGCTTAATGTGTGATAGATATAATGAGAAATTCAAATTGCTTAGGAAGTTCATTAGTGTTTCTGCAAGCCAATTTGTGGGAACACATATTGATCAAATGAAATGCACATGTTTTTATATAACACTTACTAACTAGAGCCAACCGATAGCATTTCTCTTGAAATGGATAACTAAAAACAAAACTTTTCTTTCACTTAAAGAGAAATTTTGAGAGATACATCATTAAAGAGCTCACCCTTTAACTCCTGTCTTGTAGACACCGTGAGATGGTTGTCACAGGAAAAAATATCACCATTAGAAGTTTCCCTCTCTACTCTCTAGTTCTCACAGCAACCCAAGATTTCCCCTAATTTTCCATCCCAATGATAATGGTGCTCAAAACAAAAATCTCCCTAGCAGAGACATGGACACCAAAAATTGTTCTAATCCTTCATCACTCTATTCAAAACGTTTTGCCTTCAGTTATACTTTAAGGAAATTGAAGGAAATGGCCACAATATAGAAAATAAAGCTATCTTTGAAATATCTGCTTAAAGAGCAAATCCCACTGTGACTTGTTTTCAATGATGTATTCATTTTAGAGAAGATTCCTGGTAAAATTAGTTATTTATCATATCTGCACATCCTCTTCAAACTTTACATCCTGGATAGAGCTCCTCATATAATTTCAGTGATAATTAAATATAATGATGGATAGGCCATGTATGGACATGTCGTTTCTGATGCTTCTGATGCTTTCTGTGCTTTAGCCTTGGGCAAAAGTGGTTTATAAATGTCTCAACAAATGAATTCCAGTTTTGTGATGTTCACAAATTTGTTTGTAGGTAGCTGTTTTGCATTATGTACACAGTGAAAGCCATGTTTTTGATATTCAATTATTCAATTTGGAACCTGTGCTCTCTGGTCACTAATTACAAATATATTGTTAATGTCTTTTTTATGAGATAGGCTGTCTCACAGTTAGACCTATCTATTCCGATCTATTCCGATCATCCTCATATATCTGCATGACATAAAAGCACAAAGAACCATCACTAAACTAAACAAGTTTTGTATTTTGTTTTGTGTATAATTTTTATGAACTTTTTTTTATAAACTTCACCTTAAAGGGTTAATGGGAACAATACTGCTTTTATTAATATTCAAAGATGCCATTTTGGATTTGGATAAGGTAGGAAAACACTAACACTCCTTTTTTTTGGTGCTCTTCCTAAGAAGATCCACCTCTTTTTGTTCTGCTGACCACTAACCATTTCCAGGGGGACATAGCGTGATGGGAAATGTAGAGTTCTACAGATATTAGAATGTGTCAAATATTTAACTTTCTGCTTCTCCACATAGGCAGTTGTTTGAAGTTTGATTTCAACCACTAATATGTCTGGTAGTCTTTTGTAGGAACAGAACTGATATCATACCTTGGAGGCAGCCTGCACAGGAAACATATTAGAATAATCAATGGTTTTTATGTGGTTACTTTAAATGTTTCAAAAATTTTCAATAACATCCCCATCTGCCTACCCTTTGCCATGCATATTGAGATGCAAATCACTATATTCTGAATAGCATAATTGCCTTTTTTTAGGGAAAGATCACACACACAGTTAAGGTCTGCCTGGGAGTTCTCAGTATACTCAAATCGGTGGCCCCCTTGAAGAGGCAATGACCACCCTGCAGAGAGTGGTCACCAGGAATAGGGTATTCCAGCCTAATTCCAGGATCATCATGTACTTCCCGTTTACAAATAGTGTTGAGCGGCATAGGCAATATTCGAATTTGTGATATTTCGAAAAATAATTCTACAAATATTCTATTTGATATTCGTAAATTTGAATATTTGCGGTATGACCATACATTGCAAAAATATCACTGCAATTGCGAGAATATTCGCATTTCGAAAATCTTCTACATAAATGGTCACATGCTATGTTTATTTTTGTAATGTGAATTTTTTTTCGCAATACATGGCCATACCGCGAATGTTCAAAATTGTAAATATCCGCCGACATATTCAAGATATTTGCGAATTCTCAAATTGCTGATATTTGTGAAAAATATTCGACATTCGAATATTCAAGCTCAACACTTTTTACAAATATGGCTTTTTATTTAGAGAACTGCACAAAGTATCAAAGTTATTTGGCAGCCTGCAATGGGAAAATACATGTTGGGTTTACTGACAATTAAACAGAAAAAAGAAAGATATATAAGCCTTTTTGGTCTATATAAACAAAACAAAAAATCTGTTTTGGTACACTTCAAGAAAATTTATTTATATTTCCATGCTGCAGATTTCTGATAAATAAATATAATAAATATATTTTTATATTTCTAGAAGTATTAACGATTGTCGAGTATCAGTATCAGATTTTTCAAATACTTAACTTTTTCTAAAATGACCTTGGCAGCCGTCTGCATAATATCTTCAGTATTATCATGTTTCTTAACTACAACCCAAACCTTTAAATACATATTTTATTTGGATAACTTGTTTTTACTGAAATATCTTTGAAGCAAAACTTTGCTATTCTTCTGATCGATGAGCTGAAACAAATATGTTCAGTCTGCTGCACAATCTAGACGAAGCATGCAGCAAAAACTATATACCTGCAGAGCAAACATTAAGAAACAAATACAAAGAGATTGATTCAGTGCGTGCTTTTAGCCTCCGAGTTCACAATTAAACAGGTTAGAATAAGTAATTTTCTGGAAGCCTTTGTAACAGCATGAGCATTTATTATGTCAGTTAATTTTACGAAAGAATAAACATAAATAAAATATTTTTTATGGGAAAAAAAAATGAAATGTATTTTAACATTGCACTTCCTTTTAAATACAAAAAGTAGATTGCATGGGTGTAAAATGTAATAAACCATCTTTTACAATATACAGTGATGGAAATAATTATTTGACCCCTCACTGATTTTGTAAGTTTGTCCAATGACAAAGAAATGAAAAGTCTCAGAACAGTATCATTTCAATGGTAGGTTTATTGTAGAAAGATACGAACATTGGTGATTGGAGTATACATCTCCATCACCTTTTGGGACTTTCAGGGCACTGAAAACATACCAGTATTTCTAAAAAAATCCAATTTATTGTGAATATATCAAAAAATATATAAAAACAGCAAATACATCATAATAGCGGTCAGAGCCTCTAA
>CM070033.1:54897301-54934319 GCA_036250615.1 Ptychadena robeensis | reverse complement strand
TGGACAAACTTACAAAATCAGTGAGGGGTCAAATAATTATTTCCTCCACTGTATCTTTAACAATTTTCAACAATGTTTATATATATATATTTGTAAATTCTTCAATAATCAACTTGACAACCGTTGATATACTGTAGTGCCATTAATGTTTATAATTAAACTAAATAAAGTAGCCCAACCAACTATGTCAGCTGAGGAGGGCTCCACTATAACACAATTGGCAGTGTTGACATACCGTGTTGCATTGAGGTGCCCAGGCTGGAATAGGCGCAGGCACATGTTTTCGAAAACAATAGTCTACCCAGCCACAATGCAGTAATTTATAATACATGGTGTGTGCCAATACATGTACATTGATGTACCACATACTTGTAAACCTGACCAATGGAACACTTCTCTATCGTGAATGATTTTGAACATCTGCAATAATATAATCTACTTTAGGAATCATAGTTTCCTGGTTGTCAAGTTGAGGAAGTGTCTGACCTAAAACATAAACTAATACAGGGTCTGTCTTTTAAAGTATTGTTAAAGCCACACAACTGGCATTGTCATTTTAGGGGTTATATTTTGTTACCAGTGGCAGGTATGTGGATAGAAACACAACTCAATAATATATTTGTCTGATACTTTTTTTCCCTGATTTCTCTCTGGTCTTTTTTCTTGCAAATTACCTTTTCAAACAACACCTTACTTTTTCTTAGATAATTGTAGACTGTATTACTGTGTGTCTATCTTCCACAAGTCCAAGTCATAAGTGCTGAGAGTGTCATGCATGGCTTGATTAAAATGGAGAGATATAGTAATGCTGAGCCACCATGATCGATCGAATTGAAATTCAATGATTCCTAAGGGTGAGCCAGGGACAGCAAGACTGAAGAGGAAATGGCTAGAGAAAATAGTTTTTCCGGGATGTTATGAGATTTCGATCTTTCTGGTTTCAGCTTCTAATTTATATTGTGATAGTAAGTGATGTGCAGCATAGGCAATATTCATATTTGCTACTTGTTGCCTAATATGCGCAACTTAATTTGTAAATTTAAGATTTTGTGATTTCCAGACATTATTACCTTCAATGTAAAAGATTTTTGCAATAAAAAGTGCCAATATTCGCATTCGTCATTTTTCACAATCAACACTACAGATCTACAATCTTGAATATTTGCAATTACGAAGATATAGCAGTGTATTTGAGATCTTCACGAGTTCCGATATTCATAATAAAAATTTGCGGTTCAAAAATTTGTGATTGACACTAGTAATAGTAACTCACTTCAGTACAGCACCTGTACAAAGTGTTTAAGGGCATTGGTAAGATTGATGTTCAACTTTTTATAATACACATTCACATCATGGCAGACTTTATGCTGCTCCTAGCTTTTGTACCTTTTTATTACATCACAGGTTTGTTTTTGTGGTGTCTATAATGCTATAGTTCAAAATGGTAAAATATATAATGGTGTTGAATCCAAGGAAAGGAATTTGGTGTGATTTATGATATGAACTTTTTGAAGAAGTGCATTTAAGCTGCCCTTAAACATCCCTTATGGTCAATCACTTTAACATTGTTTAACAAGCACAAACTTTATATCTTTAACTAAAGAAATACCATATCTCCCCAAAAATAAGACAGTGTCTTATATAAATTTTTGCTCCTAAAGATGCCCTACGTCTTATTTTCGGGTTATGTCTTTTTTTCCATGAAGAAGAATACAACACTGGGGTATCAGGGTGGGGGATCACTTAAAATGACGCAGTGGGATTAGTAGGGGAAATCAAAATGGCACTAAAATTACCATTTTAGTGACCCCCTTTCGATCCTTCTGTGTCATTTTGATAGCCTCTACTGATTCCCCTGTCCAGAGTCTTCGGGGGTGCCTTATCTTTTGGGGGATGCCTTATTTTTGGGGAAACGGAGTAGTAAGTTCTATATAAATAGTACTATATATATATATATATATATATATATATTTTAATATTTGAAAACAAACAACATGTTTTGTATTGAAGGCAAGAAATAACACGAGTGGGCAATAAAATAAATCATTGTAAAGCGCAAGCTTTTGGTAGGGGGTCTACAAAGTGATATGAGATTTTTTCTTAAATCCTATGGTTTTTATTTTATCATATGTGAAAAAAATGTAGATTTTATCTGCTACCGTTGAAATGCTGGGTTGTTTCTATAAACCACCAGCAAGGGATAAATCTGTGTGTATTTTGAGTTATAACAAGCTGGAACATCAATGCAGCATCATGCTGGAAATGGAATGAGAACACCCCAGGCTAGCATTGTAATATCATCACTGAGGCATTGTCACAGTACATCATAAACTACATATCACTTGTGTTTTGGATTTTGAACTTATCAGTTTTATGTCATCGATCTTAGACCCCATGGATTTGCAGCTGCTGCTAAAACAAAAATCACCTGCTTAACAAAAATGACTAAGCTACGAAGGATCAGAATTTCAGTCTACAAGGGGTTCTCAAGCTGATAGTCTTTAAAAAGAGCATGCTTAAGTAAAACAAGCTTTATGTCAAAATCCTGTCAAAATTTGAATCTAAGACCTATTCCTTTAGTGTTAGTAGGTACCTAATGACCTCGAAAATGTGAGAGATTGTTATTTTCCCTTGTTCAGTGATATGATGTTGATGTTTTAGACAGAATTTGAAAGATGGATTCACTGTATAATGAATAAGGATGACATCTAAATCCTATGTCCATGCTTCAGTGCTAGTCATTATTATCATTCAGTGAAAATTAAACCAGTAAGCCTATGTGGACTTAAAAGTGTGTCTGGTGATTGATCAAAGAGTTTTCAAGCTAGAAAATATTTATATATATTTATTTCAGATGATGGTGTTCCAGCAGTATACTGTATATCATAGCTAATTCAAATGGACCTACAACATTTAACTTTATAAGAATATTTTTATATTCTATGTTTTTTCTTAGTATAACTTGTACATAAAATCAAACCAGACAGATACAAAAACAGAAACCAAAAAAAATGAATAAAGCTGTGTATTTCTGGCCAACTAGTTGTTCCATGTCAGGACTGAGAACTATTAATACACATTCCAATGTAATTGATGTTAATAGATGTTGTTATTGGTATTTAAGTATATAATAATGCATTAATTATCGGTAATTTTTCCATTCATAATGAAGGGCAGTTAACATTTGAAAAAGGACAACTAGAGCAAACATCAGAAGTAAACTTGATTTCAGCCTCTTGGCGTTAGCTGCATTTACACTGGGAAAGAAAGGAATGGCAGCCAATGTCTTTATTTGTTATGGTCATAGCAGGCAAAAGCAAAGAGATGGTTTTATTAGTCTGTTGCACTCTGTTGCTGTGCTTTGTGGAAGCTAGTTTTACTTAAAAGTTTGTGGTCTCATGGCCTTGTTATAATGATAACTACCTTTTAATTAAAGCTTTAAAATATTCTACTTTCTTACCCTTTCTTCCTTCCTGTTTCTAGTATATGTGTGATACAGGGGACCATATTTTCACCCTCATCCTTCCCACAGCGGAGCCAATTCAAGACAAAACTTGGATAGAAACATGTGGTCCATCAGCCACAATGGTCTGGGGCAAGGGCCCAGCAAAAGGTGGGAGAATATTCCCATAATGCACTAGGTGCTGAATGCTATGCTGTGACAGTAGAAGGATTTAAATTTTTTTGCATGGTTTAAGTCTGTTGAGTCATTTTAATTTTACTCACATAATTTACAGATGAATAATTAATGTGTGTGTTTTTGGGTTTGCCTCGTAGCTGTGCAGGGTCCAGATTCTCCGGGTGAGAGACACAGGAGAGATAGTGGATCATGTTGTCAGCAGTAACACTGTTGAGTTACCCTCCAGCATGAGCTTGATTTGCAGCTGTGAAGTCTGGCAGAATGGGCAGCAGAACCAGCCGGGTGTGCTGTATCTCCTGCTGGATATCTAGGCAGTCTGCTCTGGCTTTTGGGTTACTGCAGATTTTGCTACAGGTGTTGCTAAACGGCGATGAAAGTAGAGCTCTAAGCTTAGGAAGCTTGCTTCGGCATCACCGCGCCATGTCCCCAACATTTTTTTCTTGCAATTTTGTGACCTCTTTTTTTTCCTAAAGCATATGGCTACTGCAATGCATGTTCTCAGGAATAATTCCAGGTAGTGGTATTTTTTATATCCCAGAAAGTTTTATATTTCTATATAGAACAATACAGCCTTCTTAAAACAGAAAGTATTTACATACCCCAATCCATTACAAATCCCAAAAGTTTAGGTAAAAACTCTTCTTTCAGGAAAGTGGGTGGAACCATGCAAATTATTCCTTTACGCCCCATCAGCCAAATAAACATCCAGAACCATTGGTGCTTGAGTTGAGGGCTTTTCGATTCCTTTAATCCCTTCTCACCATAACCTTTATGCTTGTTCCTCTATATTTCTATATAGAAAGTTCCTTGTTCATAAATAAAGTTGATAATGTACTTCAAGATATGCTTTAAAGAAAGATATCCTTACATTTAAATTTTTTAAAGGCCAACATTTGAAAAATTATGATGAAAAAGATGAACATTTTCAGGAATAGATATCAGAAGGCCTGAGTGATTAAGTTCATCTATTGTACGATGCGATAAATTCAAAAGTAACTTTTAATGTTGAATTACTAAAAATGCTATTTATTATTTTTTGTCTGATTTCTGAAAAAAAAAAAGAATTTCTTGAGAACAAGTGTTTCCTCTCTCATGTCTCCTCTGGTAAAACTTCCATTATAGTATCTGTCTGACTAGTCTGCGTTCTTTGTATCAAACATTTGTGACATCTGTTTGAGGTTGTAAAGCTAATAGCGACTAAAAAGACTTCAAATAGTGTAAAAAAGATTAGAAAGAATGACTCTGGTGCATTGTTATGGATATTTTTTGAACGCAGCACAAGACTTCATAGATGGAATTTTATGAAACAGCATAATTTTCTAATACTCTTCGCGTTCATGTTTATAATTAGCATAAGTGATAACAATGGCATTTTACGTACCAGTAATACTTTAAATGTTAGAATATATCATTCTGTTTGGATATACTTCGGATTTGGCTTCTCCGTATACAAGTTAAAATTAGTTTAATCAATGCTATCTGTTATAGATATACTAGCTCTGGTCATGTGCTGGATATTTTACAACCCTTTCTGCCTAGAGCAGTGCAGGTGACCAAAATGACTAATGTGGAGTGTTGATAAGGAAACAAACCATGAGCCAATATCAGAATAAGGGGCTTGTTTCCACTAGAGTGATCAGCTGCGAATGTATGCGCATATGTTTTTGCACGGGATCGACCTTCTTTTCTCATTGCGTCCGATCGCGCCCATAGAAAATGAATGGACGCGGTAAAAAAATAGTCCCTTTTCACTGGGGACACGATTTTTGACCAGGTCCATTCATGTCAATGGGCACGTTTTTCCGCTAGGGCATGCGATTGGGTATGGCATGCGGTTAAAAATGCAGTAGGGTAGTGTTAAAAAAAAACGCCCCCTTAATCGTGCCAGTTCCCGAATGTGCAAGGTCGCATTAATGGAAACTGTGCAATTATTTTCAATGTGAGCGTTTCAAAACGCATCCATCCACAGCCAAACGCTGTAGTGGAAACAAGCCCAAAATCTGTGTCTTCATTTGCTTTATAAATGTTAGTATTCCCACAGAATTCACCCTGACCCATATCTGTAAATAAGGTAAGTTATACTTAGATGCCAACAAGAAATAAGCCAATGCAGGGGTATTTTGCACCATCCCTCTGGGTAATGACAGATCCTTCTCATCTTTTTTTTTAAGACTTTTATTACAGGTGGATGAAGATGAGGAGATGCTAAGAAAACAATGGAGCAAAACAAAAGGACATTGTTTAACGTCAATGTGGCGCGATACGGCCATACCGCCATGGAGGTTAAATCTTCCTCTCTGAACCCCCTATATCTTAAGCTGGCCATACACCATTAGATCTCTTTATCAGTTATCCTTTAGAGCTGCCAACAACTATGTAGTGTTCAGGGATCCTCAGGGATTGAACACAGGTAGACTTGATTATATAGAAAGTCCCTCATATTACATTGTTTTGGTAAAACAAAAGGAAATTTAAAATCTAAGCGTGTATGGGGACCCTAAGTAATAAAAAAATTATGTTAGATTGCTCACCTTACAGTTTAATTTTTTCATTAATAATTTTTTCTCCAACAAAGGTCTGAAGTGCTCTATTGTTCCATGGCAGATTCATAAATATGTTGGGTAGCAACTTATTTATATTGCTTATTTTACTGGATCAAATTAATTGTATAAGGTTATCAGTGTTTGGGTGTTCACTTTACTTATTCAATACTAAACCTGTTATTTGTACCTGTAATCTTGGCTTTTACTTAAGCCCTCACTAGTGATGGCCGAACTGCCCGCAAGACGGACAGTTCAGCGACAAACATGGATGTTCGCCCTCCTTCTCGTCGGCGAGCAGTACGGGTATTCGACCCGCCCATTCGCCAGCGAGAAGAAGATCTCTATTCTTCCTCCGGCAGGATCAGAACCTGCAAGATCGTGCCAGAGGAAGAATCTTTTCACTAGAAGACCGGGCATGAAGCCAGTCTCCTAGTGAAAGACCGGCTCGAGAATAGGAAGTGATGTCAGTGACATCCCATCCAGCTCCCTTAACCAGGAACTATGCGTTCCAGGGGCCGGATGTGATGTCACATTCTAGAGGCGGGGAATTTGAATCTGTCTGCGAACAGGTGGACGGCAGACTTATTTAAAAGTCCGACCTGCCTGTTCGTGGACAGACCTGGCCGATGTTTGGCCATCACTAGCCCTCACTTAAAAAGAGACTCAGTTGCTTTAATGCAAAGATTAAATTAATGGCTACCACCAATAAATAATTTAGCTTTTTTCTTGTTGTCGAATAATAATCTTGTTGTCGATAACAAGGGAATCGTTAAATGAGTGAATGTGTTTGCAAGATCATTGCATACTTTATTCATTCACCCATTGGGTTATGCTAGCCATACACTGGTCAATTATTTACGATTTGATCATCAATTCAATTTTCTTTCAAACCGTTTATGGCCAGCCTAAATCTAAAATAAAACCAGTTTTTTTTTTAAGATTATACAAGTTGCCTTCCAGTTATGGAAATATTCATCTTATACAGCAAATAAAATAACAAAAAAGAGCTGGTAAAACATACAGGTGTGACAGCAACAAAATGAAAATGGAAGTCCATGTTACCTTTTTAGCAGTACTCTGCTGTTTTGAAACGTATTCAATATACTGTCAAATTGGCAGAGTTGAACAGATGACGAAAATAAACTTAACAAAATAAAACAATTTCACATATATAGGCGGATTCCTCTAATAGTTCATTTTTCTAAGAAAGGAGAGAATATCTCATGTCATTCTACAGTTAAAGGGGCCTGATATTAAGGAGGGTATGTATCTTTGAGGGTGACTTAAATAATGTTGGGATGTAAGTAAATAATAAAGATTAAATGTTTAGGACAGACAAGACCTCAGCACGTACTGCAGGTTGGAGAACCTGGTAGATATTGGGCTTCCATCGTTTGTAAAGACATAGTGTATGTACGCGATTATTGGGCTGAGCCTCCTTCATCTCCATATGAAACAATAAAGAGAGCTGTGAGATAACCTGTGAAAGAGATGGTGGAGTGGGCTGGATCCATTCTTGCATAATAGCCCGTCTAGCAATTATCAAGCATAAATGGAGCCAGGCATGGTGTACGTGAACATGTGGTCTAAGTTCCGTACGGATGTATCCAAATAAATTAGACATTGGATCTTTAGGGATAGCGGTTCCCAAGGTGGAGTTGATATAATCCATGATCTCTATGCAAAATCTATCAATTGCTGGGCATGTCCATAGGTAATGGGTCAAGGAGGGGCAAGTCAAGTCGCATTTTGGACAGAACGGTTTTGTTTTCTTTAACAGTCCGGACACATATCTTGTATGCACGGTGCATAATTTTATATTGCGTTTCTCGCCAGGTTTCAGAAGTTATATGTCTACGAACATTTTGATATCCCTGGTTAATCTTATCGGCGATATCTATCTGTGGAAAGTCTTTATTCCAGTTTGACACACTTGATATCTCCAATGGCCTTGAATAATTGTGTTCGAGGTATGCGTGCAAATCAGAGATGCTATGTGTAGGAGAAAGCATAATTATGTCTAGCCTCGTATGTTTGAAGAAAAAAGCAGTTTCCTGGGGTAAAGATTTGCAAAAATAGTCTACTTGATTGAGAAAAATGGGGTGCATTTGATATGGCATGAGACAAAATTTAGATTGGATGAAGGGACAGGGGTGTTTTTGATATGTCTTGGAATTATAGAGGTCTCTCACCAATCTATAAAACCAGTTTTTAATAGATAAAACCCGTGAAAAATTAAATGACCTCAAATTTAACAATTATTTTGTGATAATTTAACCCTGTGTCAGAGATTATAAATACAATTACCTAGTTAAACAGATGAAATGCAAATTAAAAAGTTAAAAAGTTGTAATGCAAATGATAGACTGCATTTCTTAGTAGTCTCACAATGTGAAGATAGTTCTTAGCTTCAGGCAGATCACCCTGTATGAACTGATGAGCCTCTCTCTCTATCAGGCTAATTTGTCTATATGTGCTCTAAAGTCATTATGAGAACAAGAACATCTCATTACATCTGATGACATTGTCGTATGACCATCTTACATTTTCCCATGGAGAGTTTTAATTATATCAAATCAATGCTTGTAATTTTCTATTATTATTATTTGAGCATTTCTTCCTGTATATATTTATCTTCTTCCTAGAATTGAGGGTAACAAATAAATAAAAAAAAAATATGACAAAAAGGCAATGAGTGATAATGATGATGACTGCATGCAATATAGGTAAATGCGCAAGTCTTATTAACAAAGCGACTAATAGGTAGTTAATGGCTTGAATAGCAGAAGATTGCTTCAAAGGTTAAAAATAAGTGCATGCATTGTATTACCAGCAAAATAATTATAGTCTCTAGAAAGTTTTTTTTTACCTTCTTTTATTTTCTTTAAGAAAAAGCTAAGATTACCCTGTTTGTAACACTGCATTCTGTTGACTAAATCTCTTATTATTTATGAGCATATTTTGAGGGTCTATCCTGCCCCCTTTTTTGTATTTCTGTCCTTAAAAGACAAAGGTGTATCCACCATAGCCCTTTCCCTTGTCATACTTGTCAATAAACAAAGGTTCATAACACTTTATGAATGCTATACATATAAAAAATAACTTCAAATAACAATAGATAAAGGATGACAACAACTGTGAAATATAAGCAACTATTTCAATTACAGATAATAGTGATAAAATATAGTTCTATAAATTAAAAATGTAACATTGAATAGAAAGATCAAGCTCCCAATACAGAACTAAGAGACAATTTGCGTCAATTGCACATTAACCTCCCTAGCGATATGCCCGAACCCAGTTCGGGCAAAGGCACACTGCAACTATCGATACGCCCGAACTGGGTTCGGGCACATCGTGGGAGCTCACCTGCTCCGCCGCCGCCATCTTCCCCGTCCATCGCCGGCTTCTTCCGGGTCCCGGAGTGACGTGTGACGTCACGGAGGCTGGACCCGGTCCCGGTCTTTTTTTAAATCTTTTTTTTTTTTTACTTTTGAGCTGGATTATAGAAATGTCTTTCCAGCTCAATGTGGATCCCGCTAGCAGAAACGCTCGCGCTGAGCGTTCCTGCTAGTGGGATCATCTTCGGCTGCACACGAGCCCATCCGGAAATAGCCGAGGTCTCCGGCATCATCGGTGACGCAGATGGGGGTGGGGGCTGAAAGGCAAAACACTGTATCACTTTTGGTACAGAAATCTGGACCTTAGTGAACCACCAGGGAGGGTAAACAACAACTGATTACTAAGAGATAAGATCCAGAGTAGAGATGGATCGTGTGCCGATGACGTCATCCGGCGGGCGGGAGATTTAAAGGTACAGAAATTTTTTATTTTTTATTTTGATTGGATTGGATAAATGTTTTATAAATGTTTTATCCAATCCAAATCAAAAGAAAAGAAAACAAGTGTAAACTTCTAAAAAAAAAGGCGCAGTCTGATCGTGATCATGAACCGCTGGCTCTCTGTGTGCCTGCAGCATTTCTACAAAGCTGCAGGCACACAGAGCCTTTCCGCCCCCATCGGCGTCACCGGTGACGCCGATGGGGGCGGAAAGGCAAAACACTGTATCACTTTTGGTACAGAAATCTGCACCTCAGTGAACCGCCAGGGAGGTTAAAGGGAAGGGTATCTAACATTCTTGGCCATCAGGATTTGGGTACTAAAAGTGGCATGAAAAAGCAAAACAGATTACTGAGTAATCTGTTTATGTTATTTTTACACTTTGTTGACATAATCATTGGGGACAACGGGGTTGCCCAAACCTATGGTAATATAATCTGACAAACATAGTTGGTCCAGACAGTACCTAAGTGTGGATAGAGTACTCTGCAGACACCAAAAAATTGTGGTTGACAAAGTAAACTAATCTACATATTCACTGCTCACTGAGATTTGCTCAGATGCTGAAATGAGGTTCCAGAATATAAACAGCTCTGACAAAACAGAAATATTTGGGGAAGACCAAGCTTTTTCCTTGGGGAAATAATTCTGCAATTAGCGATACACACAAACTGGCTTCAGGCAAGCAGCGGGAGAGTTCTGCTTCCGGCTGCTGCATCCAGGTACACTTTTAATTTTCTTTTTTCTTTTAAACTGGATCGGATAAATGTATATAAGTGGATCTGGCTAGCAGAAATGCTGCGCCTGTGCTGGGATCGGGTGCAACTGCCGGCTCTCCTACTGTGCCTGCAGCATTTCTACAGAGCTGCAGGTACATAGAGCCTTTCCGGCCCCTTGTCTTCGGCATCATCGGTGACGCAGATGGGGGTGGGGGCTGAAAGGCAAAACACTGTATCACTTTTGGTACAGAAATCTGGACCTTAGTGAACCACCAGGGAGGGTAAACAACAACTGATTAGATAAGATCCAGAGTAGAGATGGGCAGCATAGGCAATATTTGTATTTGCAAAATATCGAACCTAATACTTGCAATAAATTGGATAATTTGAGATGTGTGATCTCCAGTCATTATTATCTTCATTGGGCAAATCAGCACTTGTACATGCGCGTATTGCGAACGCAATGCACAGTAGTTATATACCGATCTTAGATATTAGCAATTACGAAGATATAGCACTATATTTGAGATCTTTGCGGATTTTCAAAGTGCAGATATTCTGAATAAAAAAGAGCAATTATACTATAAGCGATCAACACTTATCCAAAGGTCCTCTAAGACACTTTCTATACTTCATTGTTTATAGATATTCCATTGCATATTTAAACGAAATATATGGTTGTTGTGGTCTTCAAGCTTTTTAAAAAGGTATTTTATAATATTTCTGGAGAAATCCTATAATGGATTGGCAATGGCAAACAAAGAAGGAATTGCTTTGAAAGGGGTAAACCTGTAAAACACAATGTTGAAACATGAAGCTGTTAGATTTGATGAGGGTGTCAGGCTCATTGATAGAGGTGAAAAAGGAGAGACTATCAGAAGAGCAGATTTTGTAGCAGAGCGATCAATACAGAGAATGCCCATGGAATAACAAGTGAGTATGTGCAATAAGGATAAAGGGTATAGAAAAAAGTAATGGCCAGAAAGTGAAAACACAGGTTGTGAAAATGGGAAAGAAGCACATCAAGAATAGGTCATTGAATATTGATTCTGTTTTTTTATGGATTGTTTTATAATTTGATGGGGACCTACAGTGTATTTTGAAGCGTAAACTGTTTGCATCATTATTTAAAGTATTACATTAGCCACACAGCCAGGCTGATGAGGTCAATGTTTTATAATTAATGGCATGGTAAATGATACACCCTGGACATCACCATGTCTCATCACCTGTTACTGGACAGTAAATTTAAACCAGTAACATCTTAAGAGGAAGCTATAGTTGGCTAAGTGTCATCATTCAAGTTTCCACTTAAAATCCAACATATGCTGAGGTGATCCTCTCTGGGGTGACACTATTTCACTACTAGAGAAGGGGTAACCCCAAAGTTTGTACACATAGCTTATATGTTTGCATCAAGTGCAGCAAAAAGACTCCCATTACCCTCCATCAAGAACCATAACTGCTACGTCATTGTTAAAGTTCTAGCAGGGGCTTTGGCTTGATCTCCATTCGTAAATTGTACTGTCAGAGATTTACACATAGCTGTGCTGTGCCTGTCTATGGCTGCTTTACCATTCAGATTATGCCTACTATCAGCATTCAGTAATTAGGTGAGCAGTGCTGGAAATCTTCTAACTTATTCTCCATATCCCATACTAGGGCAAAGATCAGGATTTCTGGGATAGAGATAATGTGGCTGGACAGCTGGTAGAATTGCAGGTCCCAGCATTCCTAGAGACAGTTAATGGGTCATACTGACTGGTGGCCCTCCACACAATTTCACATGACATAACCTTGCTCTCTTAGCAAAATTTTTAGACATCCCTGTCTTAGCGCCCCCATACACCTTACAATCTTACCATACAATTTCTGTACAATCAAATTTTGTTCTACCAAAACATGTGATATGAGGACCTTTCTAATCCTTCCAATCACTATGTATTCTATCAGGGAGGCCATTATACTACACAGTTGTTGGTAGATCTAATGAAGATTGTATGGATTGATCTTAAGGTGTATGGGGGGCTTTAAACATACACATTAAAGACTAGACTTTTTCCTTTTAACCCATTTAGACCTATGGGAATTTATATTACAATGGTAAATCATTGTACTAAATCTAATAATATTTTGCTAATGCTAAAATGCCAGTGTAATGCACTTCATTACCAATAAAAGACATTAACAGGACAGCTGGTAGATCTATTGCTTTTATCTTAATTTAACATTTAATGACAGGGGCTGCTCATAATTGGTATTTCTGCCATGTAGTGCTGGATTAATCAGACATAGGTCTTTCAACCGAGGTTGGCAAAATCAACTTGCTGCAATAACAGCTTTTTCCATCATATTTCTAATTAAGATCCAGTGCACTGTAGTTCATGGTTGTCAGCAATAGTTGAGCTCATGTAGAGATCCCTTTATGTGTATAGAAGTAAAAACACACAGACCATTGGGATTTTAACTGGGATGCATGTATGAATTGTATTTCTAAGCATTTTTAAGGTTTGAAACCTAAAATTTTTAGGTTGGCTTATATGTTTTGTTTTTTGATATTATAAAATTATAAAAAGATAAGAAAAAAATGATGTAGTATAAATCAATTTAAAGTAGCGATAATGTTGATTATGTTGAGGCTTAATTGTACAATTTGCGTCGGAGTGGATCAGGCATCATCAATGACACCGAAAAGTCTGGAGGGGGCAAAGTTGGTCTTTGTCCTCACATCCCCAGTGCCATTAATGACACAAAGGATGTAAGGGTGTGTGTGTGTGGTGGGGGGGGGGGGGGGGGGGGGGGGGGGGGGGGGGGGGGGGGGGGCTGCGTGTAGTGGAAACAGATAACACTGATATGTTTTGATTACCTTTACCACTCTTTTTAAGAGTGTGTTAAATGGGTATAACGCCCAGAGGGTTAGGCAATTGCTTAATGATCTAGGTATTCTTTCCAGTGCCAACAACTTTAAATGCACATTGGCACTTTTAAACACACATTAAATACACATACAGACCTAAACTCTATTGAGCAGCTGTGGGCATCTTCAAATGAAAAGGTGGAGGAGCGCAAAGTCACGCTAAACATCTGCCAGCTCTGTGATGTCATCATCAGTGGCAACATATGAAGCTCTAGTGAATTTCAAGAGCTTTAAAGCAGTGCTTGTCCCAGGGGTTTGTCCCTTCAGTAGTTTTTCTCCCTTGGATTGCGCCTCACCTCAGTTGATGTTGGATTAGCTATAGAACTTTGATTTTATATGACTTTGTGAGTATAGGGCATATTAACAGAGCCTTTGGAATTATATATTAAAATATGAACATGTGTTTGGTGATGCAATTTTTTATTATTATAACACTACAGTTATGCTGATACACCTCATGAAGACGCCGTAAGGCGAAACGCGCGGAGACTTCAATCAGTAAGCAAAATATTGTAATTTAGCAATTTGCTTTTTCTGGTAACATCCTAGTTATATGTGCCACTTCCAACAATAAACTATTATTTAAATTTGTAGTAATGTTAGCAACACACTTGGACCTTTACATTATTTATAATTGGGTGTATTAAAACTCCCTGAGCCCTATGCTCCATAATGGACTATATGAACTATATGGAAGTAATGTAATGTCCAGTTTTCTGTTTTTGTTGTTGAATTATTTTGAGGGGACATGACATTTGCACTGTTATACGACCTGTACACTGATTTACTTTATATTGTATTAAAGTGTCATATCTTCAGTGTTGTTCCTTGAATATTAGATAAGATATCTACAAACGGGTAACAGATAGTGTGGAAAAGGTTTAGTGTATGCAAATATGACTATATTATCTAAGATATATATATATATTTGTATACATTTATTTTTTTACTGACTGGAGTGTTTATAACAATTCCTATAGAGGCACATTCATTATTGGTATTGGTGACCACATTCTCTATTTTTTTTATCACTGAAGCACAGAATGTCATGAGGTATGTCACAAATGATTTATTGAAGACTCCGATATCTGAATTATCTTTCTATCGGTTTTTTACCAACAAAGTATTATGAATGGAAACTATTTCATACTAATCTTCTTACTTTAGAACGTTATAGGATTAGTAAGGCTTTGGTAGAAATCATATACAGCATCTGAAAATGTGAGAATAGAGGGAAAAAAAACCTTGTTCTCGCTGGAAAACAATTCTGTGACAAATTGTGGTCACAGAAGATTACAGGATCACCCTTGAACCTCAAAGGAATAGAGCTACAAACTGGATGAAGTTTATGGATAAAAATACAATATTAATAGATGACATTACAAAATGACCTACTTCAAGGAGAGTCAAACTCCTATTGGAACAAATACCACAATTTTCTATTTTTTGAAGACCCTGTATGCTCTAGAGGCCAGCTGCCTTTGATTTGCAGATTTATCAGTCAATAGATACTTTTCTATCTATGTGACAATCTCTTCGCATAGTGGTTCCTAATTATCAATTTAGAGGTCAAGGAGAATTAAAATAACTACATAGCAAGTCTGTCATTCTATCTTTTCATCAGTAAAAGTAAATGCATAATAATTTTATATGAGCAAGTAAAAAATGTTTGTTAAGAACTACATACACTTTTTACACATTTTATATATTCACATGTACAGCTGTTGCTAAAACACATTGTCTGAGTTGCATTCTACAAAAAACAAATATCTTCTTTATAAATCAAGTTTTTTGGATAATTTCTTAAACAAATTTACTTAACATGCCATGTCAATTGATTTGTTTATGTATTTTTAATGGTTAAGCCTGAATTCACCTTAAAGACAAGGGTGCTAACCATAAGCCTGGTGCAGTGTGTTAGGTTAATGTATGTTATGTCCCACATTCCCATAAGTTTTGTTAGTACAGCCCTAGCATTTAAAAAGGCTCTCTAATGAACCACAATGGCCAAAAACATTTGGGATAGATTTTGGAACCTGAACCAATTGATAATTTCAAACAGAGACATGAAGAAAATGTAAACACAGGTAAAGGAAGACAAAAGATTAAATATCACATGAGGTCAAAGAAAAAAGGTTAGGGTCAATGAAAGGAAAATTAAATGTTCAAACAGGTGATTAGCTGGACAGTTACTTAGTAGTTGACACTATGCTCAACAAACAGTTGTGTGGTATTGTATGTGATTGTTGGGTGTTGATTAATTGCCCTCACCATACCCAATTATTGTCTATGATTGGCCACTGCTGAGATGCGGATTCTGCAGAATTACGCATGGTGAAAAATTGGTATCTGCACAGCTCTCTCACTGAACCAAGTCAAGCGTCCACAGAATGCATGGCCCAATGTCTAAGCAACAGCCATCTGTCCACAAAAAAGTATCTTCCCCTGTCACTAAATGTCCTAATGTCTCTTTTGGAAGTAAATTGCTGTGCAGGAGCTTGAGAAATATTGGTTCAGGTTTGACCGCACAGCTGTGCCTGCATACATGGGCTTCACAGTTTCCCAGTAGCCACCACATCACCACATATCAGGGAATGCCGGGTACACCTACTAAGTTTGCTTTTTATACAAGAATGAATGCATTCATTGCAAAGTAACTCAATAATTAAATTATACAAATGTAAGTGTATATACATGATTTTCTATTTTTACATAAAGGTTTATAATTCCTTTAAATAATGGTCTATAAAGGTCACTGTACCTAGAGATGTATGAAAATGCTTGGATTGATAAAAATAACAATATAGTGTTAAGGTGCCAATTTTACTACATATATTCTCAGCAAAAAGGAAGCTGTTCATACGAATGTAGATAGGTATATTCATGTATCTGAATTATTTAAGTTATAATGTTTGGATGTCCAGTGTTGTCAAATGGTAACTGAGTCAAATTGACCCTTTAAACTACCTGTAAAACTAACTGAAAAAGTTGATCTTTTGGTCTTTTTTTTCAGGTATTTAAGGTGGCAGTGTTAAACTTGAGCTCTAGCCTTCACATTTTTTTCTCCAGTACCAATATTACTTTGAGAATCAAACAGTATGCAGTAGAGTTGCAGGAGACAAGATCCTGTCTCATTTCTTTAGTTTAAGGTACTAACAGATGGATTTAACGGTTACACAAACATTTTCAGCACCTAAAATATATGTCCACATTAGTAAGTTGTGTATATTGTGTATAATAAGTATATATTTAAGGAATCCAAATGTATTCTACTATTGCTAAAATGTATTCTCAGAAATACACATGGTTCCATCCCTGGTAGAGTTTATCACATAATGTCCTTGCAGTAGCCTAGCCATACAAACACTTCCTCAAACGTGGTATTAACTTGAGAGAAAGTCTTAATTATGGAAACAAGAGATCATAAACAAAAGTCCTGCAAATAAAGAACATACTACTCTATTCCTGATTGGATCTGAGTTCTGGATCTCTGTTGTATGAGATATCAATTGCAACCATTCAGCCTCAGTACTTCATTGTTTATTTATAAGATGTGACTTTTGCACCTCTACAGATACAGCTTTTAATTTCCCTTCTCAATTTAAATTTTGTAAGAGAGCTGTCATAATAATAGATTTTGATAATAAGATAAATTATGTAACAATCTTTGCAGTACACTAACTGTAAATATGTTAAATGTGCTTTGAAGTATACAACGGTCAGACAAGGTATATTTACTCTAAATGCTAATCAAGGGGCAATGCTACAGCAAGGCGTGTGCTAATAAATCATAGCTCAAGGTAAATAGTCAAGAGCCTAAACTGGATTGATTATCTAATATATTTTACAAAGGCCTTATCAAGGGCATTTGGATGTTCCTGACATTGAACAGTAAATGATGACAAAGTGGTTGGTCTAAAATATCTTTATTATATTTGTGTTGACACTCCTTTGAGAAGTGACATTCTACATTTCTTCATATTTTTTAGACCTTCACATATTTTGTGATATCATCCAGTAAATTTCTTGTTATTGACTTGAACTGTGCTAACTAAGAGTCAGTGGACAGAACAGGACAGTCAATTGTCTTTTCAAGATTTCCAAGACCTGCCTTTGTGTTTCAGAATCTACAAATTTTCTTTGTAGCTGTAGCTATAGTATGACTAGTTTGTTTATTTTTACTAGTGCTATAACTTAAGATGAACCAGGAGATTTCTGCCAATCAACTGGACTAACCACATGTTTAGTTCAGTTATCTTTCCTAATAATTTTATACTTACCATCCTCAGCTAACCGATTTCAGCCTGGCATGCCAGGCATGTGGGTGGTATCAAGACCGAAACCCATACATATAAAATCGAATTGCTATTTGAAGACCAGACTTAATCCAATATAATGGACATAACAATTCTCTCAAGACCACATGAATATCCATAACCCCTTTCTTTGGTAATTGTACATGAATTAAAAGAACCAATATACCAAAGGAAAGTGCAGATTTCTCAGCTTTTAATGAGTGACCCACGACTTGTAAATGAGCTAACTGCCTGATCCAGCGTATTTTGGTAGACATTTAATTGATTGTTGTAAAATAATCTGGCTCCTGCACTTTGAGTTGTATCATTTAGTTATATTCTGGTGCTAACATTATTTACCATTGTTTTTCACCAGTTTTACAAGCATGATGGTTCATTGTACAATATGATAATCCCTTAGCAAATTAGAGAAGACAAATTCCTGGTACTGCAGATTTTTCATTATTTACTAATTACGTATGATAAGTAGAAAATATCTTATTAAATCATGCTTCCAAAGGAGACCAAATATTTTAATTAAGATTTCCTGTTAGATATAAATACTCAACTGCTTTCCAAAGCCCATACAGAAATCATTCTTAGACAAGGAGCCTAAATGGAATATGTGCAGTAAAAAGCACCTTAACCTATATAGAGAACTTTTAGTTTCTATAAATCCAATTTAAGTTATTATCCTCTGTACTATACTTTTTTGACATTGCCTGGCGTTTACAGAAAATAAACAGAAGAAAACATTTCAGCTTGAATCACAAGTCAAACTAACTAACTAATCTGAATCAAAAATTTCAGGTTTCACAGTCCTGAATTGTCCATTTTTTATATACCCTAAGCCCCCATACACGTTCCGATTTTTCCGTAAGAATTTTGCCCGACCGACCAATGTGATCGATCGGGAGAATATTGGGAGGCGGAATTATGTATGCTCGAGCCTGTCTGTAAATTTTTGGTCGATCTGCTGTTAATAAAATAGTGTCAGCCCTATCGATCGGTGATAATTCAAATTCAGATTTTTCATGCCAGCCGACCGATTGACCATTTTAAGTGAAAATCGGGTGAACCGATCGGACGAAAAATCAGTCAGATGAATGTATGGGGCGCTTAAGTTAGGATATAACCCAAACCCTTCCAGGCCACAAAGCAGCAGACAGCTAGCCATCAATTTTGCCAAGTCAACACCATCTCCTGCATTTTACCTAACAGGAACAATGCTTCTTCTTTCTTCCAGGAAAATTGATCATTTCTAACTTTCAATCATAGGAAGCCTGAACACGCTTTTTATGTGTCAACTCTCATTGGATGCACTCCTAGCAGGCAGGTGAAAAAACCTAGGTGTATACTAAACTAGGTGTATACCTTCCCATTCCAAATTTTGCAGCAGCCCTGCTAGTGTAAAATATCCCCAATTCCTTTCTAGGATACAATTAATGGAACTAGAGCCTTATTGTGGGGAACTATATACCCATCATAGCAGTCCTGTACAATATATACTATAATACACATACAAAGCTGCTTTGCCATAGTCGTGTAGTTTAGTCCAGCCTTCTGTAGGTCTACGGGCTTGTTTCCATTATACGTCGGGACTCCTACGCTAAGCATATATGCTTAGTACGGGTCCTGCCGTATCCCACAGACTTTGCCTGCCGACGGATGGTCTGTTTACACATCCACCGGTGTAAAGGCTGAACGTACTCGACTACGTTCAGCCTTACACCGGCGAGTCGGCTCAGCACAATGAAGATAGAGTCTCCACCGAGCAGGTAAGTTTATCTGTTAGGTGGGGTTCCAACGCAATGGAAACAAAGCCTACAGTCTTGTCCCTTGACTGTTGGACACTTACTGGGACCTTTAAGCTGGCCATACACCTTCAGATTTCCTTCAGATTTCCTGTCAGATTTCCTTCAGATCAGATTTTGTTTTACCAAAACCATGTAATATGAGGACCTTTCTACACCTTCCAATCACTATGTATTCTATCAGGGAGGACACTATACTACATGGTTGTTGGTAGATCTGATCTGATCTGAAGGAAATCTGACAAAGAAATCTGAAGGTGTATGGCCAGCTTTAGATTGCCATAAATCTTTATTTTTTATGAAAGCTTACTAAACACAACCAGTACTAATATTTGCAATTGGAATAATTAGGGTATGCTCTCCTTTTTTACAATAGGCACAAAAGATGACCTGATGCAATATAGTTAAACAATTTAATTCATATTACTTTTAAAGATAGAACTTGTTTTAACCTTTGCAGGCACTAAAGGCTAAAATACAGTTATTAAACACCTCGCCACATTCACGCTGCATCAACTACTGAACTTGAAAGAGATTTTCAGGTTTATTTTTATGTTTAATTCTCACTCTGAAATTAATAATTTTAGTAGGGGCGCCACTATGAAGTCAGTGGATTTTTAAAATTACTTTTACACGTGTTCCTAATTTTATTTTGTAGTGATTTGTCATATCTATGTTATCCACACAATGGAATGCCAATACTCACAAATACTGCAGCAGGAACATGGGGTGCTGTAGAAAGGTCAGCGGATCCGGTCCGCCAGCTTTCCCACCAAGGAGGGGGTACCGATCTTCCCAATAGCGCCCAGGAAACTGCCATGCTGGTTGCATTCAAAAATCCCACCGCCTCCCGTCACACCTTCTGAATACAGCTTTCTGCCTAGAAAGCTGTATTCAGCACGATTTCAAAAGAACCTAGAGTTTGGTCCTCTCCCTCCATGTGAGGACCTGGTGACATCACATGGGGGTAGGGGAACCAAATTTAAAGGGGAATTGTACTGGGTACAGTGATTACTGTATCCAGTACAATTTAAAGTGAAAAACACAACACACATTTAAAATTGAATAAAATGTTTATTATATTCAGCAAATAAACTAAATTTTAATTATACTTTAAATAAAATTTTTTTCAATGTAAATTTTTTTGGTGCACTTTTGGCACAGAAATCTGTACCTCAGCAGTGCGCTAGGGAGGTTAAGAGGTCCCAATATAAAAGGGGTGTGGCCCCTCTGTGATGTTTAACACTGAGTGTGACCCTTACCAAGGAGAGACCTCCCTGCTGATATCCCTTCAACTCTCATAGCTAGGAAGTGAAATAATCCATAACAGGAAGTAGAAACATCCTAAAATCCACACGGCTGAACAGTGAAGGAGATCTTTACATGCTGCTAAGCCTTTTTTTTGTTCCTCCATTATTGTGAGTATTGCATCTTTTCCTTGTGAGTCTTGTCTTGTCCCTATTTTTTCTGGGAACACAGCCTGAGTTTGAAGCATATTATCTATATTAGTTTTCAACTTGTACAGATCTCAATCACCGGCCTTTCAGAGTGTGGCCTTCTGCTTTCCTTAAAAACAAGTTCATAGAGCCTGACATTTAGATTCATTCTAAGCTTGTAACTATTGTTATTATTGTTCTGTAAACCAGAACAGCCCAATATCAGTATCTATCCATCTATGCACACAGTGGGCTGCTGCCTAGAAGTAAGTTTTAGATTCTCAGGTCTAAATAAGTGCCTCAGTTTGACTGACGGGAGCTAAAACTCAGAAGAGATTTATTTGTCCAAGGGGCAACATATGAATAACTGAATTTATATACAGTTGCAAGAAAAAGTATGTGAACCCTAAGGGATGGCGTGGAGTTTTGCATGAATTGGTCATAAAATGTGCTTTGATCTTCATCTAAGCCACCCCAATAGAAAAACAGTCTGCTTAAAATAATATTACACAAACATTGTGTGTTTTCATGTTTTTATTGAACACAACATGTAAACATTGACAGTGCAGGGTGGAAAAAGTATGTGAAAGCCTAGCCTAATTACTTCTCCAAGAGCTAATTGGAGCCAGGAGTGAGCCAACCTTGAGTCCAATCAGTGAGATGATATTGGATGTGTTGCTGTCCTGCCCTTAAAAACACACACACCAGTTTTGGGTTTGCTGGTTTCAAGAAGCACTGTCTCATGTGAACCAATCTCACAATAGACAAGAAGTGTTGACTTGCATGAAGCTGGAATGGGTTACACAAGTATCTTCAAAAGTCTTGATATTCATGTGTCCACGGAAAGACAGACTTTCTACAAATGGAAAAAGTTTAGCACTGTTGCTACTCGCCCTAGGCTTGGTCGTCCTGTAAATATAACTGCAAGAGCACAGCGCAGAATGCCTATTGAGGTAAAGAAGAATTCTAGCGTGTCAGCTAAAGACTAACAGAAATCTCTGGCACATGCTAACATTTTTGTTGACACATCTACAACGAAAACATTAGACAAGAATTGGGTACATGGGAGGACACCATGGAGGAAGCCATTGCTGTCCAAAAACAATATTTCTGCATGTTTGAAGTTTGCAAAAGAGTCCTGACCTCAACCCGATTGAAATGCTGTGGGATGACCTTAAGAGTGCGATGCACACCAGACATCCCAAGAAAATTGCTACACTGAAACAGTTTTGTGAAGAGGAGTGATCTAAAATTAAAAGTCTGATCTGCAAATACAGGAAACGTTTGGTTGAGGTTATTGCTGCCAAAAGAAGGGCCAACCAATTATTAAGTCCAAAGGTTCACATACTTTTTCCACCCTGCAATTTTTACATGTAATGTTCAATAAAAACATGAAAGCATATGATGTTTGTGTAGTACTATTAAGCAGACATTGTTTTCTATTGGTGTGACTTTGATGAAGATCTGAGCACATTTTATGACCAATTCAAGCAAAACATATGATAATCCCAAAGGGTTCACATACTTTTTCTTTCAACTGTATATATTATTTTTGTGTGTGTGTGTGTGTATATATATTTTCAGCCAAATGCTGAAAACACTAAATGACATTGATGTTAGTGCTCCATATGTTTAAGTGTTTAAATTAAGTTATTCAACAATTTTTAATTTTAAAGAAAGAATAAGATTTTGCCTTGCCTACTAACCCCCAGGAAAATGTAATACTTTTTGGGAACTCCCAAAGTGCCGAATTTAATAACTTTACTCATCCCTAACTGTATCAACCTAAATAACCAAACTCTCCAACATAAAGCTTAATAAACTCCATGCTCAACTTTACAACAGTAGTTGTGTGAACCATCCCATGTGATTTATTGTTTCACAAGATTCCTGGCAGAAGCAACAGGTATTTTTATTGCACTTGTCGAGCTGATATAATGAAACACTGTCAAGGGTATATATACCAGACCAAATGGAATAAATAATTTAATAAGAAAGGTTTTTTACATGCTTATAGGAAAGGCAACACAACTAAGTAATTGCGAATAAAGACAGGCCAGATACTATGCTGTAATAAGATTAGATATATTTAAAATACTCCTTTAAAACAAACATTACTGTACTTTCCTAGAAACACCTCTAGGCTCATCCATCATGTTTTCACAAAGTCCCAGAAGCTTGCTGCAAGCATTCTTCAGCACCATCATAGAAAGGACTGTTAAATTGCAATATTGTATTGTTAGTATTTGCTGGTGCCAGATTCGGACTCCTCCGAGACAATGTCTGTAAATAAGCTTCTCTTTAATACCAAGAAAACATGACTACAATGCATGTAGCAGCATTATATTCTATTACCGCATTGTTTTCTTTAATATTGTGTGGAATTATCTGTTTCATTTAGGAATTCACCTTATTATATGATTACAGCAAACCAAATGTGGATTCACTTGTGGAGTAACGCTTTGTTTGATGCACTGGTAACAGAATGGAGGAGAAATTAAAACTATGTTCTTTGATTTTAGTGTGATTATTTCATTAATTTGATTTGTGTTTGCGTAAAGCAAGAACAGAAGGCTTCTAGTAACTTTATAACACAACAAGAGACAACATTAATCCTTGAGAGAGTAAGGCCAGCCAAACACAAACATATCTCTCATCCATTCTGATAAAACATCAAAGACCTTCTAGTCTTCCTAACAACTGCTGAATAAAGATTAGCAAAATGATCCATGTGGATTTAGATGCAAACCAGATAGGTACAATTCACGGATAATAGGTTTCTTTAAGTATTAGCCGATGATTACTGAATTATTTACTTTATTAAATGCTTTTACTTAAATAAAAACATGTCTTTGCCTCCCCCTATACACCTTTAGATTATTCCATACAATTTCCTTTAGATCTACCAACAACTATGTGCTGTCCTCCCTGATGGAATGCATAGTGGTTGGAAGGATTAGAAAGGTCCTTATATTACATGGTTTTGGTAGAAAAAAAAGTTTTAGGAAATTGTATGGTTGAAATTGTATGGTAAGATTGTAAGGTGTGTGGGGGCCTTTATGCCTCCCACAAAATATAATCAGGACTAGTGTTGAGCTTCAATATTTGAATTGCGAATATTTTTAGAGGAATATCGGCTATTCAGGAATAGATTTTTGAATATTCACCATATATAATCGCAATGACCAGAAATACCACATGTTACTATTTATTTAAAAGATAATCGCAATGCATGCCGATACACTAGAATTTAGTATTTATGAATATAAGTAGAATTATTCAGGAAATATCGCAAATTTGAATATTGCCTATGCCGCTTATCACTAATCAGGACCTGTATTATAGCAATTGTAATAATAAGCAGTGAGTTATGCCCGATTTGTAACTCTTTTCTTAGTCATTCAGAAATGAGCTGATTTTTCTAAAAGGAGTATACTGAGTTGGTTGAGTTAAAAGGACATCACCAAGCCATGGGACCAGGACTGCTAGAGCAGATCCAATTATCTATAACTTAGGTGAAATGAAAAGAAAAATAGGAATACACACATAACCAGATATGTTTTTTATGGATTCACAAGGTGTTTTTAAAATATTTATATAGTTTTGGATAGCATGGGAAAGACTTTTGTGTCTGCCCATCCATCTTTTCTGTCTGTGAGTCTTAACAGGGAGATTATTCTTTATTTCCTTGACAAAATGAAGTGAAGAATAATCTCCTTGGGACAAATGTCAGATAAAGCAATACATATATTGTTTATATTTTGTTTGTAACCCAGCTATGTTAGTATCACATTAATTTCTGCCCTGAAAGGAAGTGAGAGAAGGCTTTATTCAAACCTAAAGCTGGGCATACACAGTTCGATTTTTAGATTCGTCAATCAATGTTGAATATGATTCAATGTCCATATTAAGTTGATTATATATTTTGGATCAATTTGGAATTGAATCCAATAATTGGATCGGAATTTAATACATATTCAATTAAAAAACGATCTGAAATGTTGGTAAATTTAACTCGATCATACAAGTATTGGTTTTCTAGGTATTTTGATCTTTTTGTATATAATTGTGGAGCATGCACACAGACCTAAGGAAAGGAATAGATCTGTTTTGAGTCTATCACATTATGTGGAGGTAAAAATGATCCATTTGTAATGTGAGCAACTTAGCTGAATGATCCAATTGTAATACAATTAGTGATGAGCGGCATAGGTAATATTCGAATTCGTGAATATTTGATTCTACATTTGCAATGACGATGCATTTATTGCAATTACCTTTAAAATGAATGGTCACATGTGGTATTTGCTTTCGCATTGGGAATATAAATTAGCAATGCATGTTCATACACTTGGATTGCAAATATCCGTCGACATATTCACAAAATTTGCAAATTTTCGAATAGCCAATATTCGAGCTCAACACTAAATACGATTGTTTATTAAGTCGATCAAATACAAAATCTAACCCTGTATGCCCAGCCTTAGTTTTAATAGGCAATTGGGATTTTGCTTGACACTCCCAATGCAAACGTATTGGGAGTGCAGACACCCTGTAACTGATCACATGAACCAGACCAGAATTTGACTTTTTAGAAAATAAAGGCAAGTCAAATTCAGGGACCGCAAGGACAAAGCTTTCCTTCTTAAAGTTTTACCCAAGAGCCTACAGTCAGGACTCAAATAAATAGAAAATAACCGTTCTTTATCTTGCACATGCGTGGATAAACATATTTTAGGTTCTTACATTTATTATTATAATAATTTCTATAACAGTTAATTTTTCACTGATAGCTTGTCTCCTCTGGTGTTGAAATCCCTACTCTAAAGCTGCTCATACATTGCCCATGCAATTGAGAAACCCTTGAGCACATGCCGATGACATCATCACATGCACACAAGCTTTCTCAAATGAACGGGGAATCGAGGTGCAGCACTTCTGCACACTTGATTCAGTTTAATACTTCAGATGGGGACCCTAGGTGGGAAATCAAACAGGGTTTACCAAAATGTTGGTTCCCTGTTCGATCGGGTTTCTTTATGCGGGATCGATTGATCCCACTCAAAGAAACCGATGGCTGCCATAAATTCAATGACAATCGATCACAGTGAACAATGACTGATTTTGCTTGGGTGACCTTAAAGTTTGACATCTAGATATCTTCTTCTGTTCACTCACTATTGTGTATTTTGCACCCCAGTGGCCAGGAGGAAGTTGTGTGGCTGGAATTAAGTGCAAAGCATTTGCTGGAACAAGAACAATTCTTTAGGTAGCTTTACCACCATGTGTAACTAAACTGTGAGATGTTTGAAAAGTGTAAAAACTATGAAAAAAAATCCAGAGGCCTAGAGCTACTAGAACCTTTATTAAATCTGACTTTGGAAGCTTCACTGATGTCTATGATCAATAAATAAGTGGTCAATAACTTTATTTGTTTTCCGTAGGTCTCCTGCTATTTCTTCCAGTACCTGGTTATGACCCCTAGTGGATTTAGCGTTGCCAATAACAGTATTTTTAATAATTTTTGCCGAATGAACAAGTTTTTTAATTTAATGTGAAATACACCTTTGAACTTACCAAAGTTTAGGTGACACCGAAATAACAAAGGCGTATAACAAGATGCTGCAATATGCCTACTTTTTTCTTTAACACTTTCCAAAGAAATTTTGAAATAGATAACACAGATTGCCCAAGGAAACAAAAGCTTGTGAAAAACTGTGAAATTCAATTAATCTTATAAGCAATCTTAAAACCCAATTGTCGCAACAAAAAATCACTAGCATGACAATAGAAACAAATTAAAATAGCTCTAGTTTAAAACATGCTGCGATAGATTGACAGAAACTAACATCAGATCCGGCGGGAGGAACATAGCAAGCGTTTTAGAATTCTATTGTTATGGCAACTGCCATAAATCAAGTTTCTTAGCTTTTCACTTTTCAGTAAGCCATATTGATCAGCTAAATAACGAATACTGTTGGTACATTTTTCATTAATTTGTTACCCTGGTTTTGGACAAATTGAAAACAGATATACAAATATCACATGAAAATATGTTGCAATATTTTACTGTCAAATATAAAGGAAAGTGCTTTGTATAGAAAGGCATTGACCCTTGAGTGAATAAAACTGCAAAGCCCCTATTAGGCTGCTGAGTTGACAAGCACCTAATTATATTTAAAACTAATCGATGTAACAGCTTTACTCATGAATAATACATTGCACCTTTTTAAGGCATATAAAGGGACATTTCTGGTTATAAAATGTAATGATAAAAAGAGTATTTGCTTTTTTTATCATTGGTCATATATGGAAATATGATGAGAATACTAAAACTATTTGGCATTATAAACATTATTCAAAATATAATCTTGGTTACAGATATATGTATATCTAATATATATTATATATATATCCCAAAAATATGAAAAGAATATGTAGATTGACCCTCTGAACATCCACAAAGTACTTAAATATGTATTAAATGCGTACATTTATTAGACTCTCAAAAAACATTAGATACCTAACCATAAATCATTTAACTTAAGAAAAAGAGTATTTAACAACATACCTATATTACATAAAACTCATTACACCCATCCCTGATGTCTTCATGGTTACTAGTAATGAGCGGCATAGGCAATATTCAAATTTGTGATATTTCACAAATAATTCTACTAATATTAGATATTCGTCAATATTTACAACCATATTAAAAATATTTTTAAATTATCGCAAAACATTTTCACCATTCCCATATTCCAATATGTTGGTAAGATTTTTGCAGTTTACTCATTTACATATATTCAGTGGTTACTTTCTGTACACAAATATATACAGTACATGTATATGGGATTTATTTTCATTCAAATCTACTACTATAATCATTAACTACTGGCCATATGGTTATCTTTGTGTATGTCTGGAGGAACCATTGTAGTAATGAAATTAAAATAAAACTGTAAATGTGTAAATGACTCATTAATATGTGTACTAATTAATGCTATACTGATTATGTATCATTACATTGGTAGTCTTCATTCCTGAAGAGTAACATCTGGCTTTATTGATTCAGTGATCGCTAAACAATGGAAACTGAAACAGATTTGGGGAATGTTATCATTAAGAATGGTCTTTTAGGGGTTTTCTTCAGCACTTGTGGGAATCTCTCTAATTATTAATTACTGTTGCATTTTTATGTCTCTTCGCTCAATATGTTGTGATTACAGCAAGGCACTTGGATAAAGCTGTCGCTATTCAATGTACTTTGTCGCATTATACATATTATGTATTTTATCCTTTACACGTTTTCAGTTTTGATTTGAAACTAGTATACAGTCTATGTGGCTTTATGACATGATTAATCAGGGAAAATCTGAGGAAATTAACTTTTTCATTAGTTTCTTTTTTTTTTTGCATGAGAATACAGTTCATTATAGAACACCCAAGATAAAGCTTTATAGTGATTTCCCGGGTGTGCTGAATTTAGCCAGCCATCTGTTCAAGAGAAGAAGTGTCTCTGTTCTGTTGCTCTTGTGTATTTGTTTAATTTAACCATACAAGTGCCTTCTAGGTAAAGGCCCCCATACACGGGTCAGATTCCTGTCTGATTCCGGTCCGATCGATTCCGGGCGCGTACACGCCAAACGATCGTGCCGGAATCGCGTGCAGCCCACCTTGTCCGATCGATCAGGTCCGTCCGTTCCGGGGCTCAGAATCGGATCCGACAGAGAACCAACATGTTGGTTCCATCAGATTGATTCTGCACAGATCAGGGGGAGTTGCCATTTGTGAGGTGGACAATCGGACACGGATCCGTCCCGGAATCAGCTGGACAAGGTGGTATGCAGCGATCGGATCACTTAATTGGCCGCTCGATCGGAGCTCCGAGTCCCGCTGAGATCGCCGGAATCGATCGGATGGGTGATCGAGCGGACATGGAATCCGACACGTGTATGGCTAGCTTAATTCAACACTAAACACACATACACTGGCAACAAATGTTAGCAGTAACACAAATGCATGTATTGCACAGTAAACACCATATGCATTGTATTAGAAACATGCATATTGTGCTAAAAATGTGTACATTATATTTTAACACACTTCATGATGCATCACATAGAAAGATTAATTGAAGAACAAGTATCCTATGGCATCTTTTTACCATTTGTTAACACATAGCACGCCGTGTTGTGATAACAAAAACTTAACATATAGAGTTTAAAAAGGCCATAAAAATCTAAAAACTCCATATTACAGGCTGTGAGAGAATGGCAGTGGATCTGGTAGCGCAGTAGGAAAAATGACACGTAAGAAATAGATTACCACAGCAGACACACAAAAACAATATGTGTTTTATAATTTATTTAGAAAGTTACTGTGTCATAATTTGGCAACTTTAACAAAAGTTAAATGGCCAGGATACAATGTTCTTCCCACTCAGCTGGAATTAGAGAAGGAAACCACTGTCATTATATTGATCCTGAAAAAGTGACCTGTGAGTAATGAAACTTGTTGTTAAATCTTTGTTAAACTTGCCAACAAATGTGAATAAAGTATTTCAAAATATGGCCACTTCTCTCAAAGCCTTTTTTTGGGGTAACCCTAACACATCCAACATAAAAATGTATGACCCCTACTTATGGGATGTTAGTTTCCTGACTCAGATAACTGTTCGGCATTAACCTAGAACAAATGAGGAATGTTAAGTATCGTCTAACTCACAATACATACAATTAACCCCATCTTTAGTATAACTGGCAGTTATAGTATCCCGCAGCACTGTTATCAGTGGTAAAAATCCCACCAATGGTGTTAGTGTCTATAATAATATCTTAAGTTAAAATTAAGTGTGGGGGATAAACTTGAAACCTTGGGACAAATGTTAATATTGGGCCATAGACAGGGTTATAGGGAACATCAACCTGCAGGTCATTGCCTTCGGGAATGAGAGAGACCAAGTGACTGTGAGGATTACCGAGTAATTTCTATTCACAAAACCACACTTTATAAAAAGACTGTACATGGTGACAGGTGATGGTATTTAAAGCATGTAATGATTAAAATGATGTAAAATACTTTAAATACTATGAGTTTAGGGGAACTAAGTGGTTATAAGAACATTGTGCTTTACCTTTGTTACCAAAACTCGATGCTTAGATGTTTGTTGCTAAATTGGTAACAGAACATATACCTTTGTATAAAAGTTTTATTATAATTATTTCAAGTCATATAAAATTTCTGCAGAAAGGAACAGTTTTGTAAACGAGGAAATTTAACTTGTTTGTAAGGATAGAGGCAAAACACAAAAACACATTTTCTCTGAAAATCAAACAGTTCTGCCTGTTATGTGTGTCAATAGTTACAGAGATACGATTTCCCAGAATCAGATCATGTGTGAAACAGAGGCACATTCTTTTCATGGCTGCAAAAGAGTCATGAAGTAATTGGCTGTTCACTTTTATCTTTGAGTTGCAAAAAAAAGTTTGCAGGTTCATTTATTTTGAGGAAAAATATTCCCATTTAAATACAAATGGTTGTGTAGATGCCGCAGTGTGTGTATTACATTTAAGTTGCAATTGTTACATTTCATTTTCTGTACAGAGATTTCAAAACTGAACAGTAACTGATGTTTAAGGCCTGGATACCTACCTTAATTCTAGTTCTTCCCAAAGGTTTCCAATGTTGTTGAGGACTCTCAAGTCCTTCAACACCAATCTCACCCAACCATGTCTTTATGGACCTTGCTTTTCTAGCAATGGGGAATATTGAAATACCTTTCCAAAATTGTTCCTGCAAAGTTGGAAGCATATAGTTTTTAAAGAGCTTTTGCTAAGCTGAAACATTACATTGTCAGTTTCCAGGGACTAAGGTGCCTTTCCCAGCTCCTGAATAATAATCATATTCCATTATCACTACTAGTAATGGCCGAACTTTGGGCAGGTCCGTTGGTGAACAGGCGATTTGGACTTTTAAAAAAGTCTGACGTCCGCCTGTTCGCGTCACATCTGGAACCTGGTACCTGGAACGCATAGTTCCTTGTTCCGATTGCTGGATGTGACATCACTGAAGTCCCTTTTGGTTTTCAGAGCCGATTTTTCACTGGAAGACCCGGTCTTTAATGAAAAGATTCTTCTCTGGCGGGATCTTACTGATCCTGAACTTGCCGGGGGAAGAATGGTAAGCTTCTTCTCGCCGGCGGGTTGAACACCTGTACTGCTCGCCGGCTAGAAGGAGTGCGAACATCCATGTTCTCAGCCAAAATGTCCACACTACTCTACTAAACTTCATATTGGCCCAATGGAGTCAGACTGGAAATGTTCTTCTGGTGTCTGCTAAACCCATATCCACTTAAAAAACATGGTCCACCTCCTAGGAATCCAGTGGCAGCAACCTTTATACCAACCAATCAAATGCTTGCAGATTTAAGGCTTACATGCAGCTGCTTGCTCATGGAATTCTGTTCTATGAAGCTCCCCTCTCACAGTTTTACCAGAGAAACTCTGCAGTTATTGAGTTACTAGAGCACTGTTGTCTCATTGGGAGCCTCAGTATTCAGTGACCTTGCTCTGTGACTTAAGGTGCCCATACACATATAGATGGGTGCATGATCGATGACTCTTTCGAATGCAGCGTGGTGATGTCATGATGACTTTACCGCGCAGCGCTCCCGAGGTCCCATCGATTGGACAGGAATCGAGGTGCACCACTTTAAGTGCTCTATTCCTCATCCAAAGGAATGATATTCAATCAGGATTTATGGACATGTCTGTTACCTGTACAACCGGCCTGTCTTCGAGCGAGATTGATCCTGCTCAAAGACAGTGGTTGCTGTGTTTGAAAAAGAAAAAATGGAGGTGGTGGGTGTATAGTAACCTCAGCACCTAGATTTCCCTGGGGGTATAAGCCCAAGGGCAGGGGCACTTTTTAGGCCACAAGCTTATAGGTAAGTAAGAAGTATTGAATAGTTATACCGTAGAGAAGTACATAACAGTTAAATGCAATAATGCAATATTTTTAATTAAAAGATAAATCTGCACACTGTGGGGTACATTGTATCGTAGGAGAACGCTAGTATGTCGCATATGAGTATACAATGAGTAGGTTTACAATAGGTGATGCATAGGTTCATTGCATGAGGTATATTCCATACAGGTATAGAAGAATACGGATTCAGCTCGGGAATCTACCCCGACGCGAGTTTCATAATATATTTCATCAGGGGGTACATTCGATGGTACGTATAATCATGCGATATCCTAACAGCGAGAAAGGAGAAAAAAAAAGGGGGGGAAGGCAGGGAGGAGAAATGGGGGGGGAAGGAGAGGAAGATCAAATGTCAGATACCCATTTTGGATTCCAGGTATTGTGGTGTATTGTATGTATGGGGTCTGTACTCACTTTAAGAGGTGGCGTCAGCCAAGTTCCGTAGGGGTTACCCTTCGAGGGGAACGAGTGGCCAAAACCGGCCCGGTTGCTGTGTTTGATGGGCATGCAATCCATGGCCCACACCACACTGAGTTTGTGCTGTTCCCCTATATTTACACAGTGATAATGGTTACAGTTAACTGTTCAATATTTTGCAGAGTTCAAATTATGCATCTGTTTACCTTAATAGAGAAAAAGTAAAGCTATGTTCACACAATCATCCAACCAAAAATCCTCTTGCGCATGTTTATTTGAAATGAACAAAGCATGTTACCATTAGTGATGAGCAGCATAGGCAACATTCGTATTCGGGGCATGCCGCGAATTTTTGGGAAAACATTCGCATTCGGCAATATTCTTCTTATTGCGAATATCGGCAGTTTTATGCGAATTTCGCGAATTTTATATATTCGCGAATATATGTTTAACTTGCATTGAGGGGCGTGTTGAAAAAAATTGCGAATTTTGGACGCCATCTAAGTGGTTTTCGCGAATTTTCTAAAGTGCAGATTTTCGCAATATTCCGAATATTCGCATCACCCCAATATTGGATTTAAAAACTGTTTATGGTCGCAGGGAGTGTTGCTAAGCTCTTGTTGCAGCCTTCCCATTCGTCCACTTGCATTGAGAGGCATGTGTAATGGAAAAAAAATACCGAATATCCGGAATTGCGAATATTCGGCAATATATTCACCATCTTCGCGAATTTCCGAATTGCCGATATTCGCGATTAATATTCGGAATCCAAATATTCGTGATCATCACTAGTTACCATTCACTTTGGAAAGTAAACATATACCTCACTTAATAAAGTCTCTACTTTTTAGTAAACTTTAAAAAAGCATAACAAGCATATTTGATTAACACTACATTTGCTAATAGTCTGGGCTTAGTGATTTATTTATGAAGTAGATCTAGCAATGTGACAACTGCCTAAGGCTGTTCAAATGTTAGCTCTTTCTGTTCACTTCAGAACAAACTCACCTTCGAGCTGTAGAAAAAAAATCATTAAAACAAGGCCACACTTCACAATATATTTTGGTTTACCTCAGCAAAAAACTAAGAAAACACAGATGAGATGTCAATGAAACAAAAAGCTATAGTTTACAAAGTAACCTCATAGTTGGCCCCTCCTTGAATAGCCTCGGGCATAGTATCCATTTGAATAAGTTGAGTAGTTTGTCCAAGTCTTTGCTCCGACTTGGACATGTTCTTAATAGTTATTGGGCTGTTCATCTCCCATACCCTTTTTCCCCATGTGGTTTTTGTTTCTATGTCTATGCACAGAACCTGCAAATGATGCCGTATATTGTATCCCATAGGTACCTGTGCATTATAAATGATCATGAAAATGCATTAAAGCAACAATTAATGGTTATAAAATTGTATAACAACAAATTAATTAGTAAAAAGTGGTTAGACAATTGTTCAAAATGATTTGATTCTACTGAACATATGCAGATTTGTTTTGTTTACAAAGAATCATACATCCTAAATGCCTAGTTTCCAAACATGAATGATTCCCTAAAGATCACACAAATCTTCAATGTAATGATCAGGAGAATCAGAAAATAATAAGCTGTGATTGTAATTGAATCCTCCACGTTTGAATGAGGTAAAGGCAACTGAAATTGTGCCTGTGTGTAGTAACCTGAACAAAAAGCAGATGGGCTTCTTTATACTTGCCAGGTTGAGTTAAACTGATGTGCAGAAACAAATCTGTGGTTTAGTAAGGTAAATAACTGAAGCTACACGAAGAGACATCTGCAGCTGAATATTCAGAGATGGGACTCACCCCCTTCTTCACCTTTTCCTTGTTTTTCTTTTCTTTAGACTTAGTAAAGTTTTACAAAACAAGACATTTCTGGTAATTAGATTAAAACTTGGAAAACATGTTCAAACTAAAAAACACTTAGAATTGGTTAACCTATTACTATTTTTGGCTTACTCCACTGTTTGGTTTCTTGACCTTCTTCCTGTATTTTTCTTTCTCCAATGGGGTCTCCACGTTTTATGTTTGTTTTTTTTTGTTAGAAAATAAAGGATGATGGCTGGTTGCCATGAACAACTATTCAAGAATAGCTTATGATTCATATCTTGCCCCTAAAATGTGTTTTTTTTTTGGCCATGTGATTTTTTGGTAATGCGATAGAGTGAATAAAACATTAATAGCGGTAGGTGAGAACGGCTGTCACTTTTTGTTTCTTTCATTAATGTCATATAAATTTCGCTGGATTGAAACAATGATCGCTTTTTCTTTATTTGCTAGTTATTTTCTTTGAATTATCTCATAACCAACCCTCTTTCTCTATGTCCTTACCTGATTTACAACTTTCATGCTATCCCCTAAAATAGACAAGTGTTAGGTAAGAGAAAATGAATATGTCAATCAATTGTATTTTAATAGAAATTACGCTTTCTAAAGTTTATGCAATTTATTTTAGTTGACTGACAGCTTTTCTTGATGGCTGGTATAAGAGCATCATCATTTTTAATAAGCAGTGTTGCCATTCATTTTTCAACCGCTTGTAGCCATTGGTTCTGTTAGGATGCTATTATGTAATAAACATAATTCTGTTGATTAGCTCTATTAGATAAACTAACATTTCTGCGAACAGGTATCTTCTAACCACCTAACCACCTTGTGAGCTGTATTGCTTTCCAGATTTTATTTGGTTACTGTATGGAACACATTGTGCTTATGATTGTAGTAAAATGTCAGTGTACATGAAAACTGTGTGGATACTTTTCAAAAAGTCAAAAACGATAAACCTAAAAGTATATTCTATATGGACACCTTTCCTAATGACTGCATTCTGGTGTTTCATTCAGACCTATTGTCACAAATATTACATCAAGTGTATATCCATGCAGTCTGCATTTACAAACCAAAAAATGGGTTGCGCTTATGAACTCAAGGGCTCAAGAGTGCCCTTTTATAACCCTTTCATAACGTATCTGTTTTAGATATTCTACAGCTAGTTTTAAGGGGTATTATTGTAAATTTAAGTACAAAAAAATCTCAAATCAACAAATTGTTAAAGATATATTGTTAAAGAGATGCTGCAGCTCTCTTTAGCAGTAACCTTAGTAAGAAAAATGCACTAGGGGCTTCATGGAATGAGTTAGCCTGGCGTATCCTCTTTGCCTACCAGTTTGAGGGATGATTCTGGGTTTGGTGGATGCCAGGAGAACACACCTGACTGCAAAACGTTTTTTTATTACCTGCACACTGTGGCAATTCACACTTGAGTGTCTTACTGCATGATACTAGAAAACACTTTTTGTACCTTGCCACTATTATTTTTGAATCGCACTCTAAAGCAGCTTAACACACTACAACACTAAACACTAAAAATTTGCGTATTGTGATGTGTTGCTGCATGTTTGAAGACTCATTTAGGCAAATACACTGCACAATAATGCCAGATACAGTGATCTAATAAATGGTCACAGTAACATAGCTGGATTGATGAAGATTCTTAATGTTTAGAAATTGGCTTAAAATTTACACATTTATTTAAATAATAGTAGAGTGTTCTAGCGCATTAGCCATAGATGACAACAGAGAGCTTGGATTTCAAGTGATATCACTTGAACTCCAAACTCTCCACAATCTTTTGAGTAGGAAGAATTTTTATAGATTCAGGCCTTGTCTACATTTGGTGTTATGGAGGCGTTAGCACGTCACATCAATGACACCCAACCCGCATATTGCCCCTGTTAGCCCATGGTTTAGTAAGCATTGAGCACTGCATTAATGTTAACAGACCCTATTTAATTTAATAAATGCACCTGAAGAATATTGTGTGCATATTTTTATGCATCATGCTGAAGCCAGTCAGCCTGAAGTAGCATGTCATAACTGGTGACACAGAACATTGCGTGATATAAAGCACCTGCGTGTACAGTCATGGCAAAGCTTATTGTTTTTACATACCTGATCCGTGCCTTTTGCACCGCGTTTGGTATGCACTGAACACCTGGAAAAAACATGGTGTAAACAGAGCCTTCGAAATAGAGTTTAGAGTGGTATTGATGTCTCTTTTTTTTAAGCTCCATCTCTTAAGCTAACCATCTCCATCAAGTCTTTGGCTAACCTAAGTGACAGCTGTAGTAATAGTCAAAACTGGAATAAGACAGATCCCGACTGCTGACCTTTGTTTCCTCTCTGATTTTGGTAATGAAGCAAGAAGGTAACATAAAGTGTGTTTTGCCGTGACAAAACATTTTCTAGTAGAGTTGTGAGGAAAAAATAAGACAAACCATAATTTGTCTAGACATGAAGAGCAAACAGACCTCAAATAGGAAATAGTTATGCATGCATGCCACTACATCTGATGCTTCCCAGTGTGAAGTAAATAGCATATTCTGCTGCATCACT
>CM070033.1:54875558-54891100 GCA_036250615.1 Ptychadena robeensis | reverse complement strand
AGGACCTTGTATGCAAATCTGATAAAAATGACAGGCAGAGGCAGAGGCAATTTTACATCTTTGTGTCAATGACATAATCTTTGGGAGTTTTGCCATGGATCCCCCTCTGTCATGTCATTGTCCAGGTGTTAGTCCCCTTGAAATAACTTTCCCAACACTATTGTGTCCAGGAAGAGTCCCTTTGTGTTTTAACGTTCGCCTGCCCATTGAAGTCTTGCCCATTCTGTGTTCACGACATCACTACTCTTTGCATGTTGTACTTTTTTATCTTATTGCATATGTCTAATATAGCACTTGACCCCTCCTATTTAATGATGTACTGCTGCAGAGCTGGCTATTCCATCTAACAGCAACACTTTGCATTTTGGGACCCTACACCAATTCACATTAGGCATTCTTGATTAGAGCAACTGCCATGTGACCAAAAAGCTTCATTGAACAAACCCCTCCTGCCTCACACCACTTTAATCAACTGATTTCTGACTGCTGTATTACAGTATATATAAGATATGTCAGCACAGGAGGATAATAGATTTTCTTTGAAGGTTCTCATATATACAGATAATGATACACCTGGTGGTAATGAGTTCTATTTCACATGTGCAGCACCTCGCACCCTGCCACTTTCAATGCCTAATGGAATAGGTGCCTGTGTTTTGTGGAAATAAATACCGGGGTTCCTTGAAACATTTGAAACATGGGCTCATCCGCATTTCTTGATAAGAAGTTTCCAGTAGCTCTGTCAACTGACAAAATAGCTCTTTCAACCTTGCATGAGTGTGATAAGGAGGGATTGACAGGATAGTGAAAAAAAAAAAGAATTTAAGAGTAAAGCTGATAGGGCATGAATACACTGGGAATGTGAAAAGAGGAGAGTGGGAAATCTAGGCTGGGAAATCCCCTGCAGCGTGCTTTTCAGAATGCCCAGTGGGTTAACAGACAATGATTTGCTCTCCTGCAGTATTTCTTAAGCAGGGAACACACGGCTCAATATAGGAGCAATATCAGAGGAGAGGAGCACTGCTGTGTCTCCAGCTCAGCCGATGCTTTGCATGGAGATCCCGCAGTCCCCATGCAAAGCAACGGACATCGACCATGGTCTACAGTCATGTCTGATATCCCTGTTTTCGAGCGGGATTGATTGGTCGAAAACAGGGATGGCCGCATATGATATGGCCCAGATCGATGGCCGTGAGCGCACACGGCGTTTGAAGCGGACATCGATCTGGCCCATATATACATGTGTGTTTCCTGCTTAAGATTCTTAAAGAATGGACTGCTCTAAAAATGTATGATAAATAGTAAATACACCTTCTTTTAACCTCCCTAGCGCACTGCTGAGGTCCAGATTTATGTCCAAAAGTGCACCATATTGACGTCAATGGTAAATTTTAGTAATGTTGTAGGCCTGTAAGTTCCAAAAATATGTCTGTTAACAAGGTCTCATAGAAATCCTGACGATAATAATGTTTGAAACAAACCAATTATGTAAAAAAAAAAACAAAAAAAAAAAAATTAGGACACAAAACTATGCTTGCTCGATGTACTAAGATCGCCAAAATTCAAAAGTCTCTGGTGCCCCAGATGTTCACTTTGCCACTAACCCTCTCGAACCTGGTGTGATAAAATCACACCAGGAAAGAAAAGGGTTTTACTGCAAATGGGCACAGGCTGGGGCATCAGGGAATTTATTATGCCGATATTTAGTACATAGGGGGAGTTTGAAAGCAGTTGGTATACATAGAAAACTGCTTTCAGTTCTATTTACTGTACAAATCTTCCCGCCGCCTCCCCAGAAAGTGACGTCATCACGTAACTCGGACGGGGGGGGTGAGAAGGACAACGAGCAGCAGAGGAGGCATGTCGACATCGGGTACCACGGGGACAGCTGAGGTATGCGCTCTCCCAGAGCCCCGCATTGGTATCGGGACGGCAGCACCTCGTGATAGTAGCAGTTGGAGCGCTGGACGAGGTGCTGCCGTCCATAACGCTAGGCGGTTAATGAGATAAGAGTATTGTTTATTAGAACTATGGTGCATCTCAAGTAACAAGTAAGGTTCTCTGAAAATTTGTTCAAATGGTCTTTTTGCCACCAGGGGGGGTTTAATCACTGATCCTGCAGTGTATATGAGGACATGTGAGTGTCCACACACTTTTAAGAATTTACAGGTCATGTTCGAGTGCATCTTTTGTAAAAGAAAAAAAATCCCAAAAGAATTTCACAAGAGTTGTAACGTCCGGTGACACTTTAGTTTGGTACAGAGTATAATATGTCTGTTTCCCAGCCTGACACGACTTGCAATTACTGCTCCACATGGCTTCTAATTGCTTTGATATCTTTTAGGCTAATAATATTAAAACAGTCAGCAATTATGTGAAGTGCTTGAAGCCTTTCCACTCATTTTTCTGTGTGATTTTCTGTTTTCCATAGCTTTTAAAGGGTCAAAGAACATTTCTTAATATATCATTGATTAAAGGAATATGAGGCTCAATTTTGAAAATGCACTTAGAAACAGAGATAGCATTCACAGGGTTCAAAATGTTCTTTTGACTGCTGAATTTGGCAAGTTCTACTGTTCTGAGACCCAGCAGACAGCAATTAAATTATAGGAAACACATACGTTACGTTCTTATTTTAGACAGCAATATTTCTCATTTGGTAACACTTTGCATAATTTGAAGTCGAAAAAGTAGTACTTCATTTATTATGACCTTTAGCTGCTCAAACATGATCTATGTTTTATTCCAATGTTTCTGGTTCGTCCTGTATTTTTTATGCATTGCTTAGCAAAATTATCATTGGAACTCAGCCTGTTTATTTAGCTGGTTGGCAGAAACTGGACAAGGAGATTGCTGTGTATTCAAATAATTAACATCTACATAAAAATTCCCTCTCGTAGTAAAGGAAGCCTGTCAAGCTGACAGTGACAGAAGTAGTAAATTTATTCTGAAATTGTTCAGTTAGAAATAATTCATTTGCTTAAAATGGTTATGTATTTTTTTCTAAATCTAAGAACTGTATATTTATAAATAGGCTTAAAACAGTATAAAATGTAAAACTAAATTTTTAAAACTTGGATTTTAACTAATGTCACATTTAACCCCCCTAGCGCTTCTGACGGCTCCATCTCGTCCTGCACTTTCTTGTCAGTATTGCAGTTGACGAGATAAAGCCGTCCAGCTAAGCTCAGATCCCCGGTATCAGCATATACTAGCAAGCCGGACGATATCACCCCTCTCCCAGCCCAATTTGCATATGAATGTCCCACATCTGGAAAATCACCCCCATTGTCATTTGGGCGTGCTATTTGAAGTTAACCCTTTCAGAGGGTGCCAAATGCCATTGTATTGGATACAGTGATAACTGTATCCAATACAATTCAAAGTAAAACAAAAACAAAACACATTTCCAATTGTAATAAAAAATTTATTATAAACAAACATAAATACTGTTTTGAAATCTTTCATACCAAATAAGTATTCAAGAGATTTTATCATTCAAATGATACATTTTTTAAATATTTTATGTACTTTTTTTATAATAATTGTGTGTTTCAAACATTATTATATTCAGGATGTCTATTAGACCCTTATACAGACATATTTTTGGAAGTTACACACAAAAAAAATCCCATTAGAGTCTATGGTGCGCTTTTGGTATAGAAATCTGGACCTAGGGAGGTTAAACAGACAGATCCAATTCCACTGTAAGGATTAAATGCTGGTTAATGTCTAGGGATTTTAGACAAAGAAATTCCTATATGACCTATTGCATCACAGCTTAAGATTACTCCTTCAGACTAATTGCAGAGGGATGAAGTCTAGTTTAGGAGAAAAATATCTGACAAGGAAGCAAAGTATTAGTTTGGGATAGAAAACCCCTGAAATTATTTATACACATGTCAACCTGGAATCATTTTAAAAGAAATAAAAAATGGTTGAGAATAAAATTGTACACAAAGTTAGGAAAATGTTTTCTCATAAATTCCATTTGCAGTGGTTTAGAAAATCATAGCACAATTATGTAAACTATTCTTCTTCTTCAACAAATTCATGAAACAGTTTTAAAAATTAGCAAAATGGTGTCAGCCTTGGAAAATAAAAGACAAAAAGATATTCTGCAGCAAGGTGAGATAATATCATTATTAACCTCCCTGGAGGTTCACTGAGGTCCAGATTTCTGCACCAAAAGTGATACAGTGTTTTGCGTTTTTGGTGACGCCGATTGGGGCGGAAAGGCTCTGTGTGCCTGCAACTCTGTAGAAATGCTGCAGGCACACAGAGAGCCAGCGGTTGCGCCTGATTCCAGCACGGGCGCAGTTTGATTCACGATCAGACTGCGCCGGTACTTGCTTCGGGCATAACGCTAGGCAAGTTAAACCAGCCATAGACGCTATGCTTGGCGGGCGTTTATCGAACAATCGACTGCAGCATGATGGCATCATCATGAGATGGTCAATCATTCGAAATACACCGTTTGCGATTCGACAACCAATACTTTGGATGGGGACCCTTGTCCCCATTCAAAGTACTGGTGATCGACCAGAGAAAGACGTTTGTTCTCTGGCTAAACAAAGTTTTGTGTGACCATGAACAGTTGCTCCAGGTGGGCGCGTTCATTTTGCAATTGATCACCAAGCGATCACCCTGAATGCGCATGGTGATCATTCGCAAAATCGGCCACAGATTGAAGCGCTATGGCTGGCTTTAGAGGTACATGAAAAAACTGGGCTGTGACGTCATCGGCACATGAGTGCCGATCAAGGAAATGGCCGGAGAGAGGCTATTTCCGGAGACACTCGGGTCCAGCCGGAGGTAGATCCAGCTAGCAGAAATGCTCAGCGGGAGCGTTTCTGCTAGCTGGATCCACTTTTGAACTGGATTAGAGAAAGACATTTCTCTGATCCAGTCCAAAAGTTAAAAAAATATATTTAAAAAACGAAAAAAAAAATTTTTCTTTAAGCCCAGGTCCCGTCTCCGTGACGTCACACGTAACTCGGGGACCCGGAAGAAGCCGGCGAGGAGGAAGATGGAGACGGCAGCCGGACCAGGTAAGCTCCCGCACTGTGCCCGAACCAAGTTCGGGCACAACGCTAATTGCAGTGTCCCTTTGCCCGAACTGGCTTCGGGCTATCGCTAGGGAAGTTAAGTACACTGCCTGACCAAAAAAAAAAAGGTCACACGCTCTAATATTTTCTATTGGACCGCCTTTAGTTTCAGTAAGCTTCTGCAATGTCACAAGATTTATTTCCTTCCAGCGTTGCATTCGTTTTTTCACCAAGATCTTGCATTGATGATGGTAGAGACTGAACGCTGCACAAAGCCTTCTCCAGCACATCCTAAAGATTCTCAACTGAACTCTGTGGTGGCCAATCCATGTGTGTAAATGATGTCTCATGCTCCCTTAACCAAACTTTCACAATTTGAGCCAGATGAATCCTGGCATTGTCATCTTGAAATTTTCCTGTGCCATCAGAGAAGAAAAAATCCATTGATGGAATAACCTGGTCATTCAGTACATTCAGGTAGTCAGACCAACTAAAGCAACACCAGATTTATCCAATAGGAGGCTTGTTTCTATTTGCTCAGGTAAATCCTGTTTTTTGGCCAGGCAGTGTATTTATACAGTGAAATCATATTATGTAGTTCTCAAAGTACATATCACCATCCTTTAGGAGCTTACAATCTTGTAATGTCCCTACCATAGTAAGATATCATAATGTTAACATTAGGATAATTATTTGGGGGAAGAAACCATTTATTCTATAAATATGTTTTGGAGTGTTGGGGGAAACCAACGCAGACATGGGGAGAACTTGTACATAGTGTCCTGGTACTGCATGGTCAGATTGCTAGGCATTGAACCAAGGTGTAGTAAAACATTGTATTAAGATATGTTAATCATAGAAAATAGAATAAACTGAAGCAAAGTTTAGATAAGTTTGCTTCATTGAAAACATAGAATACATATAAAATTAATATTTTATAAATTATGACTGACATCTAAACAGATATGTTACCAACACTAAAGTCCATCTAATCTAAAAGCATCATTCACCATTGCAAAAGTCAACTGGTGAAAATGAAACATGTCAGATATTGGATGTTATATTTTGATGAAACCATCACCTACCAATCATTTATGATTAAGTTGTGTTTGTCACTTAGCTGTCCACATCTAGTTGTGTTATTAGCCTTTGAAATATTTAAATATGCTCAGAACTTAGCAAACTAACTTGATTACATGTTCTGTAATTCTTATTTTACAGTTTACCTACCCTCAGATATGGTGCCTGAATAAGGAATAAACATTTTCATTATTTTCAATTCTTCCTGTTCTAGGTAGAGATGGTATTCTTTTTTTAACATATTGACTAGTTAATTGCAAATTTTGACTTACCTTACCTTAAACTTTATATGCTAGAGCAATACTTTTTTGGCCCAATCCTTCTCTAGATCTATAGCTATTTTAGTGATGTTACCATGTTAGGGGCTTTGCAATTAACTCACAAATAAAGTATTTGAGATTTCACAAGCATCTATAGTACTATAAGCTAGGGCTCCACATGCGCAGGGCATGAATGCAGGCATTTTACCGCAGTGCACGAGCCGCTGACAACAATGGGACTTTGAGACAGCCCATCAGAGCTCCGGATCCCTCAGTCCAAGCCTCCGTCACGTTCATGTCAACGCAGCTATCCAGGTCCACAGGAATGCAATGGAGATTTGCACGGACATCAATGAATTTCATTGCATAGTGGAGCCATAGCCTTAGTGTATGATCACTGACTGTTTCATGAGGGTTTTTTTTCCATACCAATGGACTTTAGTGTGTAGTAAATGTTAAAGAACTGGCAACGTTGTTTAAGTTTCTGGTTCAGTCTATAAAAGAAAGAAAAACTAACGGAGTTCCAACATCACACATTTTGTGTTTAGGTATTTTGGCAAAGAGAAGATAATATCATTTATATTTAATATGTATGTTTGGCTGTTAGGCTACCTTTTAGACTAGCCCTTGATTCTGTAGGTGCCATATGGGCATATGCATTTTATGTCAATCTGCTTATACGCAAAGATAAAAATCTTGGTGGGATCATATTGACATCTAATATTGGTAAAACATATTTAGTACCAAAAGGAGACTGGTAAAATTGTTCTTCTAATGACTGCAATTTATAGTAGGGCAGGAATGCACTACTCACATTTGTAGAAATAATTATGTGGCTTTCTTGCATCTCTCATCACTTGAACAGTTCGGTGATAAGTCGAGGATTAAAAACAAACCCACAGCTGCTATTACTTTATGGAGAAAATGCATATATTACTAATATGCCAACCCCGTTTTGAAGTTACTTCATCTTGTTATTTCCAAGTTTATTTTAATAAAGAAATTTCAGACAGAATATATTATATATATATATATATATATATATATATATATATATATATATTATGTAGTTGCTTTGTGCAGTGTAGTATTATCGTTTGTTGTTTTGTATACAGCTTGAGATGAAACATGCTTTTTACTGCTGCTAAAAGTACATCATGTCTGGCAACCATAAAAGACTCAACCTATTAATTATCTTTATAATGACAAGATCGCTCAAGTATAGCAAAGAGAGAAAGTATTTCCCCCTTACTTATTTATGTTAATACACTTAATAAAATAAAAGGCCTAATAAGAAGTGCTTCTCTTAACCTTCTCAGCTATAGTCTTTCTTTAAAAGGTTTTCCTGTTTCATGTTTTCATATATTGTAATCTTATAGGAAATTATATGTTTGAGTAATAAAGGAGGTGAAAACCCCTCTTGAAATCAAAATCCTATACAAGCATATACTAAAGAAAGTATTTTTTACTCTAGTCCAGTGGTGGGCAACTGAGTTGATATGGAGGGCCACAAGTGCAGCCCTCTGCATCACTAAAGGGCACATAACATTTTCAATCTATACTGGCTTGTATAAGCATTTTTTAATTAAACAAATGACATCCACACGTTGTTCTCATTTAAGGGCTATTGCCCACGTTTATTAGCAGCACTCCAAAACACAAGTTACCCAGGTGTTAATATCCAAACGAAACAATCCCGAAAATGCCAAGCCTCCTGGCAGCCATCAGCATGGGCCCACACACACTCTGTGTACCCTGTATGTGCTGCACCTAGTAGCCCTGTCTCCAACCACATTGGGAGCCCTGACTGAGTGGCTTCAGTCTCTTTTGTTAAGAAACACCCAGCCGCCTTCCTGATGTCCATCAGGTGTAGTTCCTGGATGGAATGGGAAGGTCCACCCAGTTCCTTCCCCCCATGCCAGAATCCAGAATCCCAAAACAATGTATAAATATATGTATATATATATATTGTGACAGACTGCTGGTCTGTCATGGTATAAGTGGTCCATGTGCAGCAGTGAAGGGGTGGGCCTTCCCACTCAACCAATATTTACCTGCTTGCCAGGTGTGTCTCCACAAAAGGAGATGGGACCAGTCAGTCAGTGCTTCCTGATGAGGTGGGAAGACACTCTGCTGCTGGAGCAGCGGATACCAGGGGGCACACAGGGAGTGTGTAGCCCAGGTTGGGGACGTCTAGGTGCCAGGCTGTGATAGCTTTTCCCTGAGCTAAAGGGAAGAGCCTGTGTTGGACCATGTGCAAGCCAGGAGGCTTGATATTTGCAAAGACATTTGTGTTGAGGATTAACCCCTGCGAGGGTCAGTTCTGATGGGAACTGAAAGCACCCATTTGAGGCTGATTCCCCCCAATATATATATATATATATATATATATATATATATATATATATATATATATATATATTATAAATTAAACTTTTTTTTAAAGAAAGCTGGTATAGGTTGATGCCTGATGGTTGTAAATTTGGTATACTCAAACATTTTATATATGAGGGAAATAAATAGATTTACTATTACAAATTTATACAGCTATTTAGATTTGATAAGTTTGCTGACTTAACAGAGGGTGCAGCAGCACTTCACAAAAGTATATTTTCAGAAAAGAAGAACAATAGAAGAACAAAACTCTTGGTGGATAAGACTCTAGAGGGATTTGAACCAATGCAAAATAATACAACATAAGATCAAAGATGCTTGATGCTTTGCTGGACCAGTGAACTTGTTTGCTTTAACCAGTCAAATTAAATCTCATATATTTTAATTTGAATTTAACTTCAGTATATAATCCCCTGTGCATGTTGAATTGAGCCTTTTACATGCATGAAACAGAAACTGTTCAAGCATAAATGTAAGGGTTTGTACTGGATCAAACAAGATCTGTATATATAGAAGAAAAGCTCAGTTTCACCAAATGTAATTCTAATAAAGATCACAGAAAGTAAAAGTGTTTTATGTATTGTGTAAAACTCCAGAAATGTTGACTAAAGGTTATTGTTCTTTGTTCAAGTAGGTGTAATATGTCTTCCGCGTATATGTACTAGGCTGGCATCTTAAATCCAAACAGTGACAGGTGCCTAATTAGATACAACTAAAAACAGTGAAATGTTTATTTAGAGTAACAAAATATTGTCCAAGAGATTTCCTCTGAGAAGAATTAAAAAAAAATCCCTACAACATAAACAAATGACTCTGGGCCTTGCTGATAAAAGTAAGCAAATTGTATTTGTGTTGTGTCAAGGCAAATAATGAATGTGCAGACTGATTAATCAGTCTTTGACAGCTCATTTACATGTCGACTTGGTAGTTCTGCAACTTATTCTACAAACTTGCACTGTGTTTTTGTGCATTTATCAGACATCTACATACTGAAGTACTTTATAATGTACAGTAAAACAAAGCATGATATGGCACATCATTTTCTATTTATTCTGCTATACCTGTCATTAGAAAACAATCTTTAAGCTGAAGTTTCATTTTGTCTTTCCTGGTTCCTTCTTTCCCTCCTAATTAACATGCTAATTACATTATTAAATAAAACATTTCCATCTTTATCTCATACCTTATTATAGAACCATTGACATCATTACTGTGTTTGTGATTCATAAAAGGTCATAGCTAGTGGAAGGAGTTGGCAAGGTGCTAAACAACAATATATAAAATAGACTGATTACATGCAAAGTGAGATATTTCAGGTCTTTATTTGTTATAATTTGAACTTACAGCTTATGAAAATCCCCAAATCTGTGTAATACTGTTATGAAGGTTTAATATTCTAGGCTCAAAGTGTCAGACTATAATCAGCTAATTAATGCAAAATACCTGCAAAGGGATCCTGGGCCTTTAAATTGTCTCTCATTCTGGTTAAGTGGGATTCACAATCATGGGAAAGACTGACAGAGGTGCAGAAAATCATTGACACCCTACATAAGGAGAGAAAGCCTCACAGGGTAATTGCAAAATAAGTTGGATGTTCCCAAAGTGCTGTACCAAATCACATTAATAGAAAGTTATGTAGAAGGGAAAATGTGAAAGAAAAGGTCCACAAGCAGCAGGGATGACTGCAGCCTGGAGAGGATTGTCAGGAAAAGGCCATTCAAAAGTGCTGTAGACTGAGGCTGTGAGGCTGGAGTACATAGACATGGGCTTCAAATGTTGTATTCCTCTTGTCAAGCTGCTCCTGAACAACAAACAAAGTCATAAGTGTCGTACTTGGGCTAAAGAATAAAAGCTGGTCTGTTGCTCTGTAGTCCAAAGTCCTATTTTCATTTCATTTTGGAGCAAAGGAGGCTGGAGGAAGAATGGAGAGGCACACAATCCAAGATGCTTGAAGTCCAGTGGTTCAGTGACCATGCTTGATGCTTGATTGGCCAGCAAACCTTTCTGACCTGAACACTATAGAGAACTATAGAGAAGTACAGAGTACCCTTGGGGTGATTATTTTTTTCAAAGGTCCAAAATGTTTCAAATTAAAATCATTGTTTTAATGATTTCATGTAATAATAAAAATTTGGGGTTTTTCATAATCTGTAATATATAACAAATAAAGGCTTGAAATATCTCACTTATGTAATTAGTCTATTTCATATATTTTTATATTTCACCTTTTAAGTTGAATTACTGAAATATAGGAACTTTTTGACAATATTAAAACATTTTTGGAATTCATCTTTATATGTCCAGTTTTAAAAAGTTGGTTTTGGAAAACATTGACATGTTTTAATTTCTGTCTAAGTTGTAATTTGCAGCCATTTCAAAGTAAGGTTTTGTGATATAATTACTGTTCTGCTCACTGATGGAGGCTCCTTCATTAGGAAGTAAATCTTAACCGTGATTGCCCCCCAAAACAAGGGCCTAATGGGTGAATCATGATCAGCCCTTTGCCTAGTCAGTCTAGTTTTCTACTTTTTTTCATGTGGGAATATTAATGGATGGGTGAAGTCACATAAGATATATCTACAATCAGTTTACTTTGGCCAAACAAGAATCAAGGTCTCCTTTATTAATTTTGATATAATAGTATGGAATAGAATTGCATTTTAATTGTTAAACATAGCTCTGAAATGGTTATCAAGCCAAGACTTCCTCCTATACACTAGACATTTTAGTATCCCAGAAACAACACAACAATGAAAGTAGGAGGAACTTTACTACACTTATCTACAACATGGAAATTAGCTGAGTAATTCACAGATGGGTTCCATACGCTTGGGTTACAGCATACACTTTAACTTGACAGCCTAGCTGCTTGATGCCATTGTCTTATCTCAGCAGGACTATGGCAAGGCGCATTCCCTTTACAAGTAAAAGTTTCAAAGTCTGTAATTTATAACATTCACTGTGCAAGTGTATGGCGGGAGGTCTGGCATATGCAGGAGAAAACTGATTATCAACAGCTTGACAGTTTGAGTACACTTCAGCTTTACAGCAGCCTTACCACACTTGCAGTCAGTTGAAAAAATGGGGAGTGTCTATGGCAACTGGCATCCAGATAGCACTTCTCATGTCCTATTGGCATTCCTCGCCAGCCATCACCCCAGTGACCTGGTTAAAGTTAACTTTGTATCACACATTTCAAAGTGAAGCCACACAATTCTTACTTGGGAAGAGGAAATAGTTAAATACAAATTTAAATATTAGTACTCTGCCATGAAATAAAGATTGCAGTGCGCTTTGCTGTTCTGTTTAAAACTTTTGAATAACCTTTAAAAATATAATTAAAGTATCCCCAAAATGCCATTTGTATCCTAAGATACCATCTTTTGAAACAAATGTACATTTACAAGTAAATCTTAAGAGCTATCAATCAGAATTAATTTAGAGCTTTCCAACCATAAGGCCTCATCCACCACTGTGGGGGGGGGGGTTCCACAATGTTGTGTGATCCATCTGGACCCCTACATTAAGCACAGTGCTTGATGGGGATCCCGACGGATCACATACACTTAGCTGGCCGGTGGATTCTGTGTTCAGACATTTGCAGATGCAAGGGTTAATGTATTCGACTACGTTAACGTGTGCCTCAGCGCCGGGAGGAGTCAGCACCCGCTGAGCAGGTAAGGGTATATGCTCCGTCGGGACCTCCCACCAGCGTAGGGGGTCCTGACGGATGTAGAAACATACCATTAGGTGCTGTACCTTGTGGAAAACATATACTCGTGATTCACTGTTCTAGACAAAATCAACCTAATGGCATTAGATGTCAATACACCACAAATATAGAAAATGTACTTTAGAACACACAGTTCTAAGTAAGAACACACAGTTCACAGTAAAGCGCCCCCTATACACCTTTAGATCACTCCATACAATTTCCATTAGATCTACCAATAACTATGTAGTGCCGGGTCCTCCCTGATAGAATACATAGTAATTGGAAGGTTTAGAAAGATCCTCATATAACATGGTTTTGGTAGAACAAAAGTTGATTGTACAGATATTGTATGGTAAGGTGTATGGGGGCCTTAAGAGACTGCATTTATTTTTTTACTTTATCTGCTGAGCATGTTAAGAGTTTAGTTTCTTGGGATACTGAAAAGCGGACAATGACCAGAATGTTATGACACAATTGCATATGAATTGTGAGAGTAAAAATACAGAAGCAACTGGAGCTTTTCCACAGATTGGCTTGACTTCTATGGATATGCAATTAAGAATGGTGGAACAGGAAATATTCAAATATTAAAGTTAATCTTTAAGTCTGTATCTTCAATCTGGCACCGTTGGTCTATAGTGGATCAGGCAACTATCGTTATTGGACCATAAAAAGTTCTTTAAACAGCATCCTTACCAACACCTAAATCTTGTATTTATAACCTTTCTGGTGGTTCTTATTACACATAAACCCATGGTCTAAATGGACCTTTCTGCTGCGATAATTTACCTTGCATGGACAAGTTAAATTGTACTTAATTAATTTATGTTATTAAGAATTTATCATTTAATTGATCTGATTAGTAAAAAATGTAATCTCTATTCTTGCTGTTGGATTCTGATGATCATTTTGTTTTTTGATCTGCTTTACTGAATAAGCCTATAAAAGACTTAATACTCTATGACAATAACATTGCACAGCTACTCACCACATTTGTTCAGAAATTGCTATAAAATCTGATAGCTGTCACTGTGCTAATTAACTCAATGTGACACCTATGTGTGTACTTTATGTGTCATCCATCTGGTGTACTCTAGTGCTACTTTAGTTACAGGTAAATCATTTTTTAAAATAAAAACATAAACAGGTTAACATTTTTGCTGATGTTTGTGTCACCCTTGAGGAGTTTTGTCCCTACATTTAGCGATGAGCGGCAAAGGCAATATTCAAATTCGCGATATTTCGCAAATAATTCTACTAATATTCTATTCAATACTTATCAATAGTAGAGTGTTGTACCGTGTTAGCCATCGATAAATACAGCAAGTTTGGAGTTAAACCGTTTATTGGCAACTGAAATCATTATAGAAGCAAGCTTTTTCGGGATATCGCAGATCCCCTTCTTCAGGCTAAACACAATTCTGTCTTTGAAACTTACATTTATACACAAAATAACTTGGGTCTAATGTTTGAACAAAATAAACAGTTTTGCCTGACACACATACCTGATTGAGTGAAGATTGAGGGTTAGTTTAATGGAGATAGTGATCACACAGTTCGGAAATATTGGGGGATACGATAAGAGTTTCAGGACCAGCCTTGATATTCCTCGCATTACCTCCGCATTAAAAGTCGCATAGACCTGGGAAGCGAGAAATATGGCCACATAGTGTATTTCTTTGGAGAAACCTAAATAGCAATAGTCTTTAAATTGATCATAGATTAGGCATGAAAGCTAATTGACAAAAGTTAGTCCAGTCACATTGTTCAGTGATGAAGAGTTTTCATCAGTTTGACAAGGAAAGAGGGGGGGGGGGGGGTGGGGTTTATTGTGATTGTTTCTTGAAAATCAATTAAGTTGTAGTGGCACATGAAGTTGTTGTCCTATTTAAACCGTATGCCAGAGTTTTTAAATTTTTTTAGAATTTACATTCCATTCACCTCTCTTTCTCTGTGTTTTCAATTCCCCATCGAGACATAACCCTGATATCTCTTATGCTGTGGCCAGTTTTTTGCAGAATGGGCTCCCTACAGGGACATCGGTTGTCTTGTTTGTTGATATGAACATATGCAGGTTCATACGTTGGCGAGGGTTTGACCTGTCTCAGCCAACATAGAGTCCTGTAGGGCATTTTTGCACGAATTAGTAACACCACATTGGAGATCTGCAAGGAGAACGTTCCCTGACTCTATACTCCAACTGTGTTCCTGTGTACTGGTACTCTGTCGGCAACTAATGCGATTGAGTACAGGTCTCACCAATCTGCTCTGCATGCAGGAGATGTTCGTTCTGTGTTTGGGGGTGTCCAGGGAACTTCTAACAATAAGGTTGTCGTAGATTGGGTGTTTGTCTATAGGCAAGGAGAGTGTTCGTTCTGGAAAATATTTTCCTTGAGGGTCTTTTGTCCTTGTGGCGAACCTGGTTGTATCGCTTTCATGTTCCCGCCGTACAATTCCAGAAAATGGTTAAATGTGACCACTTAGTTGGGATCCATTCTTTTTTTTATTTTGCTTATCTTGGTAAAGGTGTGGCTGCTCTGGGATGGTCACTCTTTCTGGATTTGTGCCTTTTTTTGTGTCCGGATTGTACCCCTGGTTTATGAGTCCTCATGAGTTTATCCGGTGGGCCTTTCCTGTCTGTGTCCTCCGATCCCGCAGATCCTGATTGTCTCTGATAGCTTGCTGTTATACAACAGATTCCTTTATATGTTTTGTATGGAATGCTGTCAGCCTGAGGTAAGTAGTGCGTCTTGTGGTTTTTCTGTTAGATGGATGTTTGTAAGGTAGTTCCAGTGATACGTTATTTTGTGTCCAGGAAGTTAATTTCTGATGTTTGAGTGGATTAATTGTTTGGAGTTTGATCGTGGGGTGAAAGCCATTGTAGGTTCCTGTGGAATTGAAAAACGATTTTCCTCGCTTTAGTTCAGTGTCGCAATCATGATGATATCATCTATGTAGCTAAAGTAGGGCCCTGGGTTAATATGGGACACCCATCGCTAGGAACTCCCTCCTCGATTTGGCCATTACTGGTTTTGCATATGTGGG
>CM070033.1:54835869-54875533 GCA_036250615.1 Ptychadena robeensis | reverse complement strand
CTAATGATTTCAGTTAGCCAATAAACGGTATCACTTGAACTCCAAACTTGCTGTATTCAATACTTATGAATATTTGCAATTTGAGTGTATGGCAATGCATTGCGAAAATATATTTGCATATAATCGCATTGTGATTACCTTTAAAATGAATGGTCATGTGAAATTTATTTTCGCATTGCGAATGCATGGTCATAAGCTTCCCAATGCCTCATATGGCGAATATTCAAAATTGCAAATATCAGCCACCATATTCACAAAATTTGCGGCTTCTCGAATAGACAATTTTCATTTAATATATTCACAATGTGAATATTTAAGCTCAACACTACCCACATTCTGTTTTAAGATCACCTTGACAATGGTCTTTAGAACAATTACCTCTTTACTGTTCTGGGTACAACTGCAGAGATTATTTTTTTGTTTGCTTACTATACCAATGATTGCAGTCACTGAATATAGGTGGGGTAAGGGCTTATATTTACAATGGTTAAGGCAATACATATAAATTATGAGGTTCACTTCTTACTGTTCTCTATTCCATCCGGCATCATCAAAAATTACGCTCAATACAGCTCCAATGTAAAAAAAAAAAGGTTTCAAAGATTCCATTTGTACTTGATTCCACAATGCTGGTGAAATTTCACCAACTAATTACTATTATATATTAAAGATACTTATTATGTGTAATATTTCATTCAATCAGTCAATGTCACAGTAGGTAACACCAGAGCAGGGGTGACAAGGCTGGTGACACTGATGAGGTATGGAAATGGACCCACTGGATTAACTGTACAGTTGACAGTTAAGGTGCAAGGTACAAGTTAGTTAACTCTAAGTAACCCCACAAGGGGTGACGGACTTTGCTGCAGTCCTTTGGTGAACCCATGAAGTTAGTAACTGATAATTACACCAAGCACTAAGGGGTGAGACAAGTACAATTCATAGAACAAGTCAGAGTAGGTAACAAGCAGATGAACCTGGAGGCAAAGGTATAGGAGACCTTTTTTGCTCAGGAAACTTCCTTAAATAGGACTAAAAGGAGGGCCAACTTCCTTAAATAGGGCTGGAGGAAGGGACATCATTTTCTGCTGAACACACTAGTCCTATGAGGGAATGAATATGTGATACAGCAGGAAGCAGGCATCATTAAAGTAACATGCACAGATGCCCTGGTCCTGTAAAGATCTGTCGTATCAATCAATCAATCAATCAATCAATCAATCAATCAATCAATCAATCAATCGTTCCCAAATTTAAAGCTTTAAAATCTATATATAATCATTAGGAACACAGTTTGTGTTTTTTCTATTAAATCAAATTATTTAGATGTTAAACAATTTAATTGTCTTTTTTGTTGTTATTTTTACAGTGCTAAAGTTATAAAACAAACAGTATTTTAAGACATCTTCAATTGTTCAGGTTCACTAGTAAGGATGCACATGGAATGCTAAGTCATAAGTATATGCAACAGGAAACGTATAATGAATCCTCCCACCCACTGGTGCATAGAAATCATCCATTCATTCATGTGGAACTGAAGCCCAACTGGAAAGAAAGACAGCACAGAGAAGGAAAAAATGCAATACATTTCTTGTAAATAGAACAAATGTATCAATCATAACCATGTCAATAAAAAAACACCGTATTTATCAAACCAGATAAATCTTTGCTGTAACCACATGCAAAGTAAGCATGAAGGCTTGTAAATATGTAAATACAAATATTAAATTGTAAATACTGAGTGCATTTTGGATGAATAAAGAATCGGCCCATGATCTAGTTTTAAGATACATTCAAACGCAATACTTAACGTAACACATTACTATACAGGAACAACAAATAATAATAGAAAAAATTGCTCACCATCTCAAAATGAAATAGAAGCAATAAGGTAATGTTTGTAAATTGTTCAGTACTGCAAAAGTGTTTTTCTCTTTTGTAAAGATCAAAGAAGATTAACATATGCTAAAACATCCTGGAATTATGGTACAAGCTGTTTTGAGTATTTTCTAAGGACTGCTCGGTTTAAATTGAATTATTCTTCAACATTTACTCATCATAAAAATTGGGTTAATGACTTGTATATACAAGTTTTACCCTCTAATGTAGTTTAGACATACTGCTCAATTACGTCCATTCTATCCTGCTTGGCCAGCTGTGGGTGCGAACTTAGCCCAAATTACTTAAAGGTTATTTGATTATATTACTTGGCTTAAGTTACAACATATCTGTCTTTTATGCCAAATCCTAAATATTGATGTTTCCTCCTAACCTAATTGATTACCATATGTATATTTAGTAATTCAATGCTAGTGAATGTACAGTGCATCCAGAAAGTATTTACAGCCTATGACTTTTTCCACATTTTGTTATGTTACAGCCCTTTTGTAAAATAGATTAAATTAATTTACTCCATGTTAATGTAGGGGACGTTGTTATTCCCCATACATACCACCGGCGTAGGTGTAGTGAGCTGTGGGAAAAGTGGGGAATTAAGGCGGAGAATAGTGTACTCCACCACGATTGCCCAGGCAGTGGCTTTGCGCAGCAGTTTTTGAAAAGTAAGGCTACAACCCACAAGCCAACATTGCATTTCTGTGGAGGCGGATGGCAACATCAACGTGACAGAGGCTCCCTCAACATCAACGTGATGGAGTCAGCCCTGTCCAAGCCCCTTTAAGTCAATGTGCGGCTCGTGCTCTAAAATCCCTGCCTTAGACTGCAAGTTGGGGTTATATTAAACACCACAGCAAAACATCCCAGTCACATCAACAGTAAGTTTAGTAGCAAATATTACCACATGACAATTTACAAAGGACAAAATGGCAAATGACACAGAGCAACAAGTACTGCTGCATGTTTGTAAGAGTTTGCATGTACTGAATAATGACTACTTAACATGCCATAGCCAAACCAAACTTTATATCTGATATATACTGGAAGCCAACATTACCATTAAAAGTATAAGCACATTTTAAGGTTAAGGTCCCTAATATTTCAACTTGATTGAAAACTGTGATTAGCAACTGGTAAGTACTACCACAATTACTATATATAGTCATGGCTTAAGTGGCAAAAGCAAGAAAAAGGAAATGCTGATATAGTTTTGTTCTCGTGTCATTGCTGAAGATATTAGACTATTATTAGTAGTAGTATTATTAACCTCCCTAGCGCACTGCCCATACGGTACGGGCAATCGCGGCAATTCCCCCCCTTCCCCCGCCTCTCTCCACACAGCCGGCATCATTAATAATGTCAGCTGTGTGGGCTGGAAAGCCTGCGCTCCTCCATTAGCATGGAGGGCTATGGCACCGCCCACCCCGCCCCCTTCCGCGTCAACCCCGGAAATGCTGCAGCTGGTAAGAGAATCGCCGTAGTTTTCCGGGGATATGCGGCTTGCGCGGGAGCCCAGCTCATCCAGAGTTTGTTCTTCCCACAAACTCTGGACGAGCTGGGCTCGTCACAACCGCTAGGGAGGTTAATATGTTATTTATATAGTGCCAGCATATTACAGACTACATTAAATTACAGTTGAGAGGCAACACAAAATAACACACAGGTACAGATTATGATACAGAAGGAGTTGAGGACCCTGTCCAATTGGGCTTACAAACGTAAGGCCCCTATACACCTTACAATCTTATCATACAATTTCTGTACAATCAACTTTTCTTCTACCAAAACCATGTAATATGAGGATCTTTCTAAAACTTCCAATCACTGTGTATTCTATCAGGTAATAAATAGTGTTGTGCACGAATATTCTGATTCTGCGAACATATTTGGCGAATATTGGCAATTCGAGAATTCGCAAATTTCGCGAATATGGCAGCGGATATTCACAATTTTGAATATTTGCAATTGGGATGTTTTTGGGCATGGATTGCGAATATATATTCGCAATGCGAAAATAAATAGCAATAGCTTCAGCACATGACCATTAATTTTGAAGGTAATTGTGAGGCGATTATTGTGAATATAGAATCGAATATTGGTAGAATTATTCGCAAAATATTGCGAATTCGAATATTGCCTATGATGCTCATCACTAGTAATAAAATATATATAAGCAGTTATGTTAAAAAATAAATGATCACTATTATAAATACACAATTCATGGCCATGAGCTTCCCACTGCACAATATCTAAAATATTCGAAATTGTGAATTCTCGAATAGCTGATATTCGTTGAATATTTTGGCCATTTGAATATTTAAGCTCAACACTACTATCAGGGAGGCCATTATACTACATAATTGATGGTAGATCTAAAGAAAAATGCATGGAGTGATCTAAAGATGTATGGGGGGCTTAAGAGTTTGGGGAACTGACTTGACAATATAGGAGGGGATTGGACTGGCAGGGTGGTGAAGTTAGGAATGAGAAGATGGGTAGTTCAGACTGAAGAGGAGGATTTTCAGGGCTTTTTTGAAAGTTTTTTTGAAAGAAAGTTTGGCACTGTAGATTAAAAAAAAAAGTTATTTGGAAAAGAAAGTTTAATCTTTCTAAATTTTCAACATCGTTCTGTAAAAAGCTTTATGTCGTACACATGCATTTAAATAATGTTATACCATAAAACTAGGCATAAACTTATGAGTATGTAGATGCCAAGCTCCTAAATATTAATTATACGATCACCTTCTTGTTATAGTACCGAATACCATCTAAGCTTTTAACTGGCTGTACATTTAAATTCCAAGGAAGTTGTAAAAGAAAGTTCAGAAGTGACTGCAGATAATATCAGACTAATTATTTATTCCTACAAAATCAATCAAGCCCTTATTTAGATAACCAGATGCATGTTAGCTTGTTGCTTTGAGGGTTTACATTTATCTGACATGTCAATAGTCTCATTAGCAGTGAGGTGTGTGCATTACCTAGGTCTGCATTATTAACATTAGTATCAAATACTTCAATTACCTTACTGATGTTGTAAACAAACACGCATGCATATATCATTACATTATCTTTTCTCTTTAAGTGTATAGTATTTTATTATTTTGAAAGGTTTATAAATTTTCTAACTTACTGTTATCTATTTTATAGCAAGAATTATGCTTCTCCAAAAGTATTTAGTCATAGTTAAAATGTATAAAAGAAAAAGCAACACAAAAAAACCTAAAGCTGGGAATAGACAGTACGATGTACCGTCTATTTCTTATCCGATCCTATGCAGTAGCAGGCAGCATTACACCTGCCTGTTAGTGCCAAGCATCGGACGGCACTCTGCATCTTCAGCTCATTAGTTCGGTTGGGGGCAGGTCATACTTAGCATCTGTAAGAGTTTAATAACCACCTCACTGAGACTTGTTGAAAATGAGAAACATAATTCTGACTGTTCTGGAGTGCCACAAGTCCCAAACTTAAGGCTGCCATACAAGCACACACAATGGGTGTGCACATGTGTGCGCCCCCACTGGGGGTGCCCACATGGGGCGACAGATCCCTGTCGCCCCACAGCTCGGCCGGCCAGAGAACAGACTTGTCCGATAATCTCTGGCCGATGCCATTAGTTTCAATGAAGACCGGCATCTTCATTGAAGCTAATGGCCAGCACAAAAAGGGTGCCGGCCGATGCTGTCAGCTCTGGAGAGCAGCGTGATGACGTCACCACTGTGCACTCCAGAGCTGATCTGAGGTGCTCTGTCGGCCCCCACTCGGTAAGTGTGTGGGGGCCTTTACAGAATTTATATTTATTGGATTCAGTATTTTCTGTGGCGTCATAATTTGCTAACCGTCACCTGTGGAAATATAATATGAATATTATAGGTAGGTCTGCTGAGACTCATATCATGTGTAACCATCCCCTCAGAGCCGGTCCATGCTTCACTGTGATTGGGTGGCTAAACTTGTAGCCACCCTGTGACCTGGCCTTTGATACGATATGGAGCACTCTCACGTACCACATAAAGCAACAGGGATTTGCTGGCAGGTGAATTACTGTGAGTCGTAACACACCGAGCCGTAATGTCACCCAGATTGGACTCTAATGAGATAAGTAAGAACTACTCTTGAAGGCTACCCTATTTACTAGGCTTAGGTTAATTTCTGTTGTGATAGAGAGTGCAATAGATATTGTTAGAATTGTAGACAGTGGTTGTGAATAGTAAATGTTCCTGTAATTAGAGATAATACCTTGTGCAGTGACTTTATAATTAACTCATAAAGTCAGATATATAATCTGATAAAGTTTTTTGCATAAATTAAGTTTGGGAGTCTAAAAGTCACGTTAAAATTTAGACTCCCAAACATGAAGCTTGAATTTGATCTTCATTTAGAACTTTAGAGCAATACTTGATCTTCATTTTAGAATTTTAGAGCAATACTTAAAAAATGTGTTCCTTGAACCCTATGCTGTGATATTAACTCACAAGTCAGCTACTCAAAGTTTCCTAAAAATGTTGTGTCTCTTTCCATGACTTTGTGTATGTGTAATAAGAATTATTCCTGTTATGAAGGCAAAGGGTAGTCACATCAAATATAGATGCGGATGCGGTTTAGCTCACTGCTGTTTGTAAATTGAAAAAAAGACTTTTTATTTGTGAAAGCATTCTTACTTCACAGCATGTCAGCATCTGCCTAAACCTTTTACACATTGCTCTATGTCATTCTGACCAGCCAATTAAGAAGCTAAGAACCCAATCCCAGAAGAAATCTGCAGCCTGAAGGTATAGAAAAGGAAGTTGGTATTGCTAAAAAGAAAAATGTAAAAATGTGAAAATACATTTTAAATAAACAATATGATTTATAATATATTACCTGCATACCTACAAATTGTTGTTCCAGTTATGTTTAACGCTTGTGAATCTGCCAAAATAACTGCTAATTTGCAGTTGTATAGTATACAATTATGGGTTTTTTTTGTTTTTATTTTAGTTTTACTCAAAGGGAAGGGTTGAACTGTCAACATTCCTAAAGCTTAGCCTTGTTTTTTCTTGGTGTTAAACTGCACATTTTTTTCAAGCAACGTTAACACTGCCATTGAGTCCTATGGGAATGCTTATTCAATGGATGGGGTATGCAGCTTTACATATCTCCACACGTCAAATGCTAGGATTTTACCAGGCTTTTATACAAAGCATGGATATGTCTCTCCTGACTTTCATTGGGCTTGCAGTTATCTGCCTTTACTCTTACTGCTGTGTGACTTGATCTGTGGGAAGAAGCGAGGGACGATTGGAATTTACAGATCGTCCCTTCAAAGTGGGGTTTGGCTGTGAAGAAATTTGGATATAGATCCGCTTTAAGTCTCCAGAACAAGAAGTGTCAGGAATATCCCCATGGGCAAAGGGGTGATCAGACTGTAAGGTGCACATTGCATGACCCCAGACAAAAGGATATAACGAACTGCAGTTTATTAAACATGTGTAGACGAAAACTACAAACTGTGCAAATTAACCAGGAGAAACTGTTGAAGGCACTGAATTAGGGACAAGGTCAGGGTCCAAATCCAAGAATCAGATTCAAGGTACAGAGCACAAATGAGGATTCAAGTTTCAGAGCACTAGGATGAAGATAAAAGGTTTATATCACTAGGCTCAGTATACAAGGTTCAGAGCGCTATGATCAGGATTAGTGATGTCGCGAACACGGAATTTCGCTGTTCGCAAACGCCGAACGCGAACGTTCGCAAATGTTCGCGAACCGGCGAATGTGCCATAGACTTCAATGGGCAGGCGAACATTAAAAAACAAAGGGACCCTTTCTGGCCACAATAGTGTTGGGAAACATGAGATGGTCACTGTATGTATGAGGGAAATATACATACCCTCAGGGACCTAAGGATAAAACATATAATATGTTTGTTGTTTTTATGTATAATCCTGCAAATGCCATCTCTGTGATACTAATTTGATTATACTCACTTTTAGAAATAAGCCCTCCCTGAGGAAGCCATTAAGGTGAAACATGTTGGAGGCTGTGATAATTTAAAGATGAATTGATGCTACGTCTATGTAAAAACTTGGAAACTGTTCAACTGTACCTGTATGGCAAATATTTTTAGACCATTTTCTATTGTTCACTGTATATGTATGTATTTATGGTCCCTGTGCACAGACTGAATAAAGACCTTTTATTATATAACAAAAACCCTTGTTTGAGTTGACAAAAGCCACTGACTGTTATAGCACCGAAAAAATCCAAATAGGGAACTGTCATCAGGAGGGATCTACCCTGATTAGTTTAGATATTTGTATAGTGTTGGGAAAGTTATTTCAAGGGGACTAACACCTAGACAATGATACGACAGAGGGGGATCCATGGCAAAACTCCCAAGAACATTTTTTTTCACGCAATAAATCCGCACGACGGTTTCTACAATGATAGTCAATGGATAGTCACCCTGCTAACGGTTGAACTTAGGTTTGAGCTAGAGTCCCCAAATTTGATATGTAGCTACATGTGGATGAAATTTGGTGTGATTAGGTGCCGTGGTCCGGGCGTGAGATGATCGCAAAGTCGGGCTATTTTCCCATAGGGAATGAAAATGTTCACGAAAATGCGTGAACGCGAACATGCAATGTTCGCCGTGGAGAGTTCTCCGGCGAACAGTTCGTGACATAACTAATCAGGATACAAGGTTTAGAGCACTAGGTTCAGGATATAATGTTTAGAGCACTAGGCTCAGGATACAAGGATCAGAGCACTAAGCTCAGGATACAAGGTTTAGAGCAATAGAATCAGCATAGAAACATCAGAGCATTAGGCTCAGGATACAAGGTTCAGATCTCTAGGCTCAGTATACAGGGAGTGCAGAATTATTAGGCAAGTGGTATTTTTGAGGAATATATTGAACAACAACAAAGTTCTCAATAACCAAAAACACTCATAATATCAAACGAATATTTTGGAATAGTTTTTAGGGGAGATATCTGTGTGCAAGTGACTATTACTGTGCATAATTATTAGGCAACTTAACAAAAACTAATTATACCCATTCATATTATTTTTACATAGAAACCAATATAACATCTCAACATTCAAAATATACATTTCTGACATTCAAAAACAAAACAAAAAACAAATCAGTGACCAATAAGCCACCTTCTTTGCAAGGGACATCAAAAGCCTGCATCCAGGATTCTGTCAATGTTTTGATATGTTCACCATCAACATTGTTGCAGCAGCAACCAACAGACCCCAGAAAGTCAAGAGGTGTACTGTTTTCCCTCCTTGTAAATACAAATTTGAGATACCACAGGTTCTCAATGGTTCAAATCAGGTGAAACAAGATGCCATGTATTATTTTTCTTCTTGAACCCTTTTGCACCACCGGGATACTGACACGTTGATGGAGCAATTGTCATGCATGAAAAATCAATGTTTTATTGAAGGAGCAGACTTCATTCCTGTAACACTGCTGAAGAAGGTGTCTTCCAGAAACTGGCAGTAGACTGGGAGTTGAAGCTGACCCATCTCAACCGAAAAGCCAACAAAGACATCATTTGATGAATACCACCCAAACCAAACCCAGTACTCCACCTTGCTGGGCTGAGTCGGATGAGAGCTCTCTGCCCTTACCTGTATTGTCTCTGATATTGCACAAACCTGTTTTTGGCAATCAGTGAGTAATGAAGCTCAAAATATGGCCAAAAACTGTGAAGTGGCATCTGGCAGCTGCAAGCTTGACTTTTCTCAGTTCATGGGCAGTTATTTGCGCCTTGTTGTCACACACCTTCTGGACACTGTGACTATTGAATGAAACGCTTGATTGTTCGATGATAACGTCAGAAGCTTGTAATTATTAAAAGTGGCATCCCTCTGCAAGAATCTCACTATTTTTGACTTTCTAAGCCGTCAAGTAAACCTTCTTTGACCCATTTGCCAAAGGAAGGAAAATTGCCTAAAATAATGCACACTAATATAGGGTGTTGAATGTCATTAGACCACAACCCTTCTAATTACAGAGATGAAACATAACTAAATGCTAATTGGTATAAGGCTTTCGAAGCCTATACAGCTTGGAGTAAGACAACATGCATAAAAAGATGATGCGGTCAAAATAATAATTGCCTAATAATTCTGAAATCATGTACAAGGTTCAGAGCACTAGATTCTGCATACAAGGTCAGAGCGCTAAGCTCAGGATACAAGAGGTCAGAGTACATAGGATCAGGATACAAATGTCAGTGCACAGGCTCAGATACAAGTTTAAAGCATAGGCTCAGGAACAAACTTTAGAGCACTAGTCAGGAATACTAGGTTCAGACACTAGGCTCAGGATACAGGTTCAGAACACTAGAACAGATACAAATGTCAGTCACTAACTCAGATACAAGTTTTAGAGCACTAGACTCAGGATAACAACGTTTAGACACTAGATCAGGATACAACACAGAGAAAAGGCTCAAATAACTTGGTTCAGAGCACTAGCACAGGGTACAAGATTCAGAGCACCAAGCTAGGAATACAAACCATCAAGAAACTAGGCTTAGGATACAACCATCAGAAAGCACTATAGAAAAGAACATCAAAAAGGATACAAACCATCAGAGCACTAGCTAAGATACAACTTGAGAGCACAGCTAACATGGGAAGCACTTGGTATCAGATACAAGGTTCAGAGCACTAGGCAAGGGTACAAAGATCAGAGCACTAAGCTAGATACAAAACATGAGAGCATAGGCTTAGGATACAACCATCAGAAGCACTAAGATCAGATACAAGCATCAGACACTAGGCTTAGATACAAATCATCAATCACAAGACTCAGGATACAAGCAATCAAGAGCACTAGGCTCAGGATACAAGGTTCAGAGCACTAGGCTCAGGATACAAGGTTCAGAGCACTAGGCTCAAGATACAACCATCAGAGCACTAAGCTTAGGATACAAAGTTCAGAGCACTAAGCTTAGGATACAAGGTTTAGAACACTAGGCTCAAGGTACAAGATTCAGAGCACTAGGCTCAATGTACACGATTCAGAGCACTAGGCTTAGGGTACACGATTTAGAGCATTAAACTTAGGATACAAGCATCAGGGCAGTAGGCTCAGGATACAAGGTTCAGAGCACAAGGCTCAGGACTCAAGCATCAGAGCACAAGGCTCAGGATACAAGGTGTAGAGCACAAGGTTCACCAGCAAGTGATATCAAGAATTTAACTGACAGCAGGGCAAAGAAAGAAAGGATAACTTTACAACAAAAACCAAGATAAATTTGGACCTTTACCTTTCTTGCAATTATCCTTTTTAGTGATAATTTGGAAATGCATCTATAAGAGTACTTGATAAGCAATGTTTCTTATGCAGCAACATCAGAACTAACAGACAGTTCCTTGAACTAGAGAATTACAGATATTTACAGATATTTACTCTAGATGCCTGTTTAACAAATATTAATAACCAAAGAAGAAATATATGCAATGGAGATTATTTTTATCTCCATAACACACTTAGGTTTTGAGGAGGAAAATAAAAGTTGTTGTTGACATTTTTATTATTATGATCCTTGTCCCTCCCCCACTCCCCTGCACTTGTCCCACTCCCCCTCCCCCATTCTTGGTAAGATAGAGGCTGCTGAGAGAGATACTCTTCAGGCTGCGTACTCTGCTTGGGCATGCTTTATTCACTACATACGACGACATGGGGGGGGGGTGACGACATGGGGGGGGGGGGGTCTTATGGAGCACTCAAGTCTCAATAAACCTTTATTAACCAGAGCAATTGCCATTGGCTAAAACGTGTGTCCTTCTGCAGTTCCTTTTCTTGTGGATTATATTGCTGCAAAATGTGGTTTTGTTTTAAAACAATGCTCACATGTGTAGTCATTGTGAGCAACTACATGAATGGTCAAAAATATCAACATCTGTAAATGACTGATTATGACTCCCTGTGATTTGGGCAGTTAGTATCTTCACTTATCTTGAATATGTTTGCACAAAGATTTTATTTCTTTCAATTATACCTCTTCGGTGAAGTGAACTGCACCTAAATTGTTCAAAAGCAACCAATTTCAAGTTGTTGTTTTTACCACTAAAAAGGCTAATAAAAGAAAAAAATATGAAAAAGGTACACATCTGATGTCTGCAATTTATTACAATATCATTTTAAATGTTGCTTTTTAGAGTATTTTAGAAAGAAAGACAAAAACGTGTTTTACAGTCGACTCTACCTTGCTGTGATAATCTGCGTATAAGCTACACAATGATGGACGCATGCATTGTAATAAAGCAGAACTGCCACCATTTGGCTGAATTATGACTTCTATTTTCATTGTTTCAGAATAATCTTTTATTTTAAAATACATGCAAAGAAGAAAAGAGCAATATACAAAGACCAGTAACCCTTGTAAGAAAAGAAAATCTGTTAAATTGTGTAAGAGGCAAACATCCTTGTTTTTATTTTTAAGCTGAATAGCAGTGCATTGGGGAGGTTAAAATTATAAAAAAATCTGGCTCCTGCTATAATAGGCAAATTTTAAAATGGTAAGTTTTAGGATGTCTACATGTCACTGGACATACCCCACAATATTTCTATGTCCTTTTAGCAAGACGTTGGGACCCCTTTGCTAAGCGTATTGCTTTGCGGGAGGTCTCTATGTAGCACATAGGCATTGCCTGCCCACGGACCCTCTGTTTACACATCCGCCGATGCAGAGGCTGAGAGGATGAACGTACTTGACTACGTTCAGCCTTACATCGGCGGAGTGGCTCGGCGCAGTGAAGACCGAGCATCCGCTGAGCAGGTAAGTCTATGTGCTACTTCGGGACCTCCGCCAAGCAATACGCTTAGTGTAGGGTTCCAGACGTATAATTGAAACACAGCCTTAAGCCCCCCATACACTTTCCGATTTTTCTCCCGACCAATTTTTCGTCCGATCGGGTCACCCGATTTTCACTTAAAATGTTATGGTCGATCGGTTGGCTGGCACAAAAATCAGAATTAAAAATATCCCCAATCGATAGACCCGACAGATTAACCAAAATTTACAGACAGGCCCTAAGCAGGTACCGATCTCCCGGTCGATCAGGCAAAATTCGTACAAAAAATCAGAACGTGTATGGGGTTCTGCCTACATCTGTTCCTTACTTTTAATAAGGGTAACTCGCTTCCACATAATAAAAAAGGGATAAAAAAACAAATAAGCATAAAAAACACCACTGGCTTCCTCACAAAAATAACAGGATTGAGGGGGAAAAGACCACCCTGGACAAGGAAAGAGAGCAGAATTGACTACTATATTTTTTGGACAATAAGACACACTTTTTCACCCCAGAAATGGGGGGGGGTGCCTGTGTCTTATATTCTGAAAAAGAAAAGGTGAACCAGGCTTCCATGTAACTTCAGAGTCTCTGGTAACTTTTGCAGTGATTGTACTAAATGTTGAACCTATTGACCAAAATGCCATAAGGAAAATAAGGCTGCGTTCAACAATTACAAGTGACTTCTGCAGCTGCTTGCACATAGAAAGTCATTAGAAATAGTCATGGGAATTAACACCAAAGAATACAGGATATGTAGAAAATGGTATGCAAAACTTAATGCAAAAACAACACAAGCTAGAGCAATACCTTCTCCTTTTAATATTCCAACAACCTATCCCCAGCAATTTTGTTGGTTCCATGTTGAGGGGCTTTGCAATTGACAAAGTCAACTGGTTAAAATTTTGACCATTTCTAAAAGTCAAGTTCAAAAAGAGTACCAATGTATGCAACACACACGGCTAATGGATTACTTATTAGAATGCAAAGTTTGTGTTTGCATGTTGCATGGAATTTTAAAATGTTAATTTTGTAAATCATGCTCTAATTCCAGCACCTTAATTAGTTTACACTTTTATTTCTATTGTTGTTGCAGTTTTAGTCCAATTATTCTCATATTAATTAAAGCCAAATACCATCTCTAATTAAGCATTAATCCATTGTGAAATATGTGCTAAATATCCTTCATGAAAAAGTTCCTCTTGCAAATTCCGGTAAATGAGCAAGATATATCTTACTAGTATTGGTAATATTAAGGTTGATGTAATATGTTATGATTTATTCCGACCTTCATATGCCAGTGCCCTTTCCTTCACAAGTTATTGGTGTACTTTAAACATGTGACAACTACATAAGGATCTCTGCCAAGCACAAAGACATTGACCTTGCAAGAAACAACTTCAAGCGTATTAGAAGGCGTTTGTCCTTCAAAGTATATGTTTAATTACTAGCCTTTACAAGCAATTTGAAATTTATCTTGAGTTGCTGAAGTTGGGGAATACGGTGTATTGCAATGTTAATTGTGTGCTTTATTCTGTACTTCATTTGTATACTTTGTATTTGCTCTGAAGAAAGGGTGAAATGACAAGAGCTCTCAGCATAATTAAATATCAGATGCATGGCCACCTAGAATTCCTTTGTCTTTTACAAGTCATTCTATGCACCAGAATTGATTTGATAATATCTTGGTCAGTGACTCAATAGATTAATGATTTCTTTGTCAAGTATTTTCAATGAACTTGGCTCACTTTTTCACCTTACTGTATATTTGTTAACTGTTTAAAGGTGTCTAGTTATGACTGTCTTAAATCTAATCAGCTTCTTTACATTGCAAAAAGCCTTCTATCCCTGTAAAGAAGGCATTGCAAAAGAAAAGTAAACATTTTGCTGATAGCACTGATGCTCCAGTAGGGAAATTTGGTAAAGCTGCAGAGCGTTTTTTGATGCACCCAAACCACTCCCATGGTCCCTAGTGTGCCTGTCTCCACACCTGTCTTGGGCGTAGAGTGGTGTGGCCATGAAAAAAAAAAACAGCACCAGCCATCTCCATTGAAATAAATGTATGCGGATCGGATGTGGTTTTGCGACAGATTTTGGGCCATTGACGGCAATGGACTAAAAAAAAAAACAGCGAAAACTGCTGGTAAGCAGCCACTAGTGCGGCTTGTGTTTTTCTGTCCGCATTAGTGAAGCCTCAGTCTGAATAGTGTTTCCCAAAATGCATAGAATTGTTTTTTTATAATATTGTGTAATTTTTTTGTAATTTAATTTGTATTTCATTTGATGTTAGCTGTTTTTGAGCATGTTCTAGCAAACACTATGAGAAACTGGAGCCCTGTGTTATCAATGCATCATGACTTACTCAGATATGCCAAAAAGTAGGTCTCAAAGGCAATGAAAGCGAATCATTTTTAAAAAGCTTGCAATAAAAAAAAATATGGGATTCCCTGACTTAGCAAATCCAGCGGCTTGTACTTGTACATATCCTATGGTACCCAATCTTACTTTGCACCAATTGAAGTGTGTTATAATCTTCCTGCTGATTAATAAATAAGTGACATTCGTAAACATTTTGAGGAAATAGGATAAATGTGACTTAATAATAAATTATAAAGAAAGATCCCGCCACAGGAAAAATTATTTAAAAAAAAGTGGCTCCGAGAACCAGAAGTAGTGATGGCCGAAGTGCCCGCAAGGCGGACAGTTCAGCAGCGAACATGGATGTTCGACCCGTCCCATTCGCCGGTGAGAAGAAGATCTCTATTCTTCCTCTGGCAGGATCAGAACCTGCGTGCCGGATGAAGAATCTTTTTACTTGAAGACCAGGCATGAAGCCGGTCTCCTAGTGAAAAACCAGCTCGAGAACAGGAACTGATGCCAGTGACATCACATCCGGCTCCCTTAACCAGAAACTATGCATGCCAGGTACCAGATGTGACGTCACTGACCTAGAGGCGGGGGAATTTGAATCTGTCTGCAAACAGGCGGACTTCTTTAAAAGTCCGATCCGCCCGTTCGCGGTGTTCGTGATGTTCGGCCATCACTAACCGGAAGTGACGTCAATGATGCCAAGTCCTGTAATCTAAACTAGGAACTGTGCATTTAATGTCCTGGAAGTGACGTCACTTCTGGTTTTTCCAATTAAAATTTCTTGCGAACAGGTGGTGAAATTGAATCTCCCCGTAAACAGGCAGACGCCAGACGTTTTTTAAAGTCCGATCCCCCTGCTTGCGAACGGACCTGGACGATACTCGGCTATCACTATGGGTGTGACTTGATTGCTTGACAATCCAATCCAATTTGACAATTGCCCATTATTGTTTTTTATTTGTTGAATGATTATGACCTGTTCATGATGCATATGATCAACATTATCTTTGGTGTTGAGGATCATGCCTTATGATTCAGAGGCATTATTATAATGCCTAATTATCTTCAACAACTATAAACAGTTTCTTTCATAAAGTATTTCACAGCTACAAGTATCAGTATTAAGTGCCAGCTTTCCAGTGCTTTCTCCGTATGTTGATGCTTCAGAAGTGTCATGGGAACTAGAACCTGCTATACCATTCTCTCTATCTGTTTTATTCTTGTTGAATCGAGAAGATATTGTTGATAAACATGCATTGCTCATGTATTTATCTATATACAAAGATATGGATCTAGCTTTTTGCAGAGATTGCACTAATGTGTGATCTCAATCAACATGTTTACCAGTCTTTTACAATCATATTAACCATGTTTTGTTATGATCAGGTGATTTAGGTAGAACCTATATTTGGAAATGAGTATGTAACCATCTAGAAATGTAAAACTATAATTTAGGCATCTCTGCTTTGTTAGCTAAACACATTTATGGATGATGGAAGATTCAGTCGCTATACAGGTGCTGAGCTTTGTAAAAAAGACGGCTGGGAGTTGTCACCTCTCAGTTTCCTGTTTCATTAATCCAACAATAAGGTGAGAGAACTGGCAGGCATGTTACATTACCAGCGTGTTAACTGCAGCTGACTGATATGTACACCTCAAGCAAGGCAATCAATTAAGATTCACATTTCATTCTCTAAAAAAATTATACACAGAGTCTAAATACTTGCCGAAGGTAAATGCTTCACTTTTGCTCCAGTTCTTTAAAACTTGATGAAAACCACAATAAAAATCAGTTTTCTCTTTTAGATACAATAAAAGAAGCAATGGTTGTTGTTATCAGCATAGCAGAGGACAATTTGAGTACTCATTTATACAATATTTGGAGAAAAATAAAACTGTATTCTTTACTCTTCACAAATTGCCTATTTCATAAGCCAGGCATAGACGTGCCGTTTTCTGCCCGATGCTTTTGCAGATCAACCGTGTGCCCTTTGTGTGCCGGCCATTACTTTGGATGGGGAGGGTAGAGGGATCGGCCGGGAATTTACTGGCATGTCAGATTACCATTCGATTTCACATGCGGCAGGATGCCCCCCCCCCCCACACCCTGCTAGTAGCAGCCATTATGGGCTCTGCCCCATTGGCTGTGTCGCAGCTTTTAGCTGACAGACAGACAGACAGAGCTGACACAGGCTTGAGTCAGAGTGCAGGGGGTAGGAGGGTGAGGTTCTGCATCCAATACTGTGTGCCTCTCTCAACTCTGCCTCTACAATCGACCGGGATTTACTCTCATGTTTCTGCTTCAATCAACCTTTTTTGAGCGGTATTTTTTTCTCTATTTTTTGTTTAATGGATGTTTGCAAACACGCAAGGTGATCGATTGTTTATCGGTCGAATGGAAAATCAATCCGTGTATGGCCACCTCTTGGGCTTGTCCTCACTTGCACAGTCGAATTAGCCGTGGCGGCCATGGCAGACCACTTACATTATTTTAAATGGGCTTGTCTTCACAAATGAAACGTGTGTTTTTGACCACGGGCTGTGGGTGGATGAGGCCGATAAGACTAAGTGAAAGTTAGGACAAGCCCTTAGGCTTCCTTTTGTAGTGTTTTCATAATTTGAGAGAATATCTGGTGATCACTCAGATTGTCCCACTGTCTGTTCTAAGCGAACATGGTTATCACAATTTTCAATCATTGTATTTTGACACAATTTTGGACAAAGATAAATACCAACTTAAATGGACTGGATCTGGAATGTGCCATAACTGCAGACATGATATTCTCATTGTAACAGTTGTTGTTTGGACTGATATATTTGTCTGAATGATGGACTGAGAAAATTAAAAGTAAACTGTAGGAGCTACCACATACCGGCACAGGTCATAGCTATTATTTATCAAAACAGGATGTGGAAAAGGTAAAACAATCAGCTAACACGATATAAAGAATATCATGCTGCTTTCATGCTCAAAATAAATAACATTCATGGGAAGTTCACCTTTAAGAATAAATCAGGCTTAGCAGAAATGCATTTTTGTGATATCCTACTGAGTAAAACATTGTGTGGCATTGATCAATAGCTATCTCATTGTGAAATTTATGGCTTTAAAAAATCTTTGAACACACCAGATATTTGTTAGCAGCAGTCAGCTAGGGCAGCTCTGTACCGATATCCGATGTCCTATCTGTTTGTGATGTTGATTAGCCAGTGTATGCTGAAGGTTATATACTATTCTTTGAATATTGATTGCTCAAAGAGTGTTGACCTTGCTGACAAGCTAAGGTAGATGTGACCACCTTTATTTAACAACAACATTGCCTCTCTCTCTTTTCTTCTTTCTCATCTGCTTGTGACTACTAATTGTATTTTCCCTTTACTGATTTTATCAGATGAAATGGGATGTGTTTTAAAGAAACAGGTAATATATGTTTGTTGGAATTTTGTATCTGGAAATTTGTATGGATAACTTATTTTGTATAATCTCAATGCGCTTCACCCATGGTATAATACCTTGAACATCCTTGTTCTTCACACATGTATTTCCATTTCTTGAGCCTTGGCTCCAGTTGCAAAATGATTTGCATTAATATACCATTATACACAGGAGTAATATAACTGCATATAAATAAGATATTTGACCATGGATGGTAAATAATGCTTGAAAGTGGCCTCCAAGAATAAAAGACAAAGTTGTCAAGTTTTAGACATTTTTTGACATTGAAAGAAGAATTTTAGCCTACATGCATTGCTATAAAGACACCTAGTAATATCTAATGTGCTGCCCTCTACAGACACATATATCCCTTGTCCCACTCTTGTGATAGCAATAAAGTAAAGTATAAAAATTCAAATTAAACAAACTAAATACAGCAACAAAGAAAAAAATACAGGACCCTGCTCCCCAATATATATGGTTGGACAAATGCTAGGGTACACATTTATGTAACACAATGGCATCACTAGGTTTGGTGTCACCTTATGCCAGAAACCCATGGTGTCACCCTATTTTTATGTGGCAATGTGTGTATATATATATACACACATGTATTTGTATAATACATGTATATACACATGTATTTCCATTTCTTGAGCCTTTGCTCCAGTTGCAAAATGATTTGCATTAATATACCATTATACACAGGAGTAATTTAACTGCATATACATACGATCTTTGACCATGGATGGTAAATAATGCTTAAAAGTGGCCTCCAAGAATAAAAGACAAAGTTGTCAAGTTTTAGAAATTTTTTTACATTGAAAGAAGAATTTTAGCCTACATGCCTTGCTATAAAGCCACTAGTAATATCTAATGTGCTGCCCTCTACACACACATATATCCATTGTCCCACCCTTGTGATAGCAATAAAGTATAAAAATTCAGATTAAACAAACTAAATTCAGCAACAAAGAAAAATATACAGGACCCTGCTCCCAAATTTATATGGTTGGACAAATGCTAGGGTACACATTTATGTAACACAATGGCTTCACTAGGTTTGGTGTCACCTTATGCCAGAAACCCATGGTGTCACCCCATTTTTATGTGGCAATGTGTGTGTATATATATATAATGTAGAGTTCAGGGGAAAGGATCACCAGCGCAGTCGAGCAATAAACAAAACGTAGGTTTATTTTTTACCAGAAGGAAAACATAAATCAAAACTTGCAGTACACTGGACAACCATTCACTGGTATTTAGTAAGGCTTTGCAGCTCACCACTGTTGCTCTGTCCGCCTGTATTTTCCAAGGCCCCTGCCAGCCCTCCTTGGCTTTCTACAGGAGTAGTCGTCTCTAGAGAGAGTTGGGCTTCACACAGGCTCCCCAACTGGCCACTACTCCCACAGTCCACACCCTCTCTGAGGCCCTGAGCCTTTTTCAGACAGAGTTCCTGTCTGCCTGAAAGTAAGCAGCAAATCCCGGAGTGTATGTCGGGTGGAGTGGGAAGGCCCACCAAGTTCCTCCCACTCCCAAAACCCCAAAAAATCTAGCAAGTGGCAACCCCCGGTTACCCCTGTCTATCCCCAGACTCCTTACCCAGAATACACAATCCATCTTATGGGGAGACAAATCTGCCATCCAGGACCCATCCCCGGGGTCCTCCACAATACATATATATATATATATATATATATATATATATATATTGTGGGGGTTTAGCCTTAAATGGGTGCTCTCAATGACATCAATCCACATGATTGATATCTTTTTAGTGCTCTTGCCTGTATTTATTACCCACACAAAGACTTTCAAATGAAAATTGCCCTCGCAGGGGTAAATAGCATCAACAGTCCAGACAGGAAAATGTTCCAGCTTGCATACATGAATACATAAATAGTTTCCTTTACTTCAGGAAAAGCAAACCTGCCTTAACTCATATTAGTCACAGACCTGAGCCCCACACTCCATATGTGCCCACATCTGCTGCTCTAGCAGCACTACAACCTGATCAGAAGCACTGACACTCTGGTCTCAGCTCCCTTTGTAGAGACATACCAAACTTTCAGAGTCTAGGACCCTGTTATCAAAACTAAACAAAATACTCGGCAACCAATAACTTCTGTGCAATAATATCCCTGGCTCCTTCCAGGATATATCACCCAATGGCATCACAATCTGAATTATGGAGGGAAAAACAGTTTTTAGACCAGGAAATCCAGGAAAAAATGTAAGTGTTGAAATTGAAAAATTCCTCTGCAGTATAAAATTCAGCCACAACTGAAAATGATGTCACTAGAGAGCACACTTCACTGCAAATCTTATCTTCCTCACACATGGGGAAGGAGGGGTATAGGGGAATCTGCATTCATGCCTCCCCTCTAGGCTGTGTGTGTGTTTAAGCTTCCAGCATGAGTGCATCTTCCCCACACACCTCTGTGCAGGGCTCTGCTGATATAAGTAATACAGTTCAGATGGGAGATCTGACTGTGTGCAGATACCCCATCTGCCAGGAGGGCGAGGATGTTGGCGGAGAGCCAAGGAGCTACCACCCTCAGCCGAGTGGACCTGAGTGGTCGCACATTCGGACCATAAGACACAGGCACTTTTCCCCCCCCGATTTAAGGTGCATCTTATAGTCTGAAAAATATGGTATATAAACGACATATGATACATGTGATAATAGTATAATATTAGTTATAGTATATGACTGCCCTCTTCCCCCTGTATGTGCGTACACACAGCAAGGGCAGAGGGCAGTCACATACTATGAGGCTGAAGTGTTTTGCTCAGCCCCTGACTACTGGAAGCATGGAATTCTCTCCACAGCTAAATGGTTTCTAAGGTATTTTAGGGTTTGATATGTTTGATATGTAAATATATTGTTTGTGTATTGTTTAGAATAAATGAATAATACAATGTATATGGCCACCGTGTATTGTTTATAAAACATTTACTTATCATACCACTTCATTATGTGAAGTATGAATACATTTTTGTAATGCTTGACTCATACAGTAATGGCTTCACCTCAATTCTGTATATATAGCTTTATAAATAAAATCAACAAACCATTAAATAAAAGCAACCCAATTCTATTAAAGGGGTAATGTTTTGGTCTTTTCTCAGACCCATTCACAAATAAGTGCTCTCTTGGCGTTGCAAACTACAAAACATGTAGAATCGTATAAATTACGCCAATACAAAACAACAATCAATAGCTGGTGAATCACGTTTCATAGCGGACCACAACTTTCCTTTCTATGATGAAAAATCAATGTAATGATTTTTTGGGAAAATAATAAACTGTGGGGAGAAACAGTGGGAGGATCATGTGTTGTTTGGAAGCAGTGAGATAAAGAGTAAGGAATACAAACCATAAGTGGAATGTATTAAATAGGTGGACAGATGTGGAAAGATTGATCTACACACATGATATAAAATAAAAAATTAAATAGTCAGATCTCTATGGTGGGAAAGAATACATTGAAATGAATATACATTTTACATAATGGTTGATTTATATGCAACTCTTTAATATTGACAATAAAAAAACTGATGGTAATGCATATAATTATAATCTGAAATCAGGACTAGGTCAAGTTAAATACCACTGGAAAAAGGCTTGAGCAAATGATGGTAATTAGTAATTGAACACCAAGCTGAATAATACCGGTTACAAAAGATTCCTTGGGAAAACTAAAGGTGCAGCATAAGCCTTGTAAAATTTTACAAACTTAACTTTGACATACTCTAGATCCATTAGACTTGGTCGAGACAGGATGGTTATTAGGCAGTAGGATGGGCAGTGACCAAATGAAAGGCTTAGTTGCCATTAAAATCACAGGGGCTAGCTAGCCTTGTGTTGGCAAGGCTTGCTAACCAATTGGCAATATATCTAGAAAAAAGGGATGTTGCCAATGGTATATATGAATTCTCTATGCCCCAAATATTTTGATTACTTACAAAAGAGAAACTGTTAGACACATTTTAAGTAAATGTTGCAGAATGACAAGTTTTGCATATAGATATTTAAAAAAGATGAGTCTGAGGTCTTGCATGTGAACTGATGTGCATGAGTATGCTTGGCTTAATTGTTAATCTCCCATTCCAATATCAAAATGTTTACTTTCTCTGTAAAGACTGCAATTAACATTCCAAAACCAATTCCAATACCATGGTGATTTTTATTATGAACAGATGGATATTTAGTAGGATGGTAGACTGTCATAATATAACAATATCAAACGTCTTTGTGATCACTGAATTGTATATGTTTTATTTTGGAGGGCCGTCTTCATTTGAACAGAAATGTGTATCAGTTGCGCAGTCTACAGCTACTGCTGAGATCAGCTTTACGGAGGAGATGATTCTGTCAGGGTAATTGTCACATTGTGGGGGCTCTTAGTTTAGCTGTATGAATATTTACCCTATACCCAAACATTTCATTGCTTGTACCGTCTGATGGCTAGCTAGGGCAACAGCCACTATATTATGAATGAAGCAGGGCAAGGCTGATCCTTACAACAACTGCTGTAAACTGAAAACAGCTCAGGACTTCCTTTGGAAAGATGTTATGCATAAGCTAATTGCTGACAACTATCTGCTGCTGATAATATTGATAAAATATTTCATGCACATGTTTTATTGACAAATAAAGAAGGATCCAAGCAGCATTTTTTTGCATTTAAAAAATAACAGTTTTTTAGTGTGCAAAAGCACATTTTGAAACTTTAGATTTATTAGGAATTGTATTTTGTATGATGCATTTTGCTTACTTTTTCTAGCCTTGCTTGTTCTATGTTTATTACGTACATGATTTAGAGCAGCAGTTATGCAGTTTTAGTTATTTAATATGCAGATTTAGATTGTCTGCACAAATTCTTTACAATTTTTCGAAAGCGAGATATAGCTGCATATTAATAAATTAACAAATGACGCCTATTCAGTTGCAGCTCTGTAGTTTGAAATACATGTATAATAAATATGTATATTAATGTTAATATGATACTTTTTATGAAAATATTATAGAATAACCTTAGCTTTTAAAGTTAGCTTGATTACCATTCTTCATTATTCTACTGACATCTACTGGATCCATAGCAAATTTCTTGTTAAGTAAACGGCAATAGATACATTTTTGGTTTGTCTTTACCTTTGCATTGCCTACTTAAAGGTTAATAGTTACTGCAATGATTTTTCTACATTTAACATAGTCATTTTACATTTAGGCACATCCTGTAACCTAACCCAAATGTAACCTATTCTATAAAACATGATCATCAATGGGTCCCTATACCTAAAAATTTACCTGCATCCTAATTGTGGTGTGCTGCTCTCCTCATAATCCTCATAATGTTATTGCAGCAAGTAGTTGTGACAGGAATATGTACAGCAGGATTTTGATTGAGACTTGAAGAAGCCTTTCAACACATATGATCATCATCCATAATTGTTATGGGGGGGGGGGGTCACTCTATATTCTCAACCTGCACACCTCTGCCCATTTACAAAGCTATGCTTATTAAAAAAAAATAATACATTATAAATATGAGCCCAAATGTGAAAATCATAGGCAAGAGCATGACCCTAACAGTTGCGATCTGCAGAGAAAAAGTCCAGCTTGTGTAGTGGATCAGAATCAAGTTGTCACTCTTACAAGAACCCCACTTTACCCAAAAACTCAACACTGTAAAAAGTGATAAATGGAAATGAGAGTTTTATGATGATGAATATAAGTAACATGGTTGTAAAGGACATTAAATGTCTCACAAATAAATACAAACTATCTGGATTGTCCACTGCAATCAATTGATAATGGCAACAGGGAGAATAAAGGTGGCCATACACGCTTATTTATTTGTAATTCAATCTAATGAAAATCAATGGAACCTAACCAGGTTCGATTGACTAAAAGTGACCAAGAATGTATATATAATCGATCAAAAAGTGATCGGACATCAGTAAATTTTGATAGAATCTGGCAAAAAAGTGGTTTTACATGGAGGTCTATGTCGCTCTCCTTTGCCGTCACCGATATCGACAAAGGGGCATTACATAGAAGAAGAAATATTGCATTTACTGAAGGAATCAAAAAAGAAAAAATGAGTTATGAGTTTTAAACTTAGATTGTGGCAAACCTGAGTAACCAGGATCTGTTTTAACATGCTCACTTGACTAATTTAACCATATTGCAGCACCTTTCCCCATCCAGTTTGGTTGTCCATTAACAGAAAGTGGCTTTTGCTGGTTAGTACATTTAAATATGCTGTGCAAGCTCTTTTAACCTTTGATTGAGTAAGGGACACTTTGGTAACCTTGTGTCTGAAGATCTTTCCCCGAGGCTGTTAAGTACCTTTGCTTATTAACGTTTTGTATTTATTCAAGTAATAAGGGTGGTAATTGTAAACAGTCTGGTGCTTGATTTGTTCAATATTCACCTATCATTTTCAAATTATTGAGTAATATTTGCCCAATCATCCAATCATATACAGGGGTTAGAAGGCTTATGACTTGCAGATGGTTGGATGTGTCAAATGAATACAGCTTTACATAATTCCCTAACCGAAATCAATAAATTACAAAAGCTGTTATTCCTGTGAATGATCTGACTGTCATCAAATGTACTGGCCAACTTTTCAATTACTGGCATCAAAGTCGAATTTGATAATAGAATATATTTTATTTGATTTAGCATAAATAACAGTAATTTTACAATCCATGTCTAATATGCATGAAATACAATTGTAAAATAATTGAAAACATCAATTTTACAGCCAAGTACAGCCAAATGTCAAAATAAATGAACAAAGACTCATTGACTCATTGTTTCTTCCTCTGGCCCACCCTACGAATACAGTGGGTTGAACTATTTCAACAAAATGTACTGATAAATAAATGCACACAATTGATGACTGTGTCTGGGCCTTCCTTATAGCTGACTTGCAAAAGATAAATGCCGATTTACAATCCCGACTTCCAACTAGAGGTTATATGAAAAACATCAATAGCCAAACGTATGTACTGTCTAAATTGACAGCTCTGTGTTTAGGGAGGATTCAGAAGAAACATACATCTCTTAATTATTTGGAATATGGGGAAGGTATTGATGTTGCAGCTTAGTTTTCTCTGCACCTTTGTAAATGCATGTTTTTTCCTCTCTTGTTTAGAGCTTAATCTTTGCGGATACCCTGAATAGCAAATCAATGTGCAAGTTGTATCTCTGTAGGAAATTAAAGCATCAATCCATCTGGTCTTCTTCGGGGAATTTTTCCTGCTCCACCCATCTCTATACTGATCATTTGTTTAACCCACTCTACACTCCCCTTCCTTATCTGTACATTTAATTGTGCTACTTTTAGCTTGTATATAATTTCCTGATGAATTGTACATTGCCTGGCTATTGTCTAATTTCTAATGCGCCTGTTAGATAACAAAGATTTGTCATCATTATCTCTTTATAGTTAAAGCAGATTAGTGCTGGTTTCAAGGTTAAAGAAATTAAATAACACCGCTTCTGGGTAACATTCAGTTTCACCTAGATAAAAAGAAATCAACCTCTTCTCAGCAGTAAATCTGAACATTTATAACATTTTATATATGAAATTTTTGACAAGGAGATTGCTGTTTAGATTATAAACTGATATATTATCAGAGAAGATTGCAACAGGGGCATCTTCACATATTCAACATTTCTTCAAAAAATATATATTTATACACACACACACACACACACACACAAAGTATTAACAAATCGTATTTTAACAATACATGAGTGATATGTGTAAGTTGAGCACCTGTTTTAAATAAGTGTAAAGTATTTGAAATGCACAGATGCACGTTGTAAGTGCTGCATATCTGATTACATCTGCAGCTGATAAAATGACCTTGAAATATAATGGATCTGCGCAATTATGTCAGCCTGATACATCCTTTGTTGCTGTTCAATATCTGCCAAGATAATTAAAACAGAAATTTGACTGTATACCCTAGAATGCATTTAAGATAATTCTCATGCTTCTACCTGGCTATTGTAAACATTAAAAAGCTGAGCAGCATTTTGTGATGTAGTAACAATTATGTTATTTGAAAAACAAGATAAAAAGACATGATAACTAAGGTACAGTAGGTCCTACATGGTTCCGTTTTTAAACTTGATCAAGCTCTGTATTTATTTATTTAATTTTATGTGATTGGAATCATGGTCGAATCCTAAAAGCTTAACCAATTAAGTTAAACATTTTCGGCCAAATATTTGGTGAGATCTTAAAATTTTTAAACTGATTTCTGTTCTAGTATTAAAGACTTCTAGTATTAGGGATGGTCATGACTAAGTTATTTGGGAGTTAAAATCAAAGCCCCTGGATCGGTATTATCACTGAAATTATGGGAGATGGGGAAATATTACAAAAAAGTATCTTTATAGCACATGTAGTTTTTGCATGAATTCAGTTGAAAGTTCGACTCGAAAATATTGAGCCTAATTAATGCACAAACTTTGTAACTTTTTCAGGGGACCGTAATCCTTCTTTACATCACCAGCTATTTCAATGTTGATACCATGTTTAGGGGCTTGCAATTAACTAACTCATTCAACTAGCCAAAATGTAAAACAATGATATAATCTCTTTTTAATATACAAGCAACTTAAATGAATGCATATATTTATCCCAGGCTATAGTGCATTGAGGTGGGACAACGTCCTGCTATGTACATACAGTACATTACAAGTAAGCTTGCTATTGAGAATGAATAGGCAGGAGGAGTAAACGTTCACCACTCATTTTAACGCTTACTGTATATACAGTATACTGCAGGTGTTCAGACACTGCAAAGTTGTGTGGTAGAAGAGCAGTATAAAAAGCCTCCCTCCTCCAATTTTGGATCTGAGAGAGGCCCCCTACTCTATCTCCTATACCCAATATAACACAGATCTGACATTGCCCTCCTCCTCCAGCTGATGTCACCCAGATCTGACTCAGCCATTCTCCTCCAGATTCTGTTCTGCTAGTGTTGCCTCTTGCCTTCTAGATCTGGTTTTAATTTCTACAAAGGACTCTATGGATGACTACAAAAACATTATTAGTTGCACTACAGATCACCATATCTGAATATACTTTATTTAAATTGATTGTTATTTAAATTGATTAAGGTTGACTTTTTTTCTATAAATGTTGATTTTTTTTGGAAGTGTGCTATAGTGATGGACGAACTGTTCCCCGGCAAACTATTCGCGGCGAACATCACATGTTCGCGTTCGCGCATTTTCGCGAACATATGGCGAGTTCGACCCGCCCCCTATCTTTTTACATTGGTTAAACTTTGACCCTGTGAGTCACAGTCAGTAGACATAATCCAGCCAATCAGCACCCACCACCTCACGGACCATCCCACCTCCTATAGCATAGCAAGTAGAGGACGCCATTTCACATGCTGCTGGAGAAGGAGAGAGTCAGATCAGAGAGCTGCTGCGCTGCATAGGGAACCATTAGCTAGGCAGTATTGTTCTACAGTGTACTCTTACTCATTGCTCTTAGTCTGCTGTCAGGACAGAGTCCTGAAAAGACCCCACAAGCCCCTTTTAGGGCTATTTTTTTGCTACGCTGTTGCCTGCTGGCTGGCATGCCAGGCTGCTGCCAGTGATTGTTCAAGCCACATATTACACAGTGCCAACTGCCAGTGCTCATATCTGGTGGCACTTTGTTACCCCAGGGGATTTTTTTTCACCCTATTGTAGGGTAGTAGTACCTATTGCACAGCTTTTCATCACTTCAGCCTAGTGCCACACAAACTGTGTGTGCGCCCACACTGCCCAGTGCCCACCCCATAGGTATTGGTGGCACGTTGTTACCCCCCCAGGGGATTTTTTTCAACACTTGGTAGGGATTAATACTAATATTGGCAACGGCTTTCCTGTCCCTGTACGTGCCTGTGTCCAACTGTGTGTGCCAGACCGTGCCCAGCCACCAGTTTTATCTGGGGTGCAGCGGTAATACCACAGCAAGTCTTCGTATTCACTCATTAATAAAGGGTATTACTGCATAGTGCACGGCTTTTCCATTCTCATTACAGCCTTGTGCCAACTGTCCATCTCCACCAGTGTCTGCCATACTGAACCATCACCACCAGTGTCCTCACACTACATCTCCCAGTGTATGCCACACTGTCCATCTCACCATTGTCTCCATACTGAAAATACTCCCCAGTGTTCCCCAACTGTCCATCTGCACCAGTGTCCTCCACATTGTCCACTCCACCATGTACGTCTCCATACTGACAATTTTCCCCGCAGTGTCCTCCACACTGTCCATCTGCACCAGTGTCCTCCACACTGACCATCTCCCCCGTGTCTGCCACACTGACCATCTCCCCCAGTGTCTGCCACCTGACCAACTCCCCCAGTGGTCTGCCACACTGTCCATATCCACCAGTCTCCTCACCATGACCATCTCCCCCAGTGTCTGCCACACTGACCAATCTCCCACCAGTGTCTGCCACACTGACCATCTCCCGTGTTGCCACATGTCATCTCCCCAGGTCTCCATACTGACAATATTCCACCAGTGTCCTCCACACTGTCCATCTGCACCGTGTCCTCCACACTGACCATCTCCCCCTTGTCTGCCACATTGTCCATCTCCACCAGTGTCCTCCATACGACAATCTCCCCTAGTGTCCTCCCCACTGTCCTTGCACCAGTGTCCACACTGACCATTCTTACCAGTGTCTGCCACACCTAACCATCTCCCCCAGTGTCTGCCACACTGACCATCTCCACAGTGTCTGCCACACTGTCCATCTCCACCAGTGTCCTCCATACTGTCAATCTCCCCCAGTGTCCTCCACACTGTCCATCTGCACCATGTCCTCCACACTGACCATCTCTCCCAGTGTCTGCCACACTGACCATCTCCCCAGTGTCTGCCACACTGACCATATCCCCCAGTGTCTGCCACACTGTCCATCTCCACACCAGTGTCCTCCATACTGACAACTCCCCCAGTTGTCCTCCAACTGCCCATCACCCACCAGTGTCCCTCCAAACTGACCATCACCACCAGTGTCTCCAAACTGACACATCACCACCATGAACCTCCAAACTGGCCATCACCAACCAGTGTCCTCCCCTATACTGACCATCACCACCAGTGTCCTCCACGCTGACCATCTCCCCCAGTGTCTGCCACATCCATCACCACCAGTGTCTTCCATACTGACCATCACCACCAGTGTCCTCCAAACTGACCATCACCCACAGTGTCCCCATACTGACATCACCACACCAGTGTCCTCCAAACTGACCATCTCCACCAGTGTCCCTACTACTGACCATCACCGCCACCGTGTCCTCACAAACTGTACCCATCTCCCCCAGTGTCCACCAGTGTTGGTTTGTGCTCTTCCCAGACTACAAATCCCATCTGACTGATCCATTTGTCGAGAATTTCCTTGGTGCAGATTTAGTGTGTGAAATTTTGAAGTCAATGGCGGGAACTTTTGCACTAGTTTGCGTTCGCGAACACGCAATTCCGGGTTCGCGCCATCACTAGTGTGCTAGTGTGCTACAACACACTAAGAATAATACCCATGCTTCAAAATACATTTAAAAATTCAAATGATTCAGTATATTTTCACTTGATTAATCTATCAATTGATAAAGATCAGCAAAATGAAAAATCAACCAATGTGTGGCTAGCTTAATAAACCACAAGCCAACAGTAATACATAATAGTGGTAGCTGAAGACTTACTGCATATAAACATGGACAGCGGCTCAGAAAATACTAAGATCGTGTCTTGCTAACCACAGGACTAGCTTCCCTCTATCTGAAAGATAGGATTATTAGGATAAAACCGATTTCTTCAGAATTAGGGCTTGTCCCCACCTGGACAGTTAGCTGTAGCTGCAGTCGCGTCTGTGACTGATCGACCTGGATCACACGCATAGAGAATGAATAATTTATTTATTTTTATATGGACATTTTTGAACATGCTGGTTGCCTCAGTGTCATCTTAAGGGCAGTTGGCTGCGGCCCAAGAGGGGGCAAGCCTTTAAGATGACACTGAGGCAACCAGCATGTTAAAAAATGTCCAAATCAAAATAAATAAATTGTTCTCCCCAGTGGAGGGACCTATGGGCAGCAAGCGGATTTTTTGAGGCATTCACTATACTTAAGTTTAAAAGTATTTCAATACATTTTTACTGCAGAAAAAAATATAAAGTAAAATGTTAAGGACCACATGTCCTGGTTCCTAACATAATCTTTAGCAAAATGATATAGGTGGTTAAAAAGGAGCGCTCAAGTTCCTGCCTGGTTTGTGGTCGCCCCGGTTGCTTCGCCGCAGCACCCTCCCCTAGTAATTCTAAGACAGGCACAGGGGTAACTGGTATTACAAATGAACAGTGGCTTTCCATGGGTGCTGTAGAAAAAAAATACCATAAAGTACGAATTGCAGTCAAAGAAGAAGAAGTGTGCAACCCATATATATTATGGGGAACCTTCCAACCGGTATCCTCAGGTTGTCCAGTGGCAAGTGAAGATACCATGTGTCTGCAGAGTTATCACAAAGCAGCATGCAAAAAGTGTATTATCATGAGTGGATCTTGTAGAAAAACAGAATAAAGATACAGAAAAGACATTGTCAAAATGTGTATAATTATTTTGATATTGGTATTCCAACTGGCTTAATGCATTTCACCCAAATGCAGGGCTTCCTCAGGAGCAAGTACAATATAGAAAGATAGAATGTAAACAAAACCAAACGTATCAACAGAATCAACAGTTTACATGAGTGGATCTTGTTTTGAAGGCCTTGATCCACAATAGTTAGTCCAACACTTTTTAAAGCTGGCCCTAGAAAATGCTTAGTAAATAAATACACATGGATTATGTTGTCTAGTTGGCTTTTTCTTATACTTAAGGGTAATAGAAATATCATTAGAAATACACAGAATACACTGGAAACCAGTCAGATTCATATGAAGTAGTGGTCATATTCTAATAAACAAAAATAGAAATAAATACAGATACATAGATGTAACGTACAATACAAATATTTCTAACTCTCATTGTATTTTCTTTATTATTTTACAATTAGAGGGTGTGAAGTGTTAATTATACTAGCAATTCAAAATTTAAAAAGAAAATTACAGGCTTTGTTTTTTCTCAATTCACAATATAGATATGCCCAGCAGAAAATCATTTCTTTTGTATGTATTATTTTACAATTACAGTGCTAATTATCTTAGTTTTCTTTTACATTTAAGTAATAATTGTGTACTGCAGTGTGAATATTTTCCTATCCACATGAGTGCACAAAAAGCATGTTTGGTGATTTCAAAGAATAAAGTGAATAAATAATTAATATTATTTTCTGCAAAGGTTAGGCTTCAAGAGGCATACTATTACAATGTTGATTGCATTGTACAGATAATATACAAAAGTGAAAAGGTTAACAGGTCCTCCAATTCACATTCATTCCTTTTCACCTTGAATTCTACTTAGTGTGACCACAATCAATCACTGTAACGCTGCTTCTTATTCGGGAGACTTTAAATAGGCAAGAATTGTGTTAGTTGAAAAAGTAACAATATTCACTTCATCTTGCTTTATAAGCAACAACTTTTTCCATCTATCAATACAATGAATTCTTATTTTTGTATAAACTACAAAAAATGTTACACCATAATGCAATTGTGGGTAGCCCAGTGTTAAAAGCTTAGAAAACAGCAACATTCTTTTTCGTGCAACAATAACAGAAACTTTTTGTTTATGGTGGTGGTATAGCTATTGGTAGGCAAATTTAACTTGACTTGATCTTGAATGTTGAACACCTTTTGCTGTATTTATTTGCAGCTTTTGCATCTCAGGTGTATCCCAGCATCAATAACCACACTAAAAAAGATGATGGGTAGTTGCACACAACCTTCAGCAGTGATTAACAGCCTATTAGTGTAAACAGTGGGCAGAAAGGCCCTCAGTTGGTGTATGGGGCTGAGCAAGGATCACAGAGCAAATAGAGTCAGTATGAGGGATGGGTGTTTAAGTTGTGTGTAGGTGTGCAGCTCTCAAAATGGAGGAGTGTGGGCCCCAGTATAACAGACAAATTAAGAACAAGGACAGAGGCGCAAACCTACGTTCAACAAATGGTTAAATATGTGGAATAGGATAAGGTAAAACAAATGGAACAAAATGAGACAAAAAAACAGACAAGATACTCACATTGAGAGAAGTTTACAAGGCTGGCTCTCTCAGGGCCATGTGCTATCCGGAGGACCTCACTTCCTGGTGGGGGAGAAGAGATCACTTCCTGCTTGCAGATGCTGGGGGGCTCTCATTGTTCTATTGAGCCCCCAGCATCTGCAAGCAGGAAGTGATCTCTTCTCCCCCATCAGGAGTGAGGTCCAACTGGTAGCACATGGCCCTGAGAGAGCCAGCCTTGTAAACCTCTCTCAAGTGAGGCTATGTGTTTTGTCTCATTTTGTTCCATTTGTTTTACCTTATCCTATTCCACATGATTTAACCATCAATAACCACACACCTATTTCCATAGCAGTTTAAGACAATACGTATCAAAAGCTAATACCATTAGGTTTGTGAAAGGTTTTCCAGTAATAATAGAGCTATAGAGGCTATGAATAATCAATTTGGTATGTTCTGTAATGTTGAAAACCACGTTGTTGAAGCTTAAAGAGGGTGTATATTAGGATACAGTACCTTTATCCTCATTCATGCTCTTATCCATCCACAAACAGGTGGATCGGACTTTTAAAGAACGTCCACCTGTTCACGGGCATATTCAAATTTCCCGCCTCTTGGTCATCATTTTTACATGTATTTATATACGTATTAAGATTTTTTATAAACCAAGACTGAGTTGATAAACTAGCCATCTTCATTCCTCTGTAAATTCACATTTGAATTCTGCTTTAAGTCTATTGTAGGCCTACGAATACAAAGTAATTATGTGAGATATTTCAATTAAAATTTTAACCCCCCCCTGGCGGTATACCCAAATCATAACTTATAGTGGTAAGCTCAAACCACACTTAGAGTAGCTCAACTTGTTCAGCCCTGCCTGAACCCTCCCTCCTTGAGTCGGCATCTGCCGCGCTCCTTGGTAGAGCCACCTCTCTGATGTCAATGATGACCCCAAGGAGGTGAGGGGTGCCCTCCACATTTGCCTGAATGTTAAAAAAAAAAGGCGAAGACATCCTGAGTTGCATGAATCACTTTGTTTTTCCCATACTGCTTTTGGAAACAAATATACAGAAAACAGAAAATAATGTAACCACCAGGGACGTTAAAAAAATCAAAACAGAGACCAAAATCTATTGCATTTATTATCACACACAAGTGCATTATCTTCATGTATGTCTGTTACATCAAACACAGAAAGCAATTCAAAAGTAATGGGATCCATTCATTCAGCACCCAAAATACAAAATACCTGAAATCTACTTTTTTTGTTTTCTTTGTAGGAACACCATAAGGAAATGTCCCTCCCTAAATAACTGATTCAATGCACCATAGTGCATTGTAACTCACTTACATCCATAATAACATATATTTTAAAATTCAATTTTGTAGGCAAAACATATACTTTGAATTGTTTTATTGTTATTATTATTATTACTAAACATTGATAAAACACAGACATGCACAGCTTTTTCGACAGGTAATTTTGAACTGTATCTTGCACAGAATCTATTAGTATTGTTATTATATATGCTAACTGTACTAAGAGCCTTACTTGGCTCAAAAAACTACAAAAGGTCACTTAGTAAAAAGACCAACAGTAGAAGAAAGCCAATTCTAAAATTAGACCTGTTTTGCATATTAATTATCAAAAATGCGACATTTAAACTATAATGACAGAGTAATTGTACATTTCTTACACTTATTTCTAAAGCCCCCATACATGTTTAGATTTCCACACAATTTTTCTGCTGATCGACTGGTGTGTGTGCTCACGGAGCTGAGAACACAGAGGAGACAGCCGATCCACAATACTTGTCTGCAGCAGCATAGTGATGGCTGAACTGTCCTTAAGGTGGACAGTTCGGCCCCAAACATGGATGTTCGCATTCCTTCTAGCAGGCACACGGGACGGGTGTTCAACCAACCCCGTTCGGCAGCAAGAAGCAACTTACTATTCTTCCACTGGCAGGATTAGGAGCAGTAAGATCCTACTGGAGGAAGAATCTTTTCACTAGAAGACCGGGTAGAGAACCCTTGTGAAAAAACGGCTCCGAAAACCGAAAGTGAAGTCACATCCCGCAATCATGACCAGGAACTATGCAACCTGGTCTATCCCGATTCAAATTCCCAGCGAACAGGCGGGGAATTTGATCTGCCTGTTCGTGAACAGACCTGGCCAAAGTTCAGCCATCACTACAGCAGTGGCTGTTCTTGTGTTCTTCTGTAGTGTGCTCTGTTGTGTCTGCAGCAGCGGCTGTTCTCGTGTTCTTCTGTTCTTCAGAACGAGAACAGCCGCTGCTGCAGACAGATATGTTGATCGGCTGTCCCCTCTGGAGACATTAGTGCTGGCATACAAAAGGTGCCTGGTCGATTTTGATCCGATTGACCGCACTTGATGAAATTGGGTCAAAATCTAAATGCTTAACTGAGTAATATTTCCAACTGTGAGATGCATTCCCCTATCCAAATAATGCGTACCAAAGGGCATCTTCTATTTCAGCTGGTTAATGTTTTGTTTAGGTTTTTGTGCATGAAGATAATAGCAGTATACACATAAGAAATGTATTGATATGAATATATCATTATAATGTGAAAACTACTGAGATAGAAAATAATAAACAGCGCTCCAAAAAGAATGTATCTTCGTGAATTTCACTTAAGGCATCAATGCTGGTGAAGAATCAGGTTTATTACAATCCTGTTTATTAAATGTTGTGTAAAACAGCAGAATAAACTACTATTACATATACCGTCTGTGTCTATAAAAAAAAGTAGGAAAAAGAACACTCAGGATGTGCGGCTGGATTCTTGCATGATAAGCTGTTAATAACAGAACAAAAAATGAAGAATGAAATATTCTGGCTGACTGTGTTGAAATAATCAAAGCTATTAACCTAGACAAATATTTGATTTCTTTTAGAAGTGTACACTGGATGCACTGTTGGATTTTAATAAGGGGATTGTTAACAATAGTGTCTTCCAACAGTGCTTAGCCACCCAATGATTGCTTTTTACCATATGGGATTTTCCCTGAATGAAAATGTTTTAATTTCTTTCAGATAAATAGATAGACAGCACACTGATATGCTGCACTTTCTGAAATCATTATTTCCTGCCTTAACTCTTATGATAAAATGCAAAACACTGGTTGTTCTACTACCAGCTGTCTTTATGCTTTCTCTCTCCATTCTCTTTTATGATCAGATGTACAAAATGTCCTCTTATGAGCTTATATGACAAATTAACTGTTCAATTTAATGTTTTTTTATACAGACAGACATTAAAGTGCATATAGCATACTGTGAGAGGTTCTTTGTTGAATATACTTGCATCTTGTATACTTTATGTGAGCACTTGGTGGGACTGAATTATTAAAAACAGCACATAAAAGAAATACAAATGCCATTTGACAGCCTGTTAAATTACATTATCCAGACCCTAGTGACAAACCTAAGGCTTGAAGCCTGTCAGGTGGTCCCCCAATAATTTCATCAGTGCCGGCAGAGAGTTTGTCATGCCTTCCTCTGGAGCACCAACCTAGAGTATTCCCAACATAGCTCATGTGACTGGGCTGAAATTTCCAGCTCCAAAATAAAAAGGGAGCACTACAGTGTGTTGGGTTAATGCAGTTAGCAAATTTCACATTAGGGTGTAGATTTCCTACATTGCAAACCACACAAAATAGTGAAAGGCACCATTAGTTCATTATGGTTCACTGTAATGCACAGTGGTAGTGATGCAATAACACTTTGAATTAAAAGTCCACTTAAAAATAAATAAGCTGCATTACCACATTGCACCTCAAAACACAAGTTTGTGTTTGTAAAATGCCAGTACAGAACTCTTACAAATTGTGATAAGTGTGTCTTTGATAACAGCTTTTAAAGAACGCTGTTAAATGGAATTTCGCACTACTAAATTCTTCAACATTAATCAGGCTTAGATGCCTAATTGGCCCCAAAACATGAGATAGCGTATTTTTCGGACTCTAAGAAGCACCAGACCATAAGTCGCACCCAGTTTTTAGGGCAGGAAAAAAATAAAAAAATATTTCATATATAAGTTTTCACATCGATTGGGTAAATGCAATGAATTAAATTAATGCAATATCAAATTCAGCCAGTAGATGTCACTAGCAGCAGTACAGCACGTCACGTCATTCTCCACACTGATCAGAAGGAGGGGGTGCGGGGGGTTGGGCGGGAAGGCTGCAGAGTCTCCCCTCCCTCTGGCTGTGACTGTGTCCATGGAGTGATCGCAATTTCCACAGAGAGAGGGAAAGATGGCCGTTCATCTATCTCTCTCTTCATTACTTCATTACATTTCTTCATACCAGCAAGGCTCTGAGCTCTGTTGGCATTAGCAATTATACAGTTCAGATTGGAGATCCGGACACCAGCCGGCATCTCTCATCTGACAGCTCCTCCAGCTCCCCGGCTAATCTTCTTGCCGGAAGAGCTGGCAGGAAGCCAAGGCACGATGTGCATTTGGACCATAAGACGCATTAACTTTTTCCCCTTGTTTTGGGGGCTGAAAAAATGTGTCTTATGGTCCGAAAAAAATGGTAACTCTTGGCCAGGCTGAAAGACATACGGTTGAGGTAACTGGCTAATTTAGGCAAGAGAAAATTCAACAGATTAATAAAAAAAGTTAATACAAAAAAGATAAACACAAACACTTGGGTTCACCATTAAATATTACCTTCCAACATGTGTCCCAACATATTATGCAGAGCTTTTCAATGTAGATAGTCATATCACAAGCCTCAGAGGAGGTTACAATCCAATAACACTACCATGTTATTTATATGTAACAATCTTTGTGTGGGCCATATGTCACAGTCTAAAGGTACCCATACACGTTGCGATTTTTCGTGCGATTTTAGCCCTTCCGACCGATCCGGTCGGTCGGGTAGGTCGACCGTTCGGGATTCCTAACATGCAAATGTAGTCCGACCGATGCTGTTTTTAGAAAAATTGGCCGAAAAGTCGGTCGGGTCCAGAATGAGGATGCCTGTAATTTAAATAAAAGATTCCCAATCCAACCAGCCGATCGGTTGAATAATCGGCCGAATAATCGGGCGAAAAATCGGGCATCCGACTGACTTTTAAAAATAGCACTAAAGCAAAAATCGAGCGTCGAAATCGAATATCGCATCGGTCCCTGAAAAATCGCAACGTGTATGGGTACCTTAAGTGAGTTGCAGCTTACATAGGACCATCATTTTTTGAGGGGGGAATATCAAATTCAGCCAGTAGATGTCACAGAGAGAGATAGATGGCAGTTCATCTATCTCTTTCTTCATTGTTTATATCAGCAGGTCTCTGAGCTCTGCTGGCATAAGCAATTATACAGTTCAGATGGGAGATCCGGCCTTGGAGGCATTTCTCATCTGACACCTCCCCGGCTAATCTCCTGCTAGGAGAGCTGGCGGAAAGAAAAGGTGCGACATTTGGACCATAAGACACAGGCAATTTTCCCCCCGATTTTGGGGGTGAAAAATGAAGGTAACTGGAGATGGAAATAGATGAGAAATTAAAAGAGTAAATTTGGATGCTAATGGGGCAATAAAAGGGCAATTATGACAATATTAAGGCAACAAACCAGCATTTGTCATAATATATATATAGACCAAATATGGATTTGTTAAAATGCTGGAGCAACATGTGGACATGTCACAGTGCAGGGGATGGAAATGAGGAATCACTGTTATATGTAGTAGGCTGATAACAAATCCCAGATTTCCTACCTTATGTTCTATTTAAAGGCCATTGTGCCCTTACAAACCACCATAACAATTTTGATTATGTCTTTTCATTGACACATTACTCAACATACTGAAAAATACTATAGAGAAATCTAATCTTGTATACTTACTGCCTGGCCACCTGGATTTAACTAAGGGAATAGGTACAAATTAAAGGTTCAGCAACAGTATGTTGCTGACTACCTGAATATATTGAATGACCAGGTTATTCATTCAATGGATTTCTTCTTCCATGATGGCACAGGCATATTCCAAGAAGGCAATGCCAGGATTCATTGGGCTCAAATTGTGAAAGAGTGGTTCAGGGAGCATGAGACATTACTTCACACATGGATTGGTCACTAGACCCTAACCCCATTAAGAATCCTTAGGATGTGCTGGAGAAGGCTTTGCACAGCAAACAGACTCTACCATCATCAATGCAAGATCTTGGTGAAAAATTTATGCAACAGTGCATGGAAATAAATCTTGTGACATTGCAGAAGCTTATTGAAACAATCCCACAGTGAATGGGTGCCATAATTAAAGCTAAAGGTGGTCCAACAAAATATTACAGTGTGTGGCCTATATTTTTGGGTGGTAACTTTTTTTTGGCCAAGCTGTTTATGTTTATTAGTAATTTACATTCCCAATTTCACACCCATAACTGCAACCTTTCATAGTTATTAATGTTTCCCGGCGGTTTTAGAACTGACTTTTACCAAATCCATTTACCAAAAAACAGAAAGCATTTTGGCAGTCTGAATGTAGCTTTTACAGTAATGTATACATAATAAAGTGAAGTTGTTTGTATAGCTATTTATTGTGTTCAAAAAAATCTCCCTGCAATACCATGTTCAGCTACAAGATGTCCCTAGCGAACACTTGCCATCAATGCAATGTCTTCTTTCTAAAACATCAGGGAGGGGGCAGAAGGGGGAAAATGTGTGCAGCAGATTTCTCCCCTCTAAGGCTGACAGCCACACTCCTTATGTCCAGACAGCTCAGTCACCAAGTTGTTAGTACATAATGTGGCATAGTAACAATAATGCAGGTACACAGGTAATGCAGGACATTGTGGAGCAGGGGAGATTTGTGGGTTCCAGCAGCTCATAAGAGGCTGTCTGCAGTCTGAATGCAGCAGCCGGGGCCCCGAGATGATGCCCGCCGGGCCCCCCTAGCTGCTTGGGCCTGAGACAAGATTGCC
>CM070033.1:54802472-54817965 GCA_036250615.1 Ptychadena robeensis | reverse complement strand
TCTATGCTGTCTTGCAGCCATGAAGTGTCATAAGGCCTCTACGAAATGTACTTATCAGAATTCAGATGCAATGGTACCCACTCATTGTATCATTGTTTCAACCTTGGGAACTTGGGTTAAGCCTAAGGTTAAGGTCAGTGTCTCAGTAAGTTTTAAAACTAATAGATCAGCATGAAAGGCATAAAGCTAGCATTGTTCAATTGGTAGTGTAGCATAGTGAGAATGTAATCTTAAGTTTAATAAACTTCCCCTGGTTATGCTGCATGTCCGGATCTTGTACAGAAGGTCAATGTGAAAGTCACTGTACTCTCTCTATTCTAAAAAAGAAAGAAAGAAAGACACAACATGCTGACTGATCTCTTTGTCATTTTGTTTTTACTAAAAACAGTAAAATTTAACTTTTTACAAAGTTCCTCTTAATTGTTCAAAATTTATCACAGTAGATATAAGTGTCAAATTTTCTGTACAGTGTGCAACATATTGCCTGTGAAGTTGTTGTTATATAAATGGATGCCTTAATTTCAGAGGCTATAATCTCCCTAAAATGGCTTTTAATTTTCTTAGAACTACATTTTGGTAGTAGTTTTTCCCTGAGCTGGAATTTGTTGGCCATATACCATCTCATTGGACAGATAGTTAGCAGAAAACAGTTGGGGAGAACTTCACAGTTGACATTAAATGGGTATGATGTTCTTGAGAACTCTATTATTTTGATAAGTTTTATCCCAAAGCAGATCACTAAACTGCAGAAAGATTAGTAATTTAAGTACATTTTGACAGAAGCTCATATTTATAGTTCAACACAGCATTTGTCATTTCTCATTACTGCAGATTTTTGCTAAGTTCTCCAATAGACACCAAGTCTCAGAACATGCCTGCAGCTAGTGGGATTATGCAGGGATCTTGAAAATATTTCTATAATGGTTCATTTAATATAATTACTTGTTAACATATCTTACAAGTTTGTCTATCTTTAATAAAAAAAAAACCCAAACAATTATTATATATATCAAGCAATTGGACTTCGGTGTTCTTAAAGTTTGCTTCGGTGTTCCTAATGTATCTAATGAAAACATACAACTTTGTCATATCATACCACAAAGTGAAAAAAAGGATAGGAAAGTAGAAAAAAAATCTAAAGAAGTTAGGTAGACTTAAAGCAGACCTTTCACCTCCACATCTGCCTTCTATAATTGGCACCAAAGGTAAATAGTTAATGTTCCTGGCCACGATAGCCAGATGTGACATCACTGATGTCACTTCATGTTCTTGAGATGGCTTTTCACTAGGAGACCGGCTTCCTGCCCGGTCTGCTAGTGAAAAGATTCTTCCTCCGGCAGTATCTCTCGGCTACTAATCCTATAGGAGAAAGAATAGAGAGCTCCTTCTTGCCGGCGAATGGGGTTAGTCACATCTGCTAGGGGGTTCTTATATTGGGGAGACATTGTCAGTTTTCCACCCCACATGTTAAGTGGAAATTCAAAGCAGAGAACTCTGTTTTGCTCCTACCACCAAGTAGGTTAAGAAGTCTTTAGGCAGCTTTACCTCAAATAGTGAGTGTGCATTGGGAAAGATTTTTCATGTGATTTGTTAAGTTCACGGGTACAAACTGTTAAAGTTAATTATTTTAGAGATACCCTACATAGATATGGAATGGATACTTGCTTCTTTATGGTTAAAAAAACAGAAATCTTTAAAATATTCAAAATGATTTAAAAAAAAATTAAAAATATGCTATTAAGCTGTATATAAAATATGGACAAGATAGTTTTTTTTCAATAAAATGTATTTTCTTTATTTTCTTTTGAAATTTACTTAACTTGACAATAAAAACTGACACAAGGGTAGAAAAAGAAAAAACATAATTTAGACGAAAAAGTTTTCATTTAGACAAAAGCTAATTTGTTCAGGCTCCTGCAAAATTAAGTTTAACGTTTAGAACAAAGTTTCATTATAAAGAAAACAATTAAAAAAGTGCAAAGTAAGGAAAGCTAAGAATAGACGGTACGATTAACCGTCTATTCCTTATCCGATTCTCTGCACTAGGAGCGGCGTGATGATGTTATCACGCCCGCCCGCCCGCTAGTGTCGAGAATCGGACTGCACTCTTAATGTGCAGCTCATTACTTCGGCTGGGGGCCCCAGTCGAACTAATGGGATCGGGCTAAAATTTACCATCCTGACGGGTAACTGTGTGATCCGACAGGACGGCTGATTTTAGCCCAATCCTCGTCAGTTGCAGCCTCCAATTCCTACACGACCCGATCCCTAAATGATGCGGGAGCGCGCACAGCATCGGATTGGCGGTCGGATCGTGCAGGAATTCAAAAAACGTGTAGCTTAAGAAAGAAAGGTATTATGAAGTTCCATTGTTCAGCATGCTTCAGAAGTTCTAACATACCTTTATGTGAAATTTCGAATCGAATCTGAAACTGGTCAAGTTTGAGGTAAGAAATAGAAAATAGACAAAATGATTAAACTTTCAAATTAAATGATGTAGTAATGCAGAGTAGTTAGCTTAAAATCTGCAAAGATCTGCTATTTGGTTTACAAAAAGCATTAGCTATGAAATGGTTGGTGTGCTGAGTTTGTAGTAGAAGTCAAAACTTTTACACTTGTCTATGAGAAGGCTGTAAAAATGTAGTTCTGTTAAATGAAGTCTGACCTTTTTTTTTTCCAGTAATGATCTTCTTTACCCCACCCGAATGTCATTGTGAGTTTAAGATAGCTACCATGTTAAAAGCATCTTTTTTTTTGTAGGCACCTTTGTGTAATGGGCTAATCCCAAGGGAAAACAACAGTTTGACAAGATCTGTTCTTTACACAATCTATGATACAACTAGGAAAGGAGAAATACTTAGTAAGAATTAGACAGTGCTTTATATCTGTGGCAGCACCTAGCAGTGTTTTGCTTAAACGCTCTTGGGTTTGATTAACTTGTACAGTTGTAGTGTAACAGAAGTTACTAGAAACTCATGTGAATTTGGCAAGGAGAGTTATTATTTTCTCTGTAGAGTATAGGATTCTGTCCAGTGCAGGGGAGGTGATAAGGTGTACTTATAGTAATAAATATGATTCATAGGAGGGGCCAAGTCTTTTGCAACTTCACCTCCACCTGGTGTGAGCTCCTGTGTCATAATCCAGGGTGTTGCTGTGAGGCCTAGCATCCAGGTCTGGGGGACCACAGGATGGAGGATTTCCCCTTTATATTTATTTTGGGACTAGCTTCTGTTCTCCACATACTAGTAGAAAGACATTGGCACCTCTCCACTCTAGGCCCTCAGCGCTGTGTTTGTTACATTGTATATGGGCTTTGCCCTATCACGTGGGCCAGGGATAGAGAAAGACTGTAGAAGAGAAGGAAAGTTTACCATTTTGTGTGGACATTTCTTCATTAAACTAAGAGAGACCTGTGTACAGCAATACTTGCGTAAAGAATTTTGAGTGACCAGGGGACACTGGAGAGTGTAAAGCCCTCAAAGGTTCTGCCGTGAGGAGTTTACCAGTCTACATAACAAGTCTGGGTGTTAGCGGTTAGCCCCAGCTCACATTTCAGTTGAAAATCGATTGATGGTACATCCACACAGTGTGGTTAAAGCAAAACCAGCTGATTGCTTTCCAATGGCCTTTGCACATGCTACATAGTATGATGTAATTTATCAAAAATACTTCAAACACCCACCAGATACTTGCACAATCTACCTCAATTTTCCAACATGACTAATCAGGGCGCTTATGGTTTTATTCAAATTTTTTATCGATTTCCTAACTATCAATTTAAATTATGTATTTTTTTTGTTGATCGAGCGGAAAGCCCAGCTCAGCTTTACCTTGACTCTCAAATGTATTTACTTTGTAATTCTAAATATGTGCTTGTAATTGTGCTCAAAGTCAAGTGGAAGAACCATTACTTTTGCAAAGTGCAAGGCAGAACAAAAAATTTTAACTGTTTTTAAAATCATATCTGTAGTAATTCAAACAACACTCAAATAGTGACTTATGATAAATTACCAATAGAAGTGTCAGTGTTCTCTGACTTGAGAACCCTATTACATGTGCTGTAGCATAAAGGGAAATGGAAATCTGCTATCAACTATTCATTCTTGTCTTAGTACCTGATGATTAAACAACTTTCTTATTGAATTCTATAAAGGTAAACTCATGAATGAGGGTATACACTACCAAGAGCCTTATTGAAATATTGTTCACAGTAATTCCACTGCTAAATTAAAATGTGACATCTACAGTACATGATAATATAGCTATATAGAAACAATAAAGTAACAAAGTAACAAAAGGCATAACATTTAACGGCTACACCATTGTAGACTAAGCTGAAAAAATTTAACACATTTCATAATGGTGAACAATGTAAAATGTTCTCTTGGAATTCTTTCCGAAAAAGATATGGATATTTAATTGAGATCTGAAGAGTGGGAGAATAATAGCGTGACAAGTGAATAAAAATTTATGAAGAAAATGATTAAGATGTACAGCATGTTAAGTAAAGGCAGGTTAATACAGTTAAGTGTTTTGAGGGGTAAAATAACCACAGTTTTAAAAAAAAGGTATTGAGTGATTAAGCCATACCACAAGCTAAGGGTACATGGATGGCTTGCAAGGGCCCTTCAAGTGAGTGTTACCAAAAAAGGTTTAAATTCCTGTTATTTATTCTATGGGCTCGTTTCATAAGACTTATGCTACCAGAGCGCTGGGTTAAGGGGTCGAATTTTTCGACTTGAAACTTTGTGAGCTGATTGCAAACCCTCTGAAAATGATATCATCACCAAAATTGCTTGGATGTGGGAAGGGTTTTGGAACATTGGGGGAAAAAAGTAAAAATTTAGATTTTCGATTTTTTTTTAATTTGTGCAAAAACTATTTGTGTTAGAGACATACTTTTTTTTGTATTATACCCCCACCCTTGGTGACATCTCCAGCAAGTTTGGTAATGTACCATGTTCAATGTTTTCAAATTTGTAGGTTGAAGCTAGGTCCAATGTTTCGAAGAAATTTCCATCATCACACCAAAAAAGGTTATGCTACAGAAAGGTTGGTTCATTTTCACATATTTATTCTTAGGACTCGTTCACACTATTCGCATTGCAGTATTGCAGCACAGGGCAGCTAGGGTCAACACTCATTTTTTATCAAACAATGTTATCAAAGTACCTAGACACGGAGTCTGCATTTATATAAGAGTAAACATTTATATAAGGGTGAAAGTGCTTTAGTAACAGGTCTGTTTGTCAAATGCATTTTAAAATGCTTATGGTTTTATTGCAATTTAGGAGTGATTACTGTAGGACCAACAGAATCTCAGCCATAAAGCAACATGGTCATCAAGCGTCAAGGAGCATAGTACACAATAGTTCCCAAGGCTTTGTTTACTAAAACATTTCCAAACTTTCTCTAGAACAGGGGTGTCAAACTCAAATACACAGTGGGACGAATTAAAAAACTAAGACCAGACATTTTCCTTCTCATTATATTCAATATTTTGTTTTAACATTGAATCTGAAACAAGTGAAGTGTAATACCATAACACACATGAAATCAAATGTCAAATAAAAGACACATCTGTGACATTAATTTCTTAATTTAAATATTTTTTAAATCTTGAAGGGCAAACATGATCACTCTGTGGGCCAAATTTGGCCCCTGTGCCATAGTTTAACACCCCTACCTTGAGGAATTGCACTAGACTTGGAGGAAGTGGAATCGTGGTCTTTCAAATGTGGAGTCTCACTTCTCTGTCTGATATCAATGAGGAATAATAATTTTTAGTTCAATCACAGGGATCGAAATAGACCACTTTGTTTTATTCAAAGAATACCTTGATACTTAAGCAAAGTTGTTGATTAGAGTGGGATATCATAAAATTCCCTGTAGGCATTATGGCGGGGTGTACTGATATTTTTATCTTTATAATGTCCCATGATGAAACTGGAGGGCATTTTATTGTGCAGGAATTGAATTATTGACATATTTCTTCTTACATATTTCCAGCGGTGCACATAACTTCTTTAGTAAGCTACTCGCCCCATATGTAGCGTGGTCTTCCTCACTGTCTCTATCACTGTCCTCTGTGTCAGCTTCCTGCATGGTAGATTTTGCTGCAGATGGACCTCCCCTTTGTTGACTGTCTCCATCCACAGGTCTACAGCTGGCGTGTCTCCAAGACATGAAAAAGTGTTTTTTCGCGCCTTTCGTATGCTAAATTAAAGCCATGGGCAAACTGCCTGCAAGTCACCAGAAATTCTCTTTAGTAATTTACATTCCCAATTTGACACCCCTAACTGCAACATTTCAGTTACATTAATGTTTCCCTGTGGTTATCCAAGTGACTTAAATTGTATACATTTAACAATAAAACTGAAAGAATTTTGTCAATTTAAAAAAAAAAATATTTTATAGTGTATGCATGATACAGTGGAGCTGCAATACCAATTTCAGCCAGAGTGTTGCTAGTGAGCACTTGTCTCTCGGCTTCACATGAAGGAGGGAGAGAAGGAGGGAGGAAGCTGGCGATTTCTCTGTGACAGTCCGTGACAGTGAGACTCCTCCTCCGTACACAAATGCAATCAGTAACAACAATATTGGTCAACATATCTAGGTTTTGACCCCATTTGTGTACTTTCGGACCACTTATGTGCACCCCTGCGTATTTTATATTTCAACTTAGGGACCACAGAAGCTTGAGATTAGAGACTATACCTTATTTACTAATAGAAAGACATCAACACATCTCCCCCTGGGTTAGGGCCCTTAGCCCTGTGTTTGTAACACTGTACCTTATGGGCTGTGATCATAGTCAAGACAAGTCCCTGTAGGTGTTATTGCTGGGCGTACTGATATATTTATCTTTACAATATACCATTATGAAACCGGACAATATTTTGTCAGAATAGAATAATTATTTAGTATTTAGAATAATTTGCATTCATTGTTCATTTAGAACCTTATTTATTATGGTATTACTTTATTGTGAGATTTTTTAGCATTTCTGCACTTAAACTACTATGATGCAATTGGTCTGAGTTTAGTAAGTATGGGGGCTTGGCCCTGGGATTAGCTTGCACTCACAGCTAGGGCAAACTAAGGTTAATACATGTAAAAAGCTAAAGCAAGGTCAATGCAATACAATATAGTATAAATAATGGATGGCTACTAACTGTTTAAATCTCTTATATGGATAAAGCAGATCATATGAATACTGCACAACGTATTCTCTAGTTAGCTGCATTCTTGTTTCAGGTGACTAAAACTACTGGTACCTAAAAATTACCTTTGCATCAAGGTACTTAGCATTCTTTAAAATGAGTTTTAGAAAGTTATTTTTCATAGTCTGTTGAGTCAAAACTACAGAAAAAGTTTGATTCCATTGTAGTTTATTGGTTCAAAAGAGATTGACTGTGGGGCACTGATGAAGAAATCAGGATATAGTGAGAGTATTTCTCTGGTTGTTTGACAGATGTGGGAATTGGGATCTGAAATAGCCTTAGAGTGACTGATCCCTAAGCAATCCCTGGAGCAATCTGTGTGTGTGACAGTCAAGGTCAGTTCACATTCTAGACGGAACCTTAGTATGCCAATACTTTGCTAGCTAATGTAACAATGATCAGAGGCACATTCACCTGTAGTAAAACCTTACATGCTTCTTTCTCATTGAATTTCTTGGTTTAAATAAAACAAGGGACTCAAAAGTGAAACAAAGTGTGTGTTTTGCTAAAAGCAGTCAATTCCACAGCTAACTGTCATTTTTTATGTAATGTGAGGAAATTACCAGGATACCAGTTTTCTGGTTTTCTCTTATACAGGTATACGTTTTTTTAAAATCAGGATAATTGTAAACAAACGTTCTAGTAGAGATGGTCAAATTTTTCAACTAGCTGACTTTGTGAGCTGACTGCAAAGCCTCTGAAAATGGTATCATCACCAAAAATGCTGAATATATAATGAAGGGTTGTGTGGACATTGGGAAAAAAAGGTTTGCTCTAGCACATGTAGTTTTTTCATAAAAACTACAATCTACATCTCCAGCAAGTTTGGTGATGATACCATGTTCAGGGGCTTTGCAAATAAATTCGACCATCTCTACTTCTAAGCTCCAGTACAATTATGTTATCTGCAGGATAAAAAAACTGATTCATCATAAACTCAGAAAGAATTCTACTGTAAATTGGGCCTTTCTTTCTGGAACTGTCCTCCTCCCCATATGTACGTCACCTCCAAATATAACTTAACACCAACACCTCCATTACGAGCACAGACTTTCACCTTTTAGGTTCATGGGTGGGACCCAGACTTGGGGTGTTCATTCTTCACATACTTACCTTGGTATAGCATGGTTACCAACTAAGCGGCAACTGTGACAGGTATACCATGTTTTTAAAGCTTAAACAAACACATCAAAATAGTGTTCCATTGACTTTTTTTGTAACAGAAATACTCCAGAAAAAATGTCAGCTGAAGAATCATTAGAAATACTGTAAGCTACTTATTAATGTGCATTTTACATACAATACTGTACTGTTAAAAGTCTGCACAAATGTTGATTTATAGCATTATTGTGAATGCAGTTTACATCAGAGGAGTCTTAACCAGCTGGGTTTCATCTATTTATAACAAATGGGTGAGATCACATGCCTCGGAACAGCATGACAACAGTCTTTTGAGAGTACTAAATACTGCTGGATTTCGGAACTAACAGGAAGGATGAAGTCACTGACAAGTTTCATAGATATGAATAACTGTGAATGTATTACATTTGTCTCTACAAATAGAAAACAAAGGTCATAGCAACTTTATGATATTGGATTGGTGTGCCAGATATTATCCAAAGGATCGGAGATATGTTCTAGTATGAAAGGAGACAGGCAGTCAGGGGTGAGATTAACCAAAGAAAAAGCAAAAAAGAACTAGGCAGCACCATCTATAACACTCAAATAGTTTTATGAATTATATTGGATGCTGTATACTATAAATATGGGTCGATCTTCTACCTAACAGATGATATGGTAATAAGCTGCAGCTATAGTGTACCGTTTTAGTACTTTTATTAGTAATAACATTGCTGTATAAATATGTTGCTTTTGTTCTTAATTGATAATATGGATATTTTATTAGTAATAATATTGCTACATAAACACGTGGAATCTTGTACCTACATTTTTATATAGATAATAAGCTACAACTTTAGCATACAGTTTTAGTACTTTTATTAGTAGTAGTATTGCTTTTTTTTCATAATATTCAGCTAAACAGCTTTCCATAAGGATTCATATAAAGAAAAGAAGTGCTCTCGAAAAAGCAAGACTACGAATCATCACGGCTGCTGAATAAGATCCAGCTTACTTTATATAAAGAACAGAATGTCCATCCTTGCTATACCACGACTATACTGAGTTTTTATGGTCAAGGTTAAAATGTTTTCAGTTCAGTTTGAATGCTAAGCTATACTATAATGTCTTTGGCAAGATGTGAAAAAATCCATTCAAAATCATCATGCTTTTTTTTGTTATCAGGAAAAAATGCAAACTAAGTCACAGTAAGTCACATCGTTTCATAGGCAACTCCAAAATGGAAATACTCAAGGACAATATAGCGCACTAGTTTAATAATTGTTATACTATTGCAATTCATTTTTTTTATTATAGCGTTTTATTTACAGAGAAAAAACATGCCTCCCTAAAACACTGTCTGTCTCAGGCACAGGGTTCTTTTGTTGTGTCATATATTACTTTCCATGCTATAGAAACCATTATCCTCTTCTTTATTTATCTTATTTAACAAAATAACTGGTTATTTAACAAAATAAATGGATGACAGTTTTTTTACAGCATTGTGAGTCCATGTGATACATGTTTAAACTGTTATGTGGTCTATGAATGGTGATAACTCTAACAAATCTGGTGTCCATGAAGTCAAAGACTAAAGCAACTTAGACAATGAAATCTCTTTACGACTGACCACACTCTGGCAACCGTCTCATTATCTGCATTTGTTTTTAAGGAAATCCTGTGCTAAGGTTAGCATTGCTGACCTCCTCTAAAATACTAATTATATTGCTGTCATGCTAAGCCCGCACTGCTGTTTCTTTGGAAACCACTGACCCAAAAAGAACTGGCAGGAGGTCTTATTCATATGCTTCTTGTTCATGGTCAGTATTCATATGAAAGGTAGGAGAAACCAGGCAACAAGCATTTGGGAAGTTAATCAGTTAAGGGTGTACTTGTGTGGTGTATGGCCTTGTGTGATGTTAAATTTATTAAACTTGAGATCAGATCTACCTGGAGGATCATTCTCTTTATCTGCTGTGAAATGTAACTACTTGGTACTTTTTATCTCATTTGTAGTACTCTGAAATGTCAGTAATGCTAATATCATGATAGTCATTAAGTACATAGAATATGTCTCTCATCAACATGAGCTGCATTGAATCTTAAAGGTATATTGAATAATTTTTCATGTGGTGAAGTGGGATATGTAGTCACAAAATGTGGCTGTTAACCAAAACTGCTTAAAGTAAAGAGGGCATGCGTCCATGTTCTATAGTGATATAACATTGCTTGTACAAACTTGAATTGGACAGCGGCATGGAAATCCACCATAGACTGGTCATGCTGGCCATATACTGGTTACTTTCTGTCTTTTGGGCTTGTTCAGTATTATAATATATTTTAATGTATCTCACAAAACATTATTAGTATTATCTTAACTTACTATACTCACTAACATTACTCCGTCCTAAGGGATTATACAATATTCATGCACTTTTAAGGGTATATATTGCTCTCTAAAGCTGGGGATAGCCAGGCAAAAGCTGAATAGGGTGCGCTCCCTGGTCATATTTATGGTAAATTCAAGGCCGATCCCACAAAGGGTGCCTGGCCGATTCTCGGCACTAGCGCTGGACCCGTCTATGCCCAGCTTAACTACTAAGTGCATCATTATTTTCAACTTTTGGATAGAGTAGTCTCACTCTATCTTATTGTTCTGTTAAACATAAGTCAAAACATTTTACAGTTATTACAAGCAGAGGTAAAAGCAAGTCTTTCAATGGAGATATCAGTCTAACAGAGAAATCCCCTTTGGTTTGTAGACATTTCCTATCACTTTCTACTGCATTGGTACTACTTTCCCACATCACCACATAGACGGCATATAATAATAATAATAATAATGTGAGAGGGGTTTTATCATTTTCTTCCCCAAATATCCAATTACTACAAATCACTTTAGTACCAACAGTTAGAATGTTCCCATTTGGTAGTTTGAGTCCATAATCAATAAACTGTAGGTATAGGACATGCTTTCACAGTTAACTGTCGAATAAAATATGCATTTTATATAATGAGGTATATTACTTGAATCTCTTTCTTTACATAATATTTGACATTATTCATGCAAGAATCTGTATGCATGTGAATAATGACCCAACATATGTATTTTTTTCTCTTCAGATGGACCACTTGGACCTAGAGGATTAGCAGAAGCTACAGAAATGTGCACTCAAGAATGTCTGATATTGGGCCATTCTGATAACTGCTGGATGCCCCCAAGCCTTGGTCCTTATCAGCAACCAAAGTCACCCCTTTCTACATTTGCACCTCAAAAAGATTGGCTGAAAAAGGACAAATTGGTCAACGGACACACACTTACAAAAACCTGGAAAGAAGATAGCAACAAAAATCAGTTCAATGACCGAAACCAGTTTGGGAGTACTGATGGACACTTCCCAAGTGGGAATCACATGAGTGACATTCCTCTGGCTAATTTAAAACCCTACAAGCCAGTCTCATGTGCTCTGGATAGCCCAAAGGAGCAGCAACTATAAGCAAGTTTTTTGGACTAATCGTTTTAGCCAAATTAGATTTGCTATCATTGTGTGATCGGAGCTTCATGTACTTGAGTAGACCTCTAGAACTATGTGACATATAACAAGAAAATATGCATACTTTTGTGTTGGCACCATTATACATGGTGTTCTACTTTATGTGAATAAACATATTTCTAGATTTGTTACTTTTGGTGAACGGGGTTTAAGACTCCACTAAATGTTTTTTTTTCAAAACTTTTTCTTCTTTTCTTTTTTTTTACCCTGGACTGCTGCTTACGACTGCAGGAGGCATCTTATGTTTAAGAAATATGGATAGGGAGAGGACAGAATTCAGTGTGGATTGTTGTAGTAAAAAAAAACATATCAAATTAGTTGAATTGTGCTCTTGTTATTGTCAATCTGTGCTGGAACAGTAATACTTGACATCATAATTCAAATCAAACCAGCTAAATCTTTCAAGATAAAACCTATTGTGCTATTAATAATGTTAGTGGACACTTGTATGTTATTCAGAGATCAGATACCTGTAAATAGAAGCAAGTTACTACTAACAATTTTGTGTACTTATAAAAGAAAAAATATCACTTATAAACTGTAGCATACTTTTGTGTCAAGGTTGCATTCTACAGTATCTTTTTATGTTGTTTTTCCAAGTGTTAAGTGTTTCAATGTTTTCTGTCTAACATATAACAACTTGAAACACTTGTGTTAAACTATTAAGGATCATGTTTTAGTGTGGTAGACAAGTCTGTTGGGCATTTGGCAACTAAACTGTTTTCTAAATGTTATATATTTTAAAATATGCAAACATTATTTATTCCATGGGATACTCTATCCAAAATATTACAATTTAAAAATATTTTTATTAAAGTTGGAAGCAATAAATATATCAACCATGATTAAAAAAATCAAAAACAAAAACTTATTTTAACTTTCAAATATATATTGACCCTTAAATTGTTATGCAATTTGTGTACATTTGTGAAAACAGTTTATTGCCAAATTGGCCGCCTTTGTAGCTAGCGTGCTGTAATAACACAAGTGTTTTTTCTTAGATCATAGCCACAAAATATTAAATGTGTTGTGACTCCATAGTGTAACAGGACATTCTCTTAGTAGGCCAGTTGGTGGGAATAGATAGATATCAGTTTTTGTTGTTGAATAATGTTTGTTAACATCAATGGCCAATGCCTGGCAAGAATAAATATCATTTCACTGTTTAGCCAAAAAAGTGAATTCTGATGTTCATAGAATCTCAGTTGCACGTAGACATAAATTGGGACATTCTATCAAGGTTTTAGTTAAGGCATGACAGACAATTAAAAGCAAATAAGTAGCATGCAAAATTCCTTACAGAAAAAAAAATATCCTATGCCACAGTTAAACATCTATGAAAACTTTGTTAATCAGATTTGTTTTTCTTTCAAAAAGATATATTTTTTGTGTAAATCAAATCACAATTTTATCCACAATATAGGCGTGGAAAGGGGGTGCATTGCTTTTTTGCAGTACTTTGTCAGTTTGTGAGGGGTGTTTGATGATTATGACAGAATACGTATCTAACCAGTTATTCTCGTTACTGCTTTGCCAATTCAACGTTATTTCCAGTTATTAAGCACTTGCAATAAATGTTTTAAAATGTATGCTGTTTTGGATCATTTTTTAATATAATGCAGATATGCTAGTTCAGATATTGATTGATTAATGTGTATCTAAAGTAAACATCAAAATGTGATTTATTGCAGCTTTAACTTGTTTGAAGATATTTGTGTCTACATTAGGGATCTCATTGTGGCTTTTTTCATTCTACAGTCAGTTACACACACTCTACCCCATGAAGTCTACACTCACTTCGCTAAATCTGTGGCAATGTAGAAGCCATGTGTGAAAAACTAAATACACTCCATGCTAAGATACCTTGTAGAACCACCTTTACCAGCAAACATGTTCTGTACACTTTTTTTAGCCACTCTTCTTTGCCTTCTTGCTTCAATTCATTGAGCTTTGCAAGGATTTATTTATACCCAACTAACTTAAGGTCCTCCACCTTCAGCATCTGAAACAGGTTTAGATCAGGACTTTGGATCATTGTGGCACCTGGATTCTTTTAATTTGAGGCCATTCTGTTATAGATTTTCTGGTTTCTTGGGATCATTATTCTTTAACTTTTGGCCAATGTGGCTTGAAAACACATGAAATCATCACCCATCAGCTCATGCTTGACCACTGCTATGAAGTGTTTTTGCTGATATACTGTGTTTTGGTAAACATTCTGCATTATATGTGCTTTGAATTATGACAAACATGGGCACATTGGCCTTGTCCACCTAAAGGACATGTCCCACAAGTCTTGTGATTTGTTCATATTCAGCTATGCAAACTTAAGCTAATGTTAGATGTTCAAACAAGAAAGGGTCCACGCTCTGGAAAATAAGTCCAGTTTTCACTTGTGAACCCCCTCAGCCTCTTAGAAATTTCATTCTTTACAAACGTAATCATAGATTTTATGAATAAGGTCATAAAGAATGAAACGCTTAAGAGGCTGACGGGTTCATATAGGGGTGAAAAGGAGCTTCGTGTCATGTGTTTTTCAGTGTTTAAATTATAAATAAAGTGGAAATTGGACTTTTTTTTGAGTGCGGACCCTCTTTTGTTTGAATATCTTGGATTGCTTGGCGAAGAACGTACTCAGAATTCCTGCATCGGAAGGTCTGCACACAATGGAAGGCTACAGCTAAAAGAGAAAGATAAGTAACATGTTACTACATGACTATGAATTGTCTATAATGTTTTAGTCACTAGAATGTTGTGCGGGCAAGGAATGCTTTGTTGATATGAGTTTTCATTGCTATTTACTTTCTTAGTAAGAACAGCAGGTTTACAGAAAAAAAGGAGAGAGGAGAAGGAAATAGTGAAATACCTAACAGAAACACAACGGGGCCTGGTACAAATTGGTCACATAAAATGTTGTGGTAAACGGCCAAAGACTTTGAACTAAAAGAATATTAACTTATTAACACATATTAACACATTGACTAAAAAAGGAGGCTATGGTATATCTATAAGAATTAAACAGAACCTAAGAATTATAACAATCTGTGAACCAAATAAATATGTCCTCTCTAATATAGGAAAATGTCAGAAGAATCATACTGCAGTCCTTTCATAAACAATGAATAAGAAGGAAGAGTAAAGGGACAAAAGGTAGAAGAGTACAGACAAAAGGTATGGGAAGGGAGGGAAGGAAGGAGGAACACCACAAACATATTATGATCAAAAATACTTACATAAGATGGGAGAGAAATGGAAATCATGGTAATTAAATGTACTTTTACAATAGGTTCCAAATAACATGTTGCTTATCCCACAATATACTAGTTTTTTTTGTGAATCCAAGAAAGTATTATTTTGAGAGTTAAAATATGAGTATCAGTCTTTTGCAAAATGGTAATTTTGGCATCAAGAAAAAAAAATCTACTTGCTATTAAAAAAATAAATAAATAGCAAGTAGATCTGGGTATCTAATCTACAGATTCATTAAGTAGGCCTCTGTGAATAACTAATAAAACTTGAAACGTGGCTACCATATGTATCAATATGGGGATTAGTGATGGCGCGAACATGGAATTTGCTGTTCGCGAACGGCGAACG
>CM070033.1:54766689-54796041 GCA_036250615.1 Ptychadena robeensis | reverse complement strand
TGTGTTGAAATCGATTGGGAGGCCTCTGAGTGGTCCGGCCACTAGGGGGGTGCGTGACAATGGTATATGCCACTCCGATCGGGGGAGCTGCCAGGAGGGAATGAGGGGCCACTGGATGATGATCAAAATCAAGTATGCAGGTAACTAGAAGTATTCAATTCGGATTAGGTAGTAGAAGTAGAAGTAGAATAGCGCCCCTCAGCCGGAGTTCTCCAGCTAATCCAAATTGAATACTTCTAGTTACCTGCATACTTGATTTTCATCATCATAATGTAAGAAAATTAATATTATGGAAAATAATAATCATGCCTAATTAGGATATGAATATTAATTCAATAATAGAATTCCTTATGTAGGTTCGGAAGGCGGCTGCCAGAAAAAGTTGCACAGAACAATTGAGTACAAAAACATATATTGTGTACAATATTACAGAATGCTGCAACAATGTATACATAAAACATAAAATAGTACACAAAAATAATACAGTTGGGCAAACTATGAATCAGACATTAGCACTGTATACCTGACTAGCTGTTGGCTGCTTTCATCTGGCTGACCTGTAACCCTCTGGAGTCCCAGACCTCTGCTGTGTGGACTCCCAGGCTCTCCTCTCTCTGACTGGGCCTCTGCTGTGCTCTTCCCAGGATGTCCTGTCTCTATTTTGCCTACCCTCTTTTATACCCAAAATCCCTTTGAAGTTCATATATCTATCATCTAAAAATTCTACTAGCATAAATATGTGAAATGGAGATTCCCAGATTCTCGGCCAAAACTTCAAAAGGGGTTTCCTGTTTTCTTGGATCATAAACTGTTACATACATACAAGAGAGGGGGCATTCTTTTGTTTAAAGGACAGCTAAGTAGATAAAAGTTCTTCCGCCCAGCTTTGCTCAGGTATATGCTAAATACATCAAAGACATGACAGCTGGTCAAGACTGACCAGTTTTACAACAATTAACTAACCAGTTTTAAAACCCCACAAACAAAGACATTGAATTATCCATCCATATAATTCTATATTAATCTACCAATACAATGTTTCTGCCATACATATATATTAATAATATTTTTGGTGTCCATAACCATAAATCAACAATCCAGTGGCCCCTCGTTCCCTCGTTCAACTACGGACTTTACCTTTGGACTGTATTGTGCATAATTTATCTCCAGCGTGAGATTTGATAACCAGAATTATTGCTTGATTTTGATTTGATTTTGTTGTTTATTATTTGAATCCTCGAATGGGGTAATGTGTTTAGTGAGGTGGCCCAAGAAAAGTCCCCTCGTCCCTGCTCCGGCAGGGAAAAAACCTTTGGGTGGATAGACCAGGACCACTGGTCTCTCCACCCATTAAAAATTTTCTTGTATGTTATTTGGGATGTGGGCCCCCTCTTCGCACTTGAGATTTTGTGGTAATCCTTCTGTTCAACTTGAGATACGACCAAAATTTTAATTTCCATCTACTCTAGATGTAATGTCCTGCCATTCAGACATTGGCTTTGGCAAAAGGTAATGTTGGGTTCATGAATCAACCAGACAACCAAGAGCAGCTTTTTTATGCTTAAACTGAAACTTTATTCAACCATGAAGCCCGGCAAGAGCCTTGGTTTAACCAAATTGGCAAACAGATAGCAATAAGTCCCAAGAAATTAGTCCAACAGCAAGTTGCCCTCACGACACGGGAGGTGGTATAGGCAACAGGCCCCTTACTTCACAAAAGGTCAGGGGCCACACGGACAGGTACTTCGGATGTCAGTGGGTACTGGATGCAGGTATGGTGGGCCAGCTTAGTGGGCACACCAGCAATGGCTCCACGGCAGTCTTGCCAGGAGTAGGGGCCAGGCACTCACCTCTCCGGAACAGCAATATTCAGGAATTTCAGTGGGACACCAAGGCATTGGCAGGTGAGAGAAGCGTGTGTTATTACACTCTACGGCTGCACACACACCAGAATAAACTGTGGGGAAAGGTAGGCCTCAGCTGGCGCAGCAGTGCTGTGTCAGCTGTCTCCGTCTTCTCCTACCTGCATGTCCTTTTATCCTCCTTTTATTTTCTCCCTGCCCAAGGCATCTTGGTCCGGCGTCTTAAAGGGCCCTCTGCATCCATCTAGCATCCCACTGCCACTACAGTAATATACAGTGGCTTGCAAAAGTCACATTACAGCCACAAACATGACTCAATTTTATTGGAATTCCAGGTGAAAGACCAATACATAGTGGTGTACACGTGAGAAGTGGAAGGAAAATCATACATGATTCCAAACATTTTTTACAAATAAATAACTGCAAAGTGGGGTGTGCGTAATTATTCAGCCCCTGACTCAATATCTTGTAGAACCACCTTTTGCTGCAATTACAACTGCCAGTCTTTTAGGGTATGCCTCTACCAGCTTTGCACATCTAGAGACTGAAATCCTTGCCCATTCTTTGCAAAACAGCTCCAGCTCAGTCAGATTAGATTAGTTTTTAAGATCTTGACACAGATTCTCGATTAGATTTAGATCTGGAATTTGACTGGATATGTTTTGTTTTAAACCATTCCATTGTTGCCCTGGCTGTATGTTAAGGTTCATTGTCCTGCTGGAAGGTGAACCTCCACCCCCGTCTCAAGTCTTTTGCAGACTCCAAGAGGTTTTTTCCAAGATTGCCCTGTATTTGGGTCCATCCATCTTCCCATCAACTCTGTCCAGCTTTCCTGTCCCTGCTGAAGAAAAGCACCCCCAGAGCATGATGCTGCCACCACCATATTTGACAGTGGGGATTGTGTGTTCAGAGTGATGTGCAGTGTTAGTTTTCCGCCACACATAGCATTTTTGCATTTTGGCGAAACAGTTCCATTTTGGTCTCATCTGACCAGAGCACCTTTTTCCACATGTTTGCTGTGTTCCCCACATGGCTTGTGGCAAACAGGACTTCTTATGCTTTTCTGTTAACAATGTCTTGCTTCTTGCCACTCTTTCACAAAGGCCAACTTTGTGCAATGCACGACTAATAGTTGTCCTATGGACAGATTACCGCACCTGAGCTGTAGATCTTTGCAGCTCGTCCAGAGTCACCATGGGCCTCTTGAATGCATTTCTGATCAGCGCTCTCCTTGTTCGGCCTATGAGTTTAGGTGGACGGCCTTGTCTTGGTAGGTTTACAGTTGTGCCATACTCCTTCCATTTCTGAATCATTGCATGAACAGTGCTCCGTGGGATGTTCAAGGCTTTAGAAATCTTTTTGTAGCCTAAGCCTGCTTTACATTTCTCAATAACTTTATCCCTGACCTGTCTGGTGTGTTCTTTGGACCTTATGGTGTTGTTGCTCCCAATATTCTCTTAGACAACCTCTGAGGCCATCACAGAGCAGCTGTATTTGTACTGACATTAGATTACACACAGGTGCACTCTATTTAGTCATTAGCACTCATCAGGAAATGTCTATGGGCAACTGACTGCACTCAGACCAAAGGGGGCTGAATAATTACGCACACCCTACTTTGCAGTTATTTATTTGTAAAAATCGTTTGGAATCATGTAGGATTTTCGTTTCACTTCTCACGTGTACACCACTTTTTTATTGGTCTTTCACATGGAATTCCAATAAAATTGATTCATGTTTGTGACTGTAATGTGACACAATGTGGAAAAGTTCAATTCAAATACTTTTGCAAGCCACTGTATACTACCACTCCTGTTCTCAGGTGTTCATGTAAACTCATCATATTTTACAATAATAGGAGGGTTATATGAGAGGTCAGGGATTATGTACTTACCAAGGCCATTATGAGATATATAATATATGCATATAACAAGTAGAATTACTTCATACAAAGAAGACATTATACTAAGCTGTTCCAACTACAATAATGAGTACAAATGATGGAGTTTATTATCGCTCTTTACAGAATACATACACAGTCTAATTCTGTTCACAGAAAAATGTATCCACATACTACTTTACAGCTAATGATTTCCCAGATTTTCATAAAAATGACTGGATATACTCGAGTATAGGTAATTGCAAAAGTATTAAGTTAATTGCAAAGTCCTGAACATGATATCATCATCAAAATTTTAAAGAGATGTAGAGAAGGGTTGTAGAAACATTGTAAAGAAAAAAAAAATTCTCTAACTCATGTGGATTTTTCATAAATTATGTGCACAGTCAACCTCCAAAATATTTATCTCTTGACTTGAGTCAAAGCGGAATTTATTTTTTTCAGTAAATTTTGGATGCCAAAAAATGGGGTTTACATTCAAATATAGTTACATCAGTATTTTAGGGAGTCAGGTTTTATTTGTACCATACAGATTATACATTTTTGTTGTTGAAGCTTTATGGAAAATTCACCTTAAGGAGTCTGCAATGTATTTGTTTTATACTTATTTGGTATGTGTTTAAAAAAATATGAATGCATCAATTAAAACAGTTGCAGCTAATATTTTACAATCATCATCAGTGGCTAAGGAACTGCCATAGTGACCACCCATAACCATAAAGGGGCCTGCAACTCCTGGCTAACTGAGCATTCCCAACAGTTAACCTCCTGGGCGGTGTTCTGAAGTCCAGCTCGGGGTGGTACAATTAACTGAAATCCGTAATGCCAAGCACTGTCTTGTGGACGTAATTTTTTTTTAAAAAAAATCTGATTTTGCTAGTTAATCACAAAGCCTCAGAACATGGTATCAACCCCCGAATTGCTGAAGATGTAGAGAAGGGTTGGAGGAATATTATAAAAAAAGAAAGTATTGCTTTAACATAAATATGGTTCAAATTCAAGTCAAAATGTTTGAGTTAAATTTTCCACATAAATTTACATTTTATTTATGCGAAAAAATAAACATACTAGAGCAGTACTTTTTTTTGTTGTCTACCCTGAACCCTTCTCTATATCTCCAGCAATTCTTGCCATCATACATTTGGAAATATTTTAGGGGCCTTGCAATTAACTTACAAATTCAAAAAAAATGTGACCATCTCTACTGATTACACCAGACGAACATAAAACATTTGAATTAGCTCTACATAATCAGGAGAGGAGTTATATGGAATATTCTAGATCAGGTGTGTCAAACTCAAATACCCAGGGGGCCAAAATAAAGGAATTTAACATTAAAATGTATTGAAAGCATTTGTGTGAGTTTTTCCTTCTCATGAGATATAATAGGAATAGTGATGGCCGAACTGCCCGCAAGGCGGACAGTTCGGCCGCGAACAAGCATGTTCGCCCTCCTTCTCGCCAGCGGACAGTATGGGTGTTCGACCCGCCCTGTTCCCGGCGAGAAGGAGCCCTCTATTCTTCCTCCGGTGGGATCATTAGCAGCGAGATCCCGCCGCAGGAAGAATATTTCACTGAAGACCGGGTAGAGAACCCGGTATTTCAGTGAAAAACCGTCTTGTAAACCCGGATGTGACGTCAGTGACGCCACATCCGGTTAGCACAACCAGGAACTATGCATTCCAGGTGCCGGATGTGACGTCACTGATGTCACAACCGGGTCTTCCGATTCACATTCCCCGCCTAGAGGCGGGGAATTTGAATCTGTCCGCGAAAGGGCGGACGGCGGACTTTTTTAAAAGTCCGCTCCGCCCGTTCGCGGACGGACGCAGCCGAAGTTCGGCCATCACTAAATAGGTATGACAAACACAGCAACTCTATTGAAGTCAGTGAGAAGTGGTCCTGGTCTATCAACAAACTTATTGCTATTATTAATGAATTCTTGTTTGAGCAGATTTTTGTGTTTATTGAATTGAAATAGCAATCCACTTTTACATATTTGTGAGTTTCAAACATTATTATAGTCAGGATGGCTCGAACCCGGAATTTGATGTTCGCGAACAGCGAACGCGAACTAGCGCAAAAGTTTGCAAACCCGGCGAACCCGCCATTGACTCACATGGAGGCGAATTTTAAAAACCCAAAGGGACCCCTTTCTGGCCCAATACTTTTGGGAAATTGTTTCAAGAGGTCTAACCACCTGGTCAATGAAATTGCAGAGGGGAATCCATGGCAACAACTCCCAAAAAAAAATCTTCTCACCCCCCCAACTAAATCCCCACCAAGGAATTCATACAATGTAGTCAATGGGATTTAGCTGGAGCGCACCTAACACACATGGCTTGGACCACGGGGGAGATGGTCAGTTTGGAGGCACTATCTGGGGCACTTTTGATGGTTCAGTATGCGAGGACACTGTGCGTGATGCGTCCACGGTGGGCAGGACGGACACTGGTGGTATGGTTCAGTATGGCGGACACTGGTGTGAGATGGACAGTGTGGCAGACACTGGGCGGAGATGTCCCGGTGGGGACACCTGGTGGGATGGTCTTGGAGGACACTGTGGTGATGGTCCGTTTGGAGGACCCACTGGTGGCGATGGTCCAGTCTGGAGGACACTGGTGGAGAGGACAGTGTGGCAGACCACTGTGGGAGATGGTTCAGTATGGAGGCCACACTGGTGGAGAGGACAGTGTGGCAGCACTGGGGGAGCCCCCCCCATGGTCATCGCTCCGCGGCAGCACCACTCCGGGCGGACGATGGCCGCCCCCGCCCGCCCGCGACCACCGGCTGGGGGAGCTGATCCAGTGTGGCCAGACACCTGGGGGGGGCATCCGCTGTGGCAGACCACTGACTGGTGATGGTTCAGTCTGGCGGACATGGTGGTAATGGTCAGTTGGAGGACACTGTGGTGATGGTCAGTTTGGAGGACACTGGTGGTGTGGTCGTTTGGAGGACATGGTGGCGATGGTCAGTATGGAGGACACTGGTGGAGATGGACAGTGGGCAGACACTGTGGGAGATGGTCAGTATGGAGGACACTGGGTGGAGATGGACGTGTGGCAGACACTGGGGGGGATGGTCAGTGTGGTCAGACACTGGGGGAGATGGTCAGTGTGGGCAAGACACTGGGGGGCTATACAGTGTGGCAGACACTGGGGGGGAGATGTCAGGGTGGGCAGACACTGATGTGTGATGGTCAGTCTGGAGGACATGGTGGTAATGGTCAGTTTGGAGGACACTGGTGGTGATGGATCAGTGTTGGGGACACTGGTTGGGTGATGGTCAGTATGGAGGACATGGTGGATGGACAGTGTGGCAGACACTGGGGGAGATGGTACAGTGTGGCAGCACTGGGGAGGAGATGGTCAGTGTGGCAGACACCTGGGGGAGATGGTCAGTGTGGCAGACATGGGGGAGATGGTCAGTGTGGAGGACACTGGTGCAGATGGACGTATGGCAGAAACTGGTGGAGATGGACAGTGTGGAGGACACTGGTGCAGATAGACAGTATGGCAGACACTGTGGAGATGGACAGTGTGGAGGACACTGGGGGAGATTGTCAGTATGGAGGACACTGGTGGAGATGGACAGTGTGGCAGACAACTGGGGGAGATGGTCAGTATGGAGGACACTTGTGGAGATGGACAGTGTGGCAGACACTGGGGGGGAGATGGTCAGTGTGCAGACATGGGGGAGATGGTCAGTATGGAGGACACTGGTGTGATGGTCGTTTGGAGGACACTGGTGGTGATGGTCAGTATGGAGGACACTGGTGGTGATGGTCAGTGTGGAGGACACTGTGGTGATGGTCAGTATGGAGGACTGTGGAGATGGACAGTGTGGCAGACACTGGGGAGATGGTCAGTGTGGCAGACACTGGGGGAGATGGTAGTGTGGAGACACTGGGGAGATGTCAGTGTGGCAGAACACTGGGGGAGATGGTCAGTGTGGCAGACACTGGTGGAGATGGTCAGTGTGGGAGGACACTGGTGCAGATGGACAGTATGGCAGAGACAACTGGTGGAGATGGACAGTGGGAGGACACTGGTACAGATAGACAGTATGGGCAGACAAGGTGGAGATGGCAGTGTGGAGGACACTGGGGGAGATTGTCAGTATGGAGGACACTGGTGGAGATGGACAGGTGGCAGATATGGGGAGATTGTCAGTATGGAGGACACTGGTGGAGATGGACGTGTGGCAGACACTGGGGGAGATGGTCAGTGTGGAGGACACTGGTGCAGATGGACAGTATGGCAGACACTGGTGGAGATGGACAGTGGGAGGACACTGGTGCAGATGGACAGTGTGGAGGACACTGGTGCAGATGGACAGTATGGCAGACACTGGTGGAGATTGACAGTGTGGAGGACACTGGTGCAGATGGACAGTGTGGAGGACACTGGTGCAGAGGACAGTATAGCAGACACTGGTGGTGGAGATGGACAGTGTGGAGGACACGGTGGTGCAGATGGACAGTGTGAGGACATGGTGATGCGATGGACAGTGTGGAGGACATGGTGCAGATGGACAGTATGGCAGACACTGGTGGAGATGGAAAGTGTGGAGGAAACTGGTGCAGATGGACAGTGTGGAGGCACTGGTGCAGATGGACAGTATGGCAGACCATGGTGGAGATGGACAGTTGGCACGGCTTAATGGATGGCAGCCATGCACTAGTATTAATGTCCTTTATTAATAGGTGGCTGGGTATTACCCTCGCCACCAGATAATGTGCTGGGCACTGGGCACACACGTTGGCACAAGCTGTAAGGATATGGCAAGCCGTGCAATATATATTTGGGTGAAAAAATCCCCTGGCTGCAACAAAGTGCCACCATATAAGTATGGGTGGGCACTGGGCAGTGTGGGCGCACACACATTGGCCACAGGCTTAATGGATGGAAAGCCTGCAATATTTAGTAATACCCTACCCATAGGTGAAAAAAATCCCCTGGGTAACAAAGTGCCACCAGATAAACTATGGTGGGCATGGCAGTGTGGGCGCACACACAGTTGGCACAAGGCTTTATGGACGGAAAGCCCTGAACTATTTATAATACCCCTACAATAGGGTGAAAATAATCCCCTGGGGTAACACAGTGCCGCCAGATAACTATGGGTGGGCACTGGGCAGTGTGGCGCACACCAGTTGGCACAAGTTTAATGGACGGAACGTCCCTGCATATTTAGTATACCCTACCATATGGTGAAAAAATCCCCTGGGGTAACAAAGTGCCACCAGATAACTATGGGTGGGCACTGGGCAGTGTGGGGCCACACACAGTTGGCACAAGGCTTTAATGGACGGAAAGCCCTGCATATTTAGTAATACCCTCAAAGGGTGAAAAAAATCCCCTGGGGTAACAAAGTGCCACCAGATAACTATGGGTGGGCACTGGGCAGTGTGGCGCACCCAGTTGCACTACGTTGAAGTGTGAAAAGCCTGTGCATAGGTTACTATAACCCTACTAGGGTGAAAAATCCCCTGGGGTACAAAGTGCCACCACAGATAGAGCACTGGCAGTAGGCACTGTGCAATATTGGCTTGCAGGATCACTGATTCACTGGCAGCAGCCTGCGCATGCCAGCCAGCAGGCAACAGGCTGGTAGCAAAAAATAGCCCTATAAAGGGCTTTTGGGGTATTTCAGGACTCTGTCCTGCAGCAGACTAGAGCAATGAGGAAGAGTACACTGTAGAAGAACACTGCCTAGCTAATGGTTTGCCTATCCGCACAGCTCTCTGTTCTAACTCTCTCCACTCTCTCCAGCATGAAATGGCGTCCTCTACTTGCTATGCTATAGGGGGTGGGATGGTGTTGAGGTGGGGGGTGCTGTTGGCTGGATTATGGCTGTGACTGCTGTGTGGTCGAACTCGCCTATGTTCGCGAACACGTGGGGCGAACATGCGATGTTCGCCGCGAATAGTTCGCCGGTGAACAGTTCGGGCCATCACTAGTCAGGATGACTACTAGACCCTTGTTTGAACATATTGTAGTAAATTACAAGCCTAGTACCTAAAATAATAAAATTCATGGAAAACCTTTGTATCACATTTGGTACAGAAATGTGGATCTCAGTGGACTACTAGGGTGGTTACACTTTTTAATACCACTTTTGGTATAGAAAACTGGGTAAATTGGACCTCGGGGAAGGTGGGGTTAATTTCTCATTCTGGACGATTGTGAACAGAGCAGTTTTGGGGTGTGAGGTCCAGGAGGGGTTCGTGGAAGGGAGATCCGGGAGAGAGCAGGGAGTGGCAGGTTAGAGAGGAAGTGGCCCCATAAAAACAAAAATGCTGTGGGGTCCAGTCATTACTAGCTATGCTCATTAAATTTTTTTTAATGTTTTCCATTCTGCAACAGTTTTGAAGCATTAATTTTTGAGCTATGTCAACAATGAGAATGCTTTGAATGATGAGCCATTGACATATTTCACATTTCTGAATGTACGATAAAAAAATTTTTTTTGTACAAACTTATGCAAGTAAAAAAAATATGTCAACAAGCCAGCATGCACAAAAGGCAATACAAACTATTGTGAAAACATGCAATAATTCTTAGTTTTCCTTTTTATTTGAAGTATTGAAAGCAAGGAGCATCTCCAGCAAGTTAAGCGATGATACCATGTTCAGGGGCTTTGCAATTAACTCGAAATTCTTGAAAACATCTCTACTTATATATAAGCGTATATAGGTAAAATTTGTAAGAACAAAATCTGACAGCTAAAATATAATTATGAAGGGTGGCATCTAGGGTTTTGAAATGTAAACTGCATGTAGTCTCAGGGGTTTGTTATTAAGGTTTGGGGGTGTTCTATTAATGGTGAGATTTGATTGGGTTAAAGCAAGAAAATGTTTGGGCCCTTTCAAATTTGCATGTTCTTAAATCACATCACATCACATTGTGGTGCAGTTTGAGGACCCTTATGTTGTTTGTATGCACTTTTTCTGGGCTCTTATTTATGTTTCATCTTAAATTAACTGAAATGCGAAGGAAACACAGGCAAAATCTTCTATATTGAAAATTGTCTAGGTGCTGATCACAAATCACAAGGGTTTGCCTTATAACTTATACAACGGACGATTAACGATGTAAACTTATCTACTTTGAACACTAAAATACAGATGCATGGGCAGCAATATTTAAATAGAGCAAGTAATCCTATTTTTGCCAAAGCCATTAAATCTCCCACTGACAGATTCAGACAATCACAAAAATGCTCTTTCCACAGCTAGGCGAATATGTCATTGAAATATTCAGTTTTGTTTGTGTCATAGAACTACAACAAGCCATACAATATATCTGCTTAACAGCAATAGCAATATTTCTGCTTACGATTTTCTCACTGGACAGCTGGGTTTTTGAAAAAGATACGGTCCAACTTGACTGGGAAACCAAAAGCTTGATATCCTTGCATTAGAATGATGTGCTTGAACCTGATTGAGAACAATATTGAGGGTAACATATACAGCAAACTGGGGAGAACTATTAACACTGTATCCTTAGGTATCCTGTAATATTTGCAATCTAAAAACTCCCTCTTGGCACTTCATGACAATGGCCAAGTTACTCTAAATCACTGAATGGGAAATAATATGAAAATTAGTGGCAGTTTTCATTGCAGACTGATAAATGGCTGTCATTGATTGCTTTGCTAAGATAGGATTGACAATGTGACAAAATATAGTGATAGCTTCTGCATAAAACACTGTACTATAGATGATGAGTAGGAGAGAAAGAATGATGGTATGTCTAGAGGTATAGCGAGAGCTTTAATATTTTACTTATATTTTAATCTATGTCTTTTTTAGTTAATTAAAAGAATATTGTGGGGATTTAGAAATGTATTGGTCTCTCTCTTTCTCATTGGCTGAGGGGCCATGTCAATGCTCAGTTGCAGCCCAAAGCAAAACCTGGTAGGTACTGGGTTTGGAATGGGAGGCCCTTCAACCCCTACCTTCATCTGGTGACAGAACCTCAATCTGTCACACATACTTCTTATTACCCCTGCTTACAGACGGAAGTACAGCTTTTCTATGTGAAGGTAACAGTAACTTTTCTTCCTCTTCTCAGCTTTTGGGTTGTAGCTATTGATTTAATCACATAATGTGTAATGTTGATGCGAATATTTGAATCACAAATTTGTATATCGGCACTTCCAGAAAGATTTTGAATATAGTGCTATATCTTTGCAATCTTGCATATTTGAGATTCTGGGGAAAGTACCATGCATTGCACATGCAATATTTGCATGTACAAATGCAGATTTTCATAAGGAATTCCCAAATTACTGTGTTGTTTCATATGATTTCACCGCAGCTGCAATTTCACATTCTGCACAGAGTGGCTGCATATAAACCAGTTGACTTATAATGTAGAACTCTGTCTGTTTTGTAGTAATGTAGTAAACTCATTGACTGTACACTTGTACCTCACATCTTTGCCTGGTTGGAAATATAGAGGGTAAGTCATATTTCAGAATGGACTTGCAAAGCCCACAACCTTGTGGCTTTGTTGGCTTAGGTTAGTTTAATTACAGAATGGAACCTTGCCTACTGTGTAAAGCTTTGTAGGCATACAATATGTGGTTTTTAATGTACAGGTAGTGTCCCTGAACAAGTGACGATGAGTAGGAGTGGTTAGTGCTATGGGTGGAGAATGAAAGGGTTGTCATATAAGTGAAATAGTATTATCAGCTTGCTATCCAGCCACCACCTGATTCCATGGAGTTCTTTTAAAACTCTGCTTGACAATAAAACTTTGTAACTGTGTGCTTCATTACAATGGGAGGAAAATAATGTAATACCATAAAAATAATACCATAAAAAAGGTATGAAAACATACAATTTCAAGCCATAACCAGGCAAATTGATAGAGAAGGACAATTAAGCAGATATGGGTTAAGCTTCTCCATCCTATGAAATTGGGTTTTGAACGTTGATATGGTAAATAGGGATCAAGTTACACACATTCTTGCCTTTTTTAGATTATTCTGGTGCATGTTGTATGAGAATGGTTTTGTCAGAAAGGATGTTCTGAAAGAATGACCCGACAGCAGAGGCCCTGTGAACAGTACTATTGTAGGGCTGTTCCTGGATACCTCTGCTGAAAAAGAGACAAATGGCTTCTGCACTGGGACACTGTTGCCAACTTTTTTCATTCTGTTAAACCCTTCTATTAGTGATGAGCAGCAAAGTCAATATTCGAATTATTATATTATAATATTTCTGAAATTATTCTCCAAATATTCAGAGCAAATTCACAAATTTGAGATCTCCTGTCCATTACATCTGTACTAAATGTGATTTATTACAAAAGCAATTTGTGCTGTCACGGCGACATCTAGTGGCAGAATGTGAAATTGCAGCTGCAATGTACTCTTATTAAACAACACCCAGAATTAATAGCAAATTCTTTGCAATAATCTGCATTTGACATGCATGGTACTTTCCCTTGAATCTCGAATATTTAAGATTACAAAGCTTTAGCACTATATTCAAAATCTGATAGTGCTGATATTCAAATATTTGTGCTCAACACTTCCTTCTATGGGTCTGCACTTCCATGCCCTCAATCATGTGCCATGCATGTTGTCATATATCATCTTCTCCTGACCCTCACAGTAAGCACCAAGAGGTGGCACCAAGACCCTTTGGACCTTTTAAGACAGTTCAGTGAAGGTTACTGCGCACACTGGCATGTCCTGTTATTGTTTTCAGTGGGGGTTATCTTAGAGAAAAAGTAAGTAATCAGTGCATTAAATGTTGTATTAGAGAAAGAAATAGTTTTTAGTACAAGCCAACTAATATAGTAACAAAACTCCCTTTAAGATAATGTACAACATGTGTTACAGCAAATATTTTGTGGTGATGTAAATAAAAATTGATGGTTGAATTTTCTTGATACATGTCATCCATTAAAGCATCAACAATCCATGAAAAGAGTTGCACTAATCCAGGTGGTGTGGAAAACATCCCAAATAAATATTGACTAAACAACAAGATGGGGGAAGAAAGACCCCCACATTTAATTAAATTCCCCCTGGGAACATCCCAGGGGCAAGGGGACTTTAACAGCCACTTAAGTGTAATAAGGTAACATATAGTAAACAGTTCAAATCAATCACAATTTATTGAACGTAATAATTAAAAACATAGGGCATGTCAATGTCGGTCGATGTTACAGCATTGTTTTACAAGTATTAGAAACTTCCACATATAGTGGGTATAGATAAACATTTAAATACACATATAAAATTATAGAAAACATTAGGTATTTAATGCGTTAGGATAAAGGTCCTGTATCAACAAGGTTAAACCCCAAAACCCCATCTATTCATTTAGATCTCAAAGATATGATGTGTATGGATGTGTATCCTCCTGGAAACCTCTTCAGATACTGTAGAGTTTATCTGTTGCTGTTTGTGTGGATAGGAACAATTTAATTGAAAAATACTGTAGCACTGACAGCTTACATTTTAAAAGTTTCTGTTAGTTTAATGAAATAACTAAGACACTGCTTATTATATTGAACGTTATTTGATATGTCTAAACAGTAAGGTGATGCACGCTTGTAATATTGAACATGCAATGTCAAAAGACTTCTTGCTCATTGCTTCTGTTTGATAAAGTAAAAGTTTATTGTTAACATGAAATTCAATTACACTCAGATCTTCAGTTTCCTCTAATTTAATAACACTGATCGGGTAAGCATATCTTTGTGTTCTTTGCATTAATATGCTTTACAAATTCACATGTGATGGCATTCAAACAAAATAAAGTTTATATAAAGAGACTAATACTGTAACAAAATAAAAATGTAAATATTGCTTTACAAGTCAGGGCTGTAGTATTTCCCAGGCGCTAAACTTCTTGGAAAGGTTCCAGTCTGTGAGAATCACAGCATACATTTCAGCTTTAGAAAGATTTATGCATGCAAAAGCCAGAAGTTCCTTCTTCATTGTAGTGTAAAATACATTCGGACCACTGGGACTGTCCAGGTGTTTGAATGTTTGACCAGTAGAGTACCTTATGCTAATTGGCAGCTGATGGGTTTGGAAATATGAAAAATAACTCATCAAAAACCTGGAAAATCACTTCTGTTTTTTAAAGGCTTGAAATAAAAAAAATGGAAGAGAGGTGTTGGAATAGCCATTGTCAAGCTTCATGGTCCCAGATGGCAGTTGAAGTTCATGTGACTTTCCCAAATGTTGACAGGAGTTCACCTTAAAGCAGACCTACCACCAGAAATCTATGTTTTTATGAATGGCACTAGAAGTGCCAATAATAGGGAGGAATGCAGCGAAAAAACCCAAAAACTTACCTGTAATGAGTAATTTAAGAAGATAATTCGGCAGCTCTTCTCACTTCCTGGTTCATTGTAGGCAGAAATAGGCAGGATGTCACAGAAAGCAGTGATCTGCTTTAAAAATTCCCATAGAAGATCACTGAACGCCCCCCAGTGGCCACCCGCAATATTGTAAGTGAGGGGAGCTGTGTGGTAATCTTGTTAAAATGGTCATTACAGAAACGTTTTTTTACTGCATTCCTCCCTATTACTGGCACTTCTAGTGCCATTCATAAAAAAATAGATTTCTGGTGGTAGGTCCACTTTAAGTACCTAGAGAGTAGTGAGCAAATACTGGTCCACTGATGCAATATTTGTTCCCGGCAATGAAAACATGAACATAAAGTACATTTTTATTGTTGACTTGGCCATGCCCCCTCCTTAATATGTTAGAAAAACGTTGTTAGTGGTACTATAAGGTGCTAAGCATGGAACTGTATGGTTCTCTCACCTCTAAAATCCTTATTTTGTTGTGAACCAAATTTAGTAAATAAAACCTTTGGGTCAGATGACTTATTCTCATGTATCCTTAGTTGAGTAAACATTTATGTTGGACACAATACTATTCCAAACCACAAGCAAAAAAACATAAAGGTAAAAAAATAACATCAGTTTTTCACCTCATCATTTCTGTTATTTTAACATGTGTGACTGTTAGTTCTAAAGGATTTGCACACATGGCTACACATGGTGCTTTAGAGTCCCAATAGCCATTGCAAAACAGTAAGTGTCTGGTACACATACACTGCCTGGCCAAAAAATTACCACATGGATTTAGCTAAGCAAATAGGTATGAGTCTCCTATTGGATAAATCAGGGGTTGCTGCAATTGGTCAAGTCTAGGTTCAGCAACAGTATGTGCTCCAAGAATGAGGTGAGCTGACTACCTAAATATACTGAATGACCAGTTTATTCTATCAATGGAATTTTTCTTCCCTGATTGCACGGACATATTCCAAAATGACAGGATTCATCAGGCTCAAATTGTGAAAGAGTGGTTTAGGGAACATGAGACATCATTGTCACATATGGATTGGCCACCACAGAGTCCAGACCTTTACCCCATTGAGAATCTCTGAGATGTGCTGGAGAAGGCTTTGAACAACGGTCAGACTCTACAATCATCAATGCAAGATCTTGGTAAAAAATTGGATGGACAGGCAGTGTATTAACCTTCTTAGTGTTCATGACGAGCCCATTTCGTCCAGAGTTTGTGTGAAGAACAAACTCTGGATAAGCTACGGCAATGCTGCTTCCAGTCGCAGCATTTCCGGGGTTCTGCGGCTTCACTGATCGTGTCGCGGTGACGCGGAAGGGGGCGAGGGTGAGCAGTGCCATAGACCTCCATGTTAATGGAGGGGCCTCTGCTTTCCAGCCCTCCCAGCTGGTGTCATGAATGACACTGGCTGTATGGAGAGGGGAGGGAGTAAATGGCAGGCAGTGTACCTCGTACACTGCTGCCATTGCCTGTACCACACTGTTAAAAACGGTGCGGTACAGGCAGTGCGCTAGGGAGGTTAAGGCTGCTTTTTGAACAAGAACAAACTTCAAACCAACATACAATATTTAAGCTATACAAGTATCATTGTGTATACATGACTTTATATTTTTACATTAGGATTTAATAAGATTAAATGTTGTTGTTTCTATGCTGTCATTTCTAACTGACACAAACATTATGTGTTGTCTTTTTTTAAAAGGGTTCAGGGAACATTACAACTTCAGATAGTTCCGTGTATTTTAGAATGATTTAGTGAGTTCTAAGACATTGTTTTTTTTTAAAAAGGAATGCCCTTGTAGGTTCAGGCACAGACTTTAGAAGGGGAAAAGAAGCACTTTTAAGGTGATCCTTGCAGAAATGATCTTTGTGTGACCCTCTTAGTGTACATAGCTATCCTTTTGTCTGCATTGTTATCATTCCATTTCTGAAAAATATTCTGCAAAATTCCACTGGCATATTGACACTTCTGGGATTGTCAATCTCTTGAGTTCTTGGAATCTTATTCAATCTCATTCCTTTGACCTCTCACATGTATTACAGGAGAAAGTAGTGATGTGGAGGCCCATAAGGAAGATCAGTGAAAGCTACGAGAGACAAGGCAGACCATCACTTTTGAAAGTGTCAGTTTGCCAGCAGGCAGAAGGACAGGTATATGAATATAGTGTTCTTTTGCAGCAAATGCAAATTATTCCTTTTCACCCCATCAGCCAGATGCACATCCAGAAATCGCTGGTGTACAGTGCAAATATAGCCTTTTTGGTACAGAGCCATTTATTCCAAACTGCATACAGCTGTTTCAGGCTACTTGGCCATCATCAGTGCAGTGCATGGAAACCATGGCTCTATGGTGTGGGGCTTGGAAGCCGAACAAAGAGAAGTACCCGTGAAGGTTATGGTGAGAAGGGATGAAAGGAATCAAAAAGCCCTCAACTCGAGCAGTGCATAGCACAAATCAAGCCTTCTTAAAACAGAAGGTATTTACACAGCCCAATCCAGCACAAATCCCAAAACTTTAGGTGGAAGCTTTCGTTTTGGGACAGTGGGCGGAGCCATGCAAATTATTCCTTTTCGCCCCATCAGCCAGATGCACATCCATAACCTTAAGAATAACTCTAATGTGTGGTTTTTTTTCAGCATACCATTTCATTGTGGTTCATTTGAAATTAACCCTTTGTTTTGATAAACATTTTCCATTTAAATCCTGGTAAATGAAAAGTTAGGTTGTTACTCATACTATTTGGAAAGGGTTGAAACTGAACCCAGGGGGTGGCCAATCCCCAGTGGACTTTTAAGGTGAGCAATTAGTTGAGATATAGTTCCAGTCAAGAGGTTAATGTGATACTCTTTATTATCATAATACATACATAGAAAATAGAGAATTGGTGGTTAAAAACACTTAAATCACCATAGGGTTTACAATTTCATGTCCGCTTATTTGGGGACTTGAGCCCCTTACACTTTAAAACACACAACCATAGGTCAATACTACATACAGATATTCAGGCAAATGTCTAAAAAAGTCGCACTCCAGTTTGATCCGACGCGTTTCGTCCTGCTATGGACTTCTTCAGGGATCCTTTATGGAGTTATTACCTAGGAATCATCAAAGTGTACATGACCTTATTTTCTATTGCTATTCAAAACTTGTTACCGATTATAATTGCATTCAGTCTCAAAAAGTGCTTAGGTGCTCATTTTTGGGAAATTTACATGTCACAGATATGATCCTCACGTAATATCATTCTCAGCCCTAGCCCACTTCCCAGTGGGCATCACACGCCTCACGCCTCCTACAAGAGGAGGCCAAATGGATATTTCATCTAAATGCCACGTCACATCCTGGAATTAATGAATCCACCAGCTATAAGCCATTCCTGTAGGCTGCCTATATAGGTGAAACACTGGAATGTTAAAAACAAACAAAAAAATCTATCCACGGGTCCCGGATATGGAAATGTGGAACTCAATTGTAGATAGTTAAATATAGCCACAATATATTTCCTTTGTTGTAACCAATTATTCCATGTGCCTATGTAGGCAAGGATGCGACGGACGGGGCTTGGCGTATCTTGGGTCACATCCTTCTCCCCTCAGGATTCCACGGCAGCCAATCACCGGATTTCTTGAGTGGTAAGGTACCCCGCTCTAGTGCCTATAAACAGGCGTTTCCCCTATTCCATACAGGGGATCCGCTCTCTTCCCACCTACCCACACCAAATATGGAGGCTTCCCCCTGGGGCTCAGCGCCATACCCTGACCGGGGTGATTTTTTGTGCTCTCCCCCCCCTCCCCCCTGGGTTCTGGCGATGCCTTAGGTCTGACCCCCTCCCCAATATAGAAGCTGCTCTTCACACTGACATTGGAGCCCTCTCCTTCACTCCAGGTCCTTTTATTTCTTCAGATTATGGGGCGGCAGCAGGGGTGGAGCCCATGAGTGTGGGCGGATGACTAAGCGCCCGTGCTGCTGATGTGTGGCGTGGGGAGTGCTGTGGGCGGCGTCCCATGTTGTCATGGTAACGCGGGACGCTGGCGCAGCGTTCCTGCTCAGCACAGGAAGTGCTGTAGGTATGAGGGCGGAAGTGCGTCTAATTGGGATGCACTGCGCCCGTGCAAGATGGTGGCAATCCCAGAATACCACTCCGGCACACTACGAGGTATATCCTCGGAAGTGACGACGGTCAAGTGGCTCTGGGACCCACCCCGTGTGGCGGGAACTGGAGACTGCATAAATTAATCCCCATGACTGACTAGGACAGTACTCTCTCAGGGATAGACCGGACAGGACGGGAGAATCTTGAACAGGACGATGAACAAAATGCACCTTAAGGAAAAGGTAGGATTGGAGTGGGAGCACCATCTATGAACTCTTTTGTGTGATTAAGGATACAATGAATGACTAACAAATACATACCCCCATTAGAGTGGACCTTAAGGACAGTCACTATGACACAATATCAAACCCCTCAACCTAGCAAAGACTATTAACCCGACTGAACTAGATCATACTGAGCCTCGGGGTTTGTAATGATTTATATATAATCTGCACACTATTGGTGGTGATATTTGCCTCTTTGGATACAGATGATTAACATATTGGTCTCCAATAGGGTATAATTAACATGGTGCGGGCCCCCCTCTCTTCCCCTCCCCCTCCTCTTTTTCCTGAATTTTGGTGCTGACTTCTTTTGTAACATATACATGCAGTCTTCACCCTCCCCCCCATACGATAGTGTACAGATCGCGGAAGCACACACACGGTATTAAACCCCTAAAGGCACACCCTAGGAACAAGTTGGGGTAGACCCATGATGCACCAACCCTTGGAAGTCGCTCTAAACGTGGACCAAACTAAAGATCGGTAGGCCTAAAAATCGATTACTTTTATGCATTGAAGATGAACTGTACTTTGTAAGAAACAGACGGACAGTGCGGGGTTAATGTGAGACTTATTAGAATTATGTAAGCAAGATGCTGATGTAGAAGTAGAAGTAGTAGTGTAGAAGTAGAAGTTGTGAAGTAGAGGGCTGCCCCCCAGTATTTACAAGAGCAAGGAGTGATTGGCTTTGCTGCTGGAGACCTCCCAGGTTGCGGCTCCTAGCTACACTTACTGGAAATGGCTAACAGCAGGAATTCCAAGATGAGGTACAGAATCAGCAGGCAGAGGCAAGGTCAGATGGGCAGGCAATAAGTCAGGACAAGCAGCACACAGTGTAGTCAAGACAGTTTAGAAAAAAATACCTCTTAAGTCTTCCATAAATACAGGGTCATGTGGCTTGATTTAGTAACAGATTGCCGGTTGTCACTGCAATCTGTGATATGGCCTTGCAGCCATGATTATTAATAAATAGTAGATGTTGGATGTTTTGTGGTAACTGGATCAGTGGTACATGGTCCATGTACATGTCCAAGGCCATTCCAGACTTTATTCTCATTGTAAAAATTGGTGTTTTGTGCTACCTAGGTAAATATGACACATACTGTATGAATTCACAGCCGGGATTCTGGCCAAAAAAGTCAAAGGTATTTTTTTAATTCCTAGTTGGGTAGGGCATAGTCCATTTACATGAACTAGGTCATTCCTTGATTCTGTTTGAAGTGGAAATTGGGTACTTTGATTCTGGTTGAGTGGCAAATTGTCTTTATACATGTCTAAGGCTATCCCAGCTTTAATTTTACTTAACAAAAAAAGTCTAAATATGGTATTTGTTTGATTCTGGTTGATTGGAACATAATCTATATACGTGCCCATGGTTTTGTCAATCTTCTACCCAAATTATGTTTAAACTGGATGAAATGTTACATGTTACACTACAATTATTTTTACAATTCAAACATTGTTTAACCTAAAATATGTAAAAGTTATCATTGAGCTTGAAATGTAGCTGATCTAAATCAAAATTTTGGACAAAAAAATACTGCCGGTTCCAAACTAATTGTGTATGCTTGATAGAAAAACCAAACTGCGTGCTTCTGTAAACTGCTTTTAGACTGCTGTATCCTTTGTGATCTCTTAATATCTAATGAGTTTACTGTAAATTGGCCAGAGACAGTATTGTTTTGCATAAGTGAAAAAAAACAGGGATAGCCATCAGTATTTGGTTACTTATGCCCTTTTTTGCTTTGGCTTGATTATTAACCCGTAACACTGTCTTTTGTATTTGATTGTTGGTTGAGAAAAACCTTTTAGTAGTGTCCATCTTTTTACTTTAGGAACCTGCAATTCCTCCATCAGGAGAATGTGTGTTCCAAGGCAATCAATTTGCTAACAGGGACAATTAGTTAGAACAGTGCATCGCACCAATATCTCAATGAAAATATGTGTTTATCATGTGAGTTATCATTCTCATGTGCATTACAAAGCCAGGTAGTTAAATTTAAAATATCATTGTCATGCACTATGCTTTTTCTTTATAATGTTTAGGGTCCCCATACACCTCAGTCAGATTTCCTTTAGATCTACTTTTGTTTTACCAAAACCATGTAATATGAGAGACTTTCTCAACAATGAAGTCTACCTGTGTTCAATCGCAGAGGACCCGGCACTACATAGTTGTTGGTAGATCTAAAGGATATCTGACAGCATTTACAGCACTAGCAGACCTAAGACCCCCATACACCTTACAATCTTACCATACAATGTCTGTACAATCAACTTTTTTTCTACCAAAACCATGTAATATGAGGAGCTTAACCTTCCAATCACTATGTATTCTATCAGGGAGGCCACTATACTCCATAGTTATTATGGATTTTATTATTTAATATGGAAATTTGATAGAGTCCATAAGGTCACATTTCAGTTACTGGCCAACCGACCTTATTTTTTTCTCTGGACAACCTTAAGCCCCCCATACACCTTAAAGCCCCCCACACACTTTTAGATTCCTCCATACAATTTCCATCAGATCTACCAACAACTATGTAGTATAGTGACCTCCCTGATAGAATACATAGTGATTGGAAGGTGTAGAAAGGTCCTCATATTACATGGTTTTGGTAGAAGAAAAGTTGATTGTACAGAAATTGCATGGTAATTGTATGTGGTGTATGAGGGGGCTTTAGAGAAGAGCTTGTCATGATAAGATCACTGTGAAGGTAATTTCACACTAGCTGTGCGGTGGTACAGTACGGCGATGCAGTGAGGCTAGCTTTAGCGCAAGGTATACAGGTTTCCATTATGTTTCCATTTTTTTACACTGGCTCTGTGTTTATGTTTATGGAAACATGGCATGATGCACAACTCATTTTGTGTGGGCTCTTATTTACTGTGCATCGCCCTTACTCTATATTTATGAAGAAATTCAGGTAAAACAGATAAAATAGGACATGTCATTCCTATATGACAATCTGAAGAGATACTTACAAATGTATCTCTATTTTGTCATTGACTTGATTTGTGCAAATCTGTCTCATTCTGTTGGTACTGCTGCTTCTTCTACTTTTTCTTTAGTTAGATAGCAATAAGCATTTGCTCCAAAAAAATATCAATGCCCATTTCTCCGCAAGCACTGCCCCATTTACTAGAAAAATATTTTTTTAACAAAATAGAGAGAAGCATTTCATAAAAGATTATAATAAAACCACTATATCCATTATAAAGAAGGGCATTGGTCCTCATAATGAAACATATGGGTTTTGTGAAAGTCTTTGTGAAAGTCTCCATGCTGCCATGCTTCTGCAAGTTTACTTCAGTAAAGATGGATTACTTATAATTAATCAGAAACACATCTCTTTGATACTAGTAGTCTAGTTGAAGTTGCTTTACTTGCTTTACACTGACCTACAGTGTATGCCATTCATTTCCACAGTGCTGATCTAGGCTCAAATGCTAAAGGCTAAGCCTAAATATAACATGGGTTTATTACTTACTATTTAATTATTTAATTATTATTATATAATATATAAAAAAAACAAGCTATATCCTCTGGTTATTTGCATAATGTTATATTTTATATTTATAATATAAATGTTTTTATCTACTTTGTACTACCTTCCAACTTTGAAAATTGAGTGTTAATTTTTTGCCAGAAGCTGCAACATTTAGCTAAGCTAATGTACTCTGCAAATTCTCACCAGGAACTTGAGTTGTCCATTATTAGGTTTACGATTATATACTTGTATATCTGTTATTGTGTAAAGTGGTGGTTTTAGTTTGTTATTATTCTTGGATATTAATTAAACACTTGTGTAGCCCACAAGATCATTGTTATGGTAAACAGACTGAAAATTAGCCGCACCAGTTGATCAAGCGTATCTATTCACTTTCTCCAGTCAGGCAAAAAATACCTTTTCCTGGAAACTTTTCCAAATGTGTAATGAGTGGAAGAAGTCCAAACATTTGTCCATGGCTTTTCGCAGCATGAACATCAGTGAAAGCTTTCTTAAATTTCCTCTCTTGGAAACTCATACCATGAGTGCATACAAAGCAAATTGATAGCGTCCAATATTCCTTAGATGTGAAATCTCCAGATTCTTCACATTTTCTTTTCTTATAAATATGTGCATTTCTAATGAATATACATTGTTATTATTCAAATTGAATGTCTTTTCATGACAAAAATGTAATTACAAATACTCTACAAATATATATATATATATATATATATATATATATATATATATATATATATAAATATATATATATTTAATTTTTTTAAAAAATGTTTTCAAGTTGTACAAATTAATCTTTAAACATACAGAATATAGAAGAAAACAATATTTGGCTGTATTTGATGAGTTAAACATATGTCAGTTTAAAACAATGCTATATCATATAGTGGTGAAAAATGCATATAGTACAGTGGATATAAAATGTCTACACACCCCTGGTAAAATGTCAGGTTCCTGTGCTGTTCAAAAGGGAGAACTTTTTCCACCTTTAATATGACCTATAAACTGTACCACTCAATTGCATGGCAAAATTTGACTTGGTGGTGGTAGCATCATGCTTTGGGGGTGCTTTTCTTCAGCTGGAACTAGGACATTAGTTAAGATGGGAACTATGACCAGTTCCAAATACCAGTCAATATTGGCACAAAACCTTTCAGGCTTCTGTTAGAAAGCTGAACATGAAGAGAAACGTCATCTTTCAGCATGCCAACTACCCAAAGCATACATCCAAATCAGCCAAGGCATACCAGTAGAAGATTAATGTTTTGGAATGGCCCAGGCTGAGCCCAGACCTGAATCCGATTGAAAATCTGTGGGGTGATCTGAAGATGCCTTCACAATGTGACAGATTTGGAGTGTTTCTGCAAAGCAGAGTGGGCAAATCTTGCCAGGTCAAAGTGTGTCATGCTGATAGACTATATGGACACCTAGTTTTTCTTAGATTTTGCACACTCATTAACCTTCTGGGTGTTGCATGTTTTTTTTATAACCGTGCCACTGGCAATCACGGCAGAGCACGACATGCTCTGCCATGATTGCCTGCCCGGCCGAAGGTTCACAAAATAAATCCGGCATCACTGGAGACGCCAGAGGTATGATGAAAAAAGGCGACGCCCCTCCATTTACATGGAGGTCTATGGCACCGCCTATCCCCGCCCCGTTCCCGTCACGGGTGACGCGAACGGGGCAGACCCGGTGGACAGGTGAATATCTCACTACTTAACGCGGGCTGAGTTTTATGATGCATGAAACTCAGCCCGAGTTAACTCGGGCCAAAAACCCAGGAGGTTAAAGGGCAACAGAATGCAAATTAACCTCAATTATACAAAGTACTGTATGTGAAAGTTCTAATGTGCTTTAGGGTTGTTGTTTTTTTTTTTGCTTGTCTTTCTTTGGTTGAACAGCAATTCAGAAGCTAATGTTTTGCAGCAATTCCTCTTTTAACTAGCCTTAAGCATTTTGTCAGGTTTTCAACTTTCCTTTTTCTTTGTTTTTCAGTGTACCAATTCCCTTACAATTTCATTAAATAGTAATACAACTAGACTATTGTTGCTGATTGCCAAATTATGTTAGGACTATTTCTTGCATAATGAACCTGTCAGCCAATTTCAATTATTTAAAGTCTTTTCCAAGTGCAGGTAGCACAAGATGTTTGCTATTACTTTTGTAAGGCAGAAACGCAGACTCTGTACACTTCTCTATAACATTAAGAGAGCCACCAATGTGCCTTAATAAAATGTAGAAGTAAGGCTTTGGTAACTTACAGAAACTAAACCATACGCATTTGAACTCTTCTGGCTGATAAGGGCACACACAGGCCCCTTCTGGTACTTACTCTAAGGCAGTGGTGTAAAACTCTAGCTCAGGGGCCAAATCTGGCCTGCAGTGTAACTTTTAAAAAATCTCACAAGATTTTGTAAAAGTTTTATTGAAGAAATAAATACAACTGAGGTGTTTTTTTTACATTTGATATCACATCTGTTATACTATTACCAATTGCTTGTTCCAGATTCAATATTTAAGTTAAACTTAAGTTTGCTTCCATATAAAATAGTTCATCTTTATATATGAGAAGAAAAACTTCCTCAATTTTAGACATCTTCTAAAATTTGGCCCACTGTGTGTTTGAGATTGATCCACTGGCTCTAGGGAATTAATTGTTTTGTAAATGTGCTTTACTTTCTCTTTAATCCAATTGCAGAAACATATTCTAAATACAAATAAGCTCATTATACTCTAATATACACATATTTGGTGCTAGTATATGTTTGAAAAGTGCATGCTCAGTAGGCACCAGGTTGCCAAAATTGAGGTATTATATGAATTTTTAAAATCCCACTACGCTGTAGCCACAACATTAACCAGCCAAGGAGTTCGAACAGTCATGTCATCACATCTTCATACAAGTGCCGTGTTGCTGTTGTTTCCTAATTGAATACAGTATGGCTGGCAGCCTTCCCCAGTAGATTGCAAACTATACAGGAATAAATATATGTCACAGAAAAAAATTTTTGGGCAATTGAACCATATTTTTGGAGCTTTGAACCATTGTGACAGCTCAGAAGTAAGGGGTTTCAGAATTAAGGTGTAATTTAACATAAGAAAATATTTAATTTATGTGTATTTTCAAATAAAATGCTCAACTTTTGAGCTATGGTTGCCATAATTTAAAAATAAAACAAATTTACAGGACTCTAGAACAGAGAATGGTGAGTTTTAAGACACCTGTAACTAGACCATGATGTTCATAAAAACTGTACAACTTTTTAGTGCTACAAATGGGTGACCTACTTTAGATTTGCCTAAAATATTGTCTATATATTGGTATTTTATCAGTGTTTGATTTATGAAGATTTCGATTTTTTGATCACAGGAAAGAAACATAGAAAAGTGGGGTAAAAGATTTTTTTACACTCATCTTTGCTCAAAGCTTAGAATTTGACTGTCTGTAAACTGTGCTACAAAGGGAAGTTTTAGCAAACAAGCTGATACAAGTATCATATATTGCATCAAGGTAACTGTATTATTAACATTGAAAGAACAAAAGATTGCACCCTGATGACCAGCAGGTAAAACCTCAAGGTTATTAACTTTTGGTGTGACTTTTTAGGCGACAAAAATGGTATTAGTATACAAAGTATGATTTATTGATGGACAAAACAGGCTGAGTCATCAGTCTTGAAATAAAGTTGATTACAGCAGTAATACAGCAATATGGCATTACATCGAATAATACGTGCTTATCTCGACGCGTTTTGCAAGGTTTCCTTGCTTCTTCAGGAGAAAAGGTGCACAAAAACAAAGCTGTGAGTAACAATTTGTTTTAAAAATTTTATAAATTTCAAAATAAGTTTACATAGTAAAAAACAAGTATAACAGGTTATTACCAGGGGAGAAGAAATACCCCTACAGGAAATACCTGTTGTTCTGCTGCAAATTGGACCCCGGTCGGCGCCTGCTGTCCAGAGAACGGGGAGCACAATTGGGGCGACATTCTGGTGGGCTTATCTAAAAGTATAGGTAGGTCATGAGTGGGATCTGATGGCCTGTTTTGTCCATCAATAAATCATACTTTGTATACTAATACCATTTTTGTCGCCTAAAAAGTCACACCAAAAGTTAATAACCTTGAGGTTTTACCTGCTGGTCATCAGGGTGCAATATTTTGTTCTTTCTGTGTTACAAGGGATGTTGGCGCTTACTTTTAATACACTTAAGCAACGGGGCTAAACAACCTCTTTCAATGTATTATTAACATTGTTGAGCTTTTGCTATGATCACAAGGGACATGGGACATGTGCTTTAACTATTAGCAGCATACTGTAACTTTCTGATAGATAAGTGTTTTAAGTTTTTCCCTATAGCTTTATTTATTGTATATTGTTATAAAAAATATTTAACATTAGAATTCCACTCTTACATCTAAAAGCGTAATAAAACCACATACTTAAAATTTTTTTTTTATTTATTTACAGAATGTACATATATATATATATATATATATATATATATATATATATATATATATATATTTCTCAAACCATAATATTCACATGGATGTATAATTGCCTGTAAATTCTGTGTTACACAATTCAAACTGAAATATTGCTTTCTTCTATTGTTAGAATGAAAATACTTAGAAACATTCAGTTTTGCATGTCTGCTTCCGTGGTGTTATATCTCCTCCTTGAGGTATACTTTTGTACTGATGATTTCATGTATAAATTCACAGGGCCATTTTAACTATGTTACAGCTGTTAATGACAGTTCTAAATTTCATGTAATCCTTTTCTTAAAAAAATACAGTAATGCATTGCAAGTAATAGAGCTACATTTCACATCGTTAGAACTTTTTATATATACAGCAGTCTTTTGAGCTGCATGCAAGCATAGTATCCATTAGCAGTCAAAGCAAAGTAGAACATGCATAAATAACATGCATAAATAAAAGTACTTACATTCCTAAACAGATGTAGTGTATAATCATCAATATGTACAAATAAACCTGAACATCTTAATTGAAGAGAGATGCAGGATCTATGCTAGACTACTCAGGGTTTAAAACAATCCATATTTAATGAGCATTTTGAACAATTGGCCCTTTTTCTTCTGTCTTAGTAAGGTGATTAGAATGCGTCAATCTCTGTCTTCGATCCCGCTCGAAGACAGAGATTGCCATATTCGGTGGGCACACGATCCACAAGCGGGCACAGGGTGACATCAGCGCTTGAAGCGGCCATTGATCAAGCACCCATCTATACGTGTTTGGGCACCTAAAGGATCAAGTGGGTTTTATGACATAATCCTCATACTCATCTTATCCACATTTGGTTGCTCTTCTGCTACCTTTGTCTCCCCCATCCATCTTGACTTCAGTGACATAACTTTTAAGCCTTTAACATAATAAATCACCTAGCCGATTGAACATTCATAAATATGAATGAGTCTGCCTCCTTTTGGCCCACTGTCCAGGAGGTTGTGTTAATGGCAGATTTAATCTGGTGAATGATGAGAAAATGTAACGTAATGTGATTTTTCTGCTTCGTATTTTTGTGCTGGATTAGCAAAGAGGTTTGCATAAACCCCAAAGAGATTGGCATTGATGTTGCCACTGGGACTTCCAGTCATCATGTTGATTGATATATGGAACCAACAGTGTCTTTATTGTTGATGAAATGTGTATTCATAGTCTTCATAGTGATTCCAGAGTTCTTTTGTTTTTTTGCTCTTTTTAAATAAATGTTCTTTTAACCCTTCTTTATACCCTTGACCCTTCTTTGCTACTTTATATAAAAGGCCAGACTGTAGGTAAAAAATAGTGTTGCATATGGGTTTTATGATTAATCTCCATTAATAGACAAATATTAGTTTCACATGGAATTATACTCTACAAGTCAGCCAACCCTAAACAATAGATCTGGTAGACAATAGAATGTTAATTTCATTAGAACCTCCTAACAAAAGCCAGAAGAAACCTATTCATTCGCAGTCAGGGAGGCACCACATCACCTGGTCTTAATTCTACTTCAAAGGGCCCATGCAAGTTAGTATAAACATAGACCAGACTTTACGGAGCCAGTTGTAGAGGTAGAGTTAATTAATATTAATTAGTAATATTACAATTAGTGGGCTGAGTTATGGGTGTCCACCTAAACATAAGCCTTCCAATAAGCAAACAGGTAACTCCCTAAGAGTCAAGGAAGACGCCCCTTTGACCCTCCTTAGAAATTACACGTAAATATAGGCAGTCCTAGGGGGTAAGAGGTTGGGAGCGGAAGATCTTAGCAGAAGAAATGCTGTCCTACCGAACAGGTACCATAATGTAACCTAATAGTCCTTTGTGTTATA
>CM070033.1:54746100-54759977 GCA_036250615.1 Ptychadena robeensis | reverse complement strand
CGTGATATTTCGCGAATAATTCTACTAATATTCGATTCTATATTCGGAAATTCGAATCTTCGTGGTAATACCATGGATTGCGAAAATAATATTCGCAATTGCGAAAAATCATATTCGCATCGCGAAAATCTTTAAAATTAATGGTCACATGCTATGTTTATTTTCGCAATGCAAATATTATTTTCGCAATACATGCCCATATTGCGAATATTCGGAATTGCGAATATCCGCCGAGATATTCAAGATATTGGCGAATTCTCGAATTGCCGATATTCGCGAAAAATATTCGGCATTCGAATATTCGAGCTCAACACTAATGGTCAGTATGGAGGACACTGGTGGTGATGGTTCGCCACTATAGCTGGATTTTTAGCTAAAATTTTACTTATAAGTAATATAGCTAGAGGGGTGAAACTCGGAGTGTAGGTAGTAGTAGGGGTGCATTACTGACCCTGAAAGTTTCATGATTATACTATGAATGGTTTTCGTGCTATGAATGTTCAAAGTTAGTGTTACACAGCTTTTTTTGGTTTAGTTTCTAGAGTTTTTGGAGCTACAGGAAGCATTATCTGACAGAACAGCGGCATTTAGGAAAAACCACAGAAACGTGAGGCTGCCATACAGATCGGGCATCCAGCCAGGCCCCCCTAACTGCTCGGGCCCGGGACGGGAGTCGCCTCTGTGCCCCCATGATGGTGGCCCTGCAGCATGGACATTCACTTTGAGCACCAGTCACAGATTGTAAATAGGATTGAGGTCTGGGCTCTGCGCAGGCCACTCTATGATTATTGGTTTTGAGGAGGGGACTTCTTGAGGAACTGACTAATTTCAATGTATGCTTTGGGTCTCGATGCATTGTCTTGTTATAGACCCAGCAATTACCTAAGCCTGGGCTACGAGAACATAAACAAAAGCAAAACAGCCCCACAGCATCATCCTCCCACCACTAGTGATGGGCGAAAAGTTTGCCCGGTGGACAGTTCGCAATGCCAGCAGTTCGCAATGCCAGCGAACATTGTGGGTGTCCAACCCGCCACCTATACTTTTACATGGAGGCAAAGTGTCAGCAGTGTCAGCTGGGACAGAACAGCCAATAACACATTTTCCCTTCTGGAGGACACCCCCAACCCCTTATAAAAGAAGCAGCCTGTTGGAAATTTTACATTTATCATGTGTCTGCAGTACTAGATAAATGGGGAGAGTTGCTGATTAAGTGAATGGCTTATCTACTTTCCAATGATCTGTAGCTATAGCTTAGGTATTCTGTTACATGTAGTTCATCATTACTGTGCCACAAAAGTCCTTCTCTGGGGTGGGATATGCTTTATTATGCATTGCAAAGAGATATAACTAAATGTGATGTGCTGCAGAAGGTACTGTCAGACTGGCAGCCAACTCCAGCTAACTTTTGGCAAAATCTTTCATCTAGATGTGATTTCTGGCCATTAGACCTGAAAAAACTGCATTTTAAACAAACAAAACTTTTAGGGGAGAAGTTTAGCCATTGATCCCCCCTCTGGTATGACACTGTCCAGGTGGTTGCACCCATTTGACACTTTTTTTATTCATATTGTGGCTACAAATAAGACCTGAAGGTTATATGCAGAAGTTTGATCTGCCTGTTCACGAACAGCTGCAGCCACAACAGTCCATCACTATTGACTATTGATGGCCAGGGGGCTAATCATTTTGGAAGTCAAATTTTTGCCCTTTCTTGTTTCAATTTGGGTACCAAAAAATATCCTCATTAAATGTAGTGGACATTGTTTTTTTATAGTGTAGTGTATGTGCTTCCAAAATAATGGTAATTTTCATGAAGTAAGAGTGTTGTTTAGTTTTAGAAGGTGGGCTAACAATTTTGACCTCAACTGTGTCTATAAAGGCTTGCAGCAAGAGTGGTAAATTTAATGAGCTCTATAAAGAAGCATTGCAGAAACAGGATGAGCTTTTCTAGAAGAGTGTCATACAACAAAACAATTTAGTATTTATACAATTACTTAAGGCTGGAAGAAAGGAAGGAAGATATTAATAAGGGACGCATTGTTCTATGATTTCTTCAACTGTCTTTAAATATATTAGACGGTTGACGTTTTTTTTTCCACTTGATTTTGTGAGTTAATTGCAAAGCTTGTAAAGATATTATCAACTGAATGGCTGGAGATGTAGAGAAGTGTTGTGGAAACATTAATAACATTTGAATTTTCATAATATGGATACATTGAGTTCATTTAATGTTAAGTTGGTATTTCAACTACAAGAGTTTGACTTGGAACTTGATTCATGCAAAAACCACAACAATACTTTGTTTTTTTTAGTATTGCTCATGTTCAGGGGCTTAGCAATTAACTCAGAAATTCCAACTTACTGAAATGTCAAAGTCTAAAAAGTTGCAGTGTGTGTGAGCCTTGACAACAGCTGTCTGTAAGGAATATTATATATTGTAACACAGAATGAACATATGTACAATAAGGACAACCTTGTACTTATTGAAGTTGAATAAAGATTTTTTAACATTGGCTAGAAGGACCCAATTAGAAGTTAATAAAATAAAAAAAAATACCAAGGTTGTGGCTTTACTTATAACTGACTGCAAGGCCAAAGGGAGAATAACTATTGCAATATCATTTTGAAGTCACATTGTGGTTCATATAGCTTTATTTTATTGAAAATAATACCTAGATGTATATAATGTGAAAACATCCAGTTATAAATGCACAAAGACGTTTTAAAAGTTAAAAAAGTTAGGTGATAAGAATTTCTTTAAACTTCAGGTAGAGTAGTTAAGAAAAGGAAGACTTTTCTCACTTTTTTCACAGTTTAGGTTTGCTTTCATTATTAATGCTCTAATTGATCCTATCTTTTTTTATATATATAATATTTTATTGAATGTTTTTACATATTCCATAAAGAAAAACAAAATGTTTCAAATAATACAGTGTCTGGTGTACATGAACAATAAAGTTAGCCATTTGTAATCTGCAACATAACTTGATAGAAAGATGTACATACATAACACTAAAACGAGTTCAATTACTTTATGGTCAAATGGTATAACTAGGAACAAGTGGTCAAAAGTGCTGCTTCAGGTATATGAATATGTACCTTAGGAGAAGATCTTTAATGCTCCTAGCGTGTTATGGAGGTCGTGAGTTGCGTACCAGCTAGAATTCTTATGGCGAGTCATTAATGTTTGGATTTCTTGTGGCGACAGTATGTGAGGTATGTATTTACACCATCTTTTAAAGAATTTGGTCACTGTATTATCAGGGACCATGTTAAACATGTTCTATCTTTAGCCTGCGCAGGAAAAGGCATATGATCATGTAATCCTGACTAGCAAATCAGAGGAAAACAACCTGATTAAATTTATCATAAATGATATCCATGAATCCTTCTCCAGTAAAACTTTTACTTGGAGAACTATTGATCACCAGTTTCACCAGGAACATTAGTCATTTAAAGAAAATATGATTTGTCACCAGAAAAGGAACAGAGGAAAATTCTTCGAAGTGTCCATTCCAATATGTTGGGTCACAAGAAATTTAAGGGAAATATGATCCTTTGCAGTGTGATAAAGGGATGCCAGTAGATAAAACAGAAAAGTATCAGAGCGTAATTGTACATTATAATCAGTTTTCAATAACATTTCCTTAACTTCCAAATGGATCAAACTCACTTTTTATGTTTTATATTATATAGCTATGATTTCATCTTGGTTGCAACTTTTATTTCTTACTTTACCATACCAGTTGTAATTGTTTCCTTGTCTTTATTATCTCACATAAAGTAAAAGTATAACAAAGACAAAGAAAATCTCAGAAATAAAGAGAATGGAAATGTATTGTCCAGCAGTGTTCTGACAGTGACTGATGATAATCGACTAAAAACATATTATGTTTTCATTGCAGAGACATTGCATTGTATACGATTAGATTATGTTGTCTCCCTTTGAGTTAACATCACTCACTGCAAGTTAATTGACTTTAAATTATACTTAATAAAGTAATACAATGCATTTATGTGAATAACATATCAATTTGGAGGACAGATATATACAGTGAGGTTTCAAGGTTCACCAGATCATCATAAATCAAATGACTTCAACATATTTGAGGTCACATCCAGAAGAAGATGCCGTAGAAAAGATTATATGAAATATTCAAAAACATGACTGTGCTTTAACAGGCAAACACACAGCTAACTCATCAGAAAACATCTGATACTGGAATACTTCATTGATTAGGGTAGCAGTGTAATTAGATTAGGGCACATATTCAAAAAATTTACAGAGATTAAATCCGACAGCAAAATCAAAAAGATACAGTCTGTGGCCAAGTACACCTGATAGATGATAGTCACTAATAAGGATGTTTTGTGGTCATTGTGAGTGACTAGAAGATAAATGTGATAAATCTGTAAACATAATACTAGTTTCTTTATTTTGGATAAGGGGAAAGACATTAAAAAGCCACAGGTATCCTAATGTGTCCTGTAAAGAAAGCAGACGTCCGGTAGTTTGGATTCTAAGTGATCTTTTCTGAGGGATCTCTACATGTAACATGTGCTGAACCCCAAGGGTGAGGACTGGGTGCTTTATTGCTTTCTCCTGTAGTTGGGTCACTCTTGAGTAACCTTTCTGGATATTTCCTTGTTAAGTTCTACAGACACACTGTGAACTACTCTCTCTCCCTACTCTCGGGCTGGCAGATTATTGCACCCTTCTGCAGTGGCTTTCTACAGGACCATAACCAAGTTCTCAGCATATCATTCTTCATTTCTTTGTATTAAGGAACTGCATCCCTTTTAGCTCACTGCTTCTTACACTTCTCTGCTAGGCCAAAGAGTGGTGCAGGTAAAGGTGTAAACGGATCCTGATTTAAGAACAAGATCCAATGACCATAAAAGCACTTGCAGATCCAAACATAACTGGGGCTTTATTATGGTAAATTATGGAATTGACAGGCTTTCATTGCTCCTGAGCCCAGGAAGAAGAAAAGTCACTTAAGGAAGATGAAATACAGTCATAGGGCATGTCCCCACTTGCACGGGCAGCCGCTTCCATTAATTAAATGGGCTTGTCCCCACTTGAGCAGCTGGTTCCTGCGGTTTTGGTCGCGAGCCAGGGGCGAATCGTGCCCATAGACATGAATAGAGACAGTCAAAAATTGCATGTGCACGCAATTTTTAACTGCGTCCATTCGTTCTCTATGGACGCGATCCGGGGCGATGGGGGGCAGCTGCATTGATTCTCCATATAAAGGAAAAAAACATCTGCTGCCGCCGCAACCGCTCGCTCCCTAGTGCCAAAGTGGGGACAAGCCTAGTTCTAGTGGCTACGTTGATTGCCCCAATCTCCATTGTTCATCTCTTCAGTTTTCCACAACCGTTTCCCTTACCCTAGCTTGGGAAAGGGTGTCTCTCCTACTCACATCTTGAAACTGACCCCTTCAGTCCAGCAGACAGCTCAGCCTACACAAAGTCACAGTGCACAGACAGAGGATGATGAGCATCCCAGTAATAACAGGGATACTAGGCTATTTATAAACATTGTATGGCAAGCAGCACAAATTTCCACATCACAAATTACAGCAAATACATAAGCATGTACCATATTCATATACGTACGCTATACTTATCTTTATTTTAAACTATAGTAAATGCCTTACCAACTTAAGGGCATACTATCCTTATAGAATACCTATTCTTACCGGCAGTACCACCCTGTTTCAAGAATATTGCAACTTACCAGTCTTTAGATGTGAGGTCTTTATGTGTTTTCTGGGCTATCTAACCAATAACAAACATCCTGCTTTAGTATGGGTGGCTACATTGACTACCCTACAGTGGGTACGCAAAGTATTCAGACCCACTTCAATTTTTCACCCTTTGTTATATTGCAGCCATTTGCTTAAAAAAAAGTTATTTTTTTCCTCATTAATTTACACACAGCACCCCATATTGATAAAAAACACAGAATTGTAGACATGTATTAAAAAAGAAAAACTGAAATATCACATGTATTCAGACCATTTGCTCAGTATTTAGTAGAAGCACCCTTTTGATCTAATACAGCCATGAGTCTTTTTGGGAAAGAAGCAACAAGTTTGTCACACCTGGATTTGGGAATCCTCTGCCATTCATCCTTGCACATCCTCTCCAGTTCTGTCAGGTTGGATGGTAAACGTTGGTGGACAGCCATTTTTAGGTCTCTCCAGAGATGTTCAACTGGGTTTAAGTCTGGGCTCTGGCAAGGCTTTTTGCAAGGGGTAGTACATCAAGGTGACAGATTTATTTCATATATGTATTGGATATAAAAAGTCTCATGTCAGGTTCCTGTGCTGTACAAAAATTAGACAAATAAATACAAAACTTTTTCCATCTAACTAAACTAAAACTTTGTTGAAGCACCTTTTGATCTTTTTACAGCACTCAGTCTTTTTGGTTATGAGTCTTATTAGCATGGAATATTTGACTTGGCAAGATTTCCTCACTCTTCTTTGCAGAAACACACCAAATCTGTCAGATTGGATGGGAATCTCTTGTGCACAACACACTTCTGGCTGGGACATTCAAAAACTTTTGTCTACTTAATGTTCAGCTTTCTAGCAGAAGCCTGAAGGTTTTGTGCCAATATAGACTGGTATTTGGAATTGTTGATCATTCCCTCTATCTTTTCTAAGGCCTCAGTTCCAGCTGAAGAAAAACAGCCCCATGACGCTGCCACCACCATTTTCCACTGTGGGTATGGTGTTCTTTTGATGATGTGCAGTATTGTTATTGCTCCAAACATATGTTTTGAAAAATTGGCCAAAAAGTTCAACCTTGGTTTCATCAGACCATAACACCTTTTCCCACCTTTTTTGCAAAATATAGCCCAGACATATGAAGAATACGGGAGTTTGTTGTCACATGTACCACACAGCCAGTGCTAGCAACATATTCCTGCAGATCTTTTAATGTTGCTGTAGGCCTTATGGTAGCCTCCCTGACCAGTTATCTTCTCGTCTTGTCATCAATTTTGGAGGAATGTCCAGTTTTTATAATGTCACTGTTGTGCCATATTTTCTCCACTTAATGATGTCTTCACTGTGTTCCATGGTATATCCTATACCTTGGAAATTCTTTTGTACAATTCTCCTAACTGATATCTGTTAACAATGAGATATCTGATGCTTTGGAAGCTCTCTGTGGACCATGGCTTTTGCTGTGGGATGCGACTAAAACAATTTCAGGAAAGCCCAACTAGAGCAGCTGAACATTATTTGGGGTTAATCAGAGGCACTGTACATATACACCAATTTGATTTGTATTCCTAATAATCCACATCTCTGTCTCTGCTTCCTTTAAATAATAGGTGCCCAACCCAGACAGTTTATCTTAGGGGTAGTATTCATGATATGAAAATACATTTAGTGCCATCTTGTGGCCATTTTACAAATTTTCACTTAATTATGAAAATTCCACCATCTGACTTTGTGAATTACTTACAAAGCCCTTGAACTATCATCCCCCAAATTGCTAGAGATGTAGAGAAGGGTTTTTGAGAAATATGAATATAATAAAAATGAAAGTATTGTTTTACCACTGGTGATAATACAATGTTTAGGAGTCTTGCAGTTAACTCAGAAACTTAGCAAGTCTACTAATTACACCAGATGAACAGGATATGACAGGAGAGGGGTTATATTGATTATTCTAGATTAGTGGTGTCATATGACACTATTAAGGGCGCCAAAATACTTGGATAACATTGATATTTATTGAAAATTTTTACAATTTGTGGGAGTTTTTCCATCTCATCAAATTTAATGATGAACACAGCGACTCTATGGAGGTCAGTGAGAAGTGGTCCTGGTCCATCAATAAACTGCCATGATTAATTCTAGTTTGAGTTAAGTTTTGTGTTAATTTAGCTATTCATTTTTACATATTTGTGTGTTACAAAACTTATTATACTCATGATGACTACTTTTATTAAGTTTTACTGCTGTTCTTTAGTGTTGAGCTCGAATATTCGAATTTCGAATATATTTGCCGAATATCGGCTATTCGAGAGTTCGCAAATGTCGCGAATATGGCGGCGGATATTCGCAATTTAGAATATTCCCATTGGGATGCTTATGGTCATGGATTGCGAATATATATTCGCAATGCGAAAATAAATAGCACATGTTCACCATAGAACCATTCATTTTAAAGGCAATAACGAGGGGATTATAATTGCGAATCTAGATTCGCAATCGCGTGCATGCGTGCGCAACGGCACACAATTGCGAATATTCGCGAATATAGAATCGAATAGTAGAATTATTCGCGAAATATCGCGAATTTGAATATTGCCCGTGCCGCTCATCACTACTGTTCTTTATCATTTTACAACTTGCACCAACTTGGGGTATCAAGAAAACAACTGTTGCATGCAGTAATTGACAATGACACTACACATTCTAAAGCCCCCCATACACGTTCCGATTTTTCGTACGAATTTTGCCCGACCGACCGATCGGGTCGGGAGATTAATCGATCGGGAGATTAATCGGATTCGGAATTATGTACCCGACCGATCCCGATTTCTCAAAATCGGCCGAAAAATTGATCGGGACCGCTTTGGACCTGTCTGTAAATTTTTGTTTGATCTGCTGTTAATAAATAGGGTCGGGCTGATGGATCGGTGATAATTCGAATTCCGATTTTTCGTGCCAGCCGACCGACCGACCATAACATTTTAGGTGAAAATCGGGTGACAGGATCGGACGAAAAATCGGTCGGGAGAATAATCGGAACGTGTATGGGGGGCTTAATCTAGATTTATTACACTGGGCTCCATAAAAAATACATCTTTATGTGACATACATGACATACATACCATACTACTTTTTTTTTTCTTTTACAAGACAATCTCATCCCAAGCTACACTTGAGGTGTCCTCACATACCCAGCGTCATCAATGGTGCTAGGGATGTGAAGAGGGGCAGAGGGAGACCAGAAAATCAACTGTGTACTGTGCTTTAATTTCCCTTACCATATTTAAAAATAACAGGATAATCGCCAGAGGGATAAAAAAAACCTGCATGAGAAGAGCTCATTGCTATCCTGCTAGTATAGTTGTAACCACACTACTACAGGCAACACATGGATTGTGGATTTATGCAAAACCAATGACATAATTGGACAAAGTATACCAACAAAAACATGCACAATGGCAGCTCCCTTATTTCTAAAATATTATTTGTTAGCTTAGCCACATTATTTTCCTATCTCATATTAACCAGAGATGCACTGTTACAAACTGTACCTTAAAATCTTAAAAAAATTACACAATTATGCATTTGATATAATAAAGGAATTCACAAATGAGTTTTTATATAATGGTGTTTAGTGTCCTTTAATACAACCTTAATTACTGAGAAGCTGAGAGCTTTAAGTAAAGAAAACCATTTCACTCCAGCATCAACAATAATCTATTGTAAAGCCAGCTAAGCCAGTCCCCAAATACAGAGCAAAGTTATTACATGCTCAGCAAGCTGTCAAGGGCCCATGAGTCAGTGGCTTACAGTTATCAAAAGTAACAAGGTTGTTCAGAATTTCTTCCAAGAAAGCTAGTGAGCTTACATTAGGATTAAGCACACTTTGATTAGAACATCCACAAACCTCCATGAGATTTGAAACAGGAACTCCCTTTTGAATGATTCATGTGAATGATTTGCCTATCTACTTGTAGTGGCAAAATCGTTTAATTGTATTGATTGTGTTTAGCAAGCATCAGTTAAATTTTTCTTTGAGAAGAGAAATATCTTGTCAATAGTGAAGGCCGAACTGTCCGCAAGGCGGACAGTTCGGCGGCGAACATGGATGTTCGCCCATCTTCTCGCCGGCGAGCAGTGCGGGTGTTCGACCCGCTCCATTCGCCAGCGAGAAGATGATCTCTATTCTTCCTCCGGCAGGATCACAACCTGTGTGATCGTGCCGGAGGAAGAATCTTTTCACTAGAAGACCGAGCATAAAGCCTGTCTTCTAGTGAAAAAACCGGGTCGGAGCAGGAAGTGACGTCAGTGACGTCATATCCGGCTCCCGGAACCAGGAACTATGCGTTCCAGGATGCTGACGTCACTGACGTCACATCCGGTTTTTCCGGTTCAAATTCCCCGCCTAGAGGCGGGGAATTTAAAGCTGTCCATGAACAGGCGGACTGCGGACGTCTTTAGAAGTCCGACCCGCCCGTTCGCGGACAGTCCTGGCCGATGTTCGGCCATCACTACTTGTCAAATAGTAATAATGTTTTTTTTTCAGCCTTCAAAACAAATATACTCATTATTTTAAGAATGTGCAAGATATCAGACAGTGATGTTCTGTCAGTAATTGTAATCCAATATTTGATATGTGATGAGAACAGAGAAACCCCTAAAGAAAGCCTGCCAGGGAAGTAGGGAGAATTGACATTTTTACCACTTTACTATTACCTTAATTTTAGGTTGAGAGGACTACTGTCCAGGAACAAACAAAAATATCAGGAGTACTGACTTCAACATGATTGATCACTGAAGGATTTATATTTATACCTATTTCATGTTATATTTATACTACATCCCTCACAATGTAGAAAATAGTATAGTATAATAAATGTTCATGGGACAACACTGAACATATGACAATTTAATGCAAAAAAGTAGTACAGCTTGTATATCAGTGTAAATTTCCTGTCCCCTGAAAATAACTCAAGCCATTAGTGTATTAACCTCTCCCATCAAAAATGTGTACACCCCTAAGTGAAAAATGTCCATGTTGTACCCAATTGGCCATTTTCTTCCTCTGTGTCATGTGAGCAATAGAAGCTCTCAGGTGTGAATTGGGATCAGGAGTGTTAAGTTCGGTTTTATCACTCTCTCCTGTAACTCAGTAACTAGAATTTTGGCATGGCACCTTATAGCAAGCATCTCTTTGAGGTTCTATTGAAAAAAAAAAGTTGTTGCTCTACAGAAAGATGGCCTAGGGTATAGGAAGATTGCCAACTGTCTAAAACTGAGCTGCATCACAGTGGTCAAGGCCATACATCTGTCAGTGACTAGTGATGAGCGAGTAGGCAATATTCGAATTCGCGTAATTTCGCGAATATCCGCCATAATATTCGATTCCATATTCGTAATCTCGAATATCCGCACTTACGACGTGAATTGCGATCTAAAAATCGCAATTGCGATCTAATATGCGCAAAGTCAATGGAGCTCGGATATTCGACTGGGAGAATATCCGTCATTTCCGTTTTAAAAAATCGCATTGCGATTATATAAGTGCGATCCCATTCATTGGAAAGGATCGCTATTATAAAATTGCGATTATATAATCGCAATACAATCGCGAAAAATTGCGATCGTGTCGGATATCCGATGATATATTTGCGAATATTCGCGAAATGGCAAAATAGCGATATTCGAGCTAAATATTCAAAAATCTAATATTCGAGCTCAACACTATCAGTGGCGTCACATCCGGCACCTGGAACGCATAGTTGCTAACTGGGTTTGCGAGACAGTTTTTCACTGAAACACCGCATTCTCTACCCGGTCTTCAGTGAAAACATTCTTCCTTCGGCGGGATCTCCCTGCTCATGATCCCACCGGAGGAGGAATAGAGGGCTCCTTCTCGTCGGCAAACAGGGCGGGTCGAACACCCATACTGTCCGCTGGCGAGAAGGAGGGCGAACATGCTTGTTCGCGGCTGAACTGTCGCCTTGCGGGCAGCTCCGCCATCGCTACATCTGTTTAACCAGACAGGTGCCACTAAGATCAAGCCTTTCCATGGTTGACCAAAGTACATGTGCTCAGCACCATATTCAGAGTTGGGGCATTTATGGGCCATCCGCAAGGTTCACCAGCTATATGATGTCATCATGGAGAATTGGGAGAGGATTGGATTGGTAACCTGTTAAGCTCTAGTGAACCTTATGCATAAGAGGCAGTCACACCAATATTTTCAGTTAAGGGTTTAATCATTTTTGTTGTCAGAATTGTAGACATTAATGGCTTTGTGTTGAGACTGTACACGGACATTACATTAAATCATGTGAAAGTACAAGATATTCAGTGTTGTCCCATGAAAAGATATTTGAAACCATTTACAATGTTTGTGCTTTCTGTGTGAGATATTGTATCTTTTTTGTATTTGTTCTGGATCCATTCAGTTCCAGTTATTAGCAGTCATTTGTATTGTCTGTTCTGCTAGTTAGTAGTTGCTGCCACCTAGTGGTCAGTGCCCCCTCCTGTTTATCTCTCTGGAATAGACCAGCCCCCAAATGAGTCAGCTCATTACAGGAAAAGGAAGTGACTCCATCTTAGAATTAGTACCTCATGGAGAGAAGAAAGATAGCAGATACACTCCTTTTCAGCCCTGTCTACATAATAGCCTGTAAGTAGCACTGTTTAGCCTTTATGTATAGCCTGCTTGCAGATGTCATTCTAGTTTGTGTATTTACTTGTGTTGTATTCTCATGTACTGTTGTTTGCATTGTATTGCAGTTTTACCGCTTTGATATAAATCTGTTACAAGGATTCAAGTCTACCATTGGGTGTTTCTTCAGACTTCCTTAAGGTTTATTGTGGTTGAAGCTATCTGTGGAACAGCTATACCTTACATACATAGTTGGGGAAACAGAATAGTATTTATTATACTGAAAATCACTTTAAACAAAAGTTTTGCAATTTTTTATAACTAAATCTATTCCATATCTATGTTTGCAAACATTTTTTAAAAATATAACATTTTACTGTATTTGAATATAAAATAAGGTAATAAATTTAAAATAAACCAAAAAAGGATGACTCGTTTTGTTCATTAAGCAAACTTGATAAGTATTTAAAAAAAAAGTACCATACATAAATCTCAATCAATTCAACACAACAAAGATATTTCAGTTATATCCAGACCAGTTCCATGAATGTTGGGTTAATAGGATCATTTTCTGTTAGTATACTGTGAATGTCTTTCTGTAAACAGGAAATCAATCCTGGTAATGTGGTGTTATCTCTGGGGGCTGCCACTAGTATGAGCATGCTCAAGCTTTAGGCTTGCCATTCACAGGTCGATACTGTGATCGATTGCAGTTTGGTGAAGTCACCACGCTGCATTGGATTGCGGATCGATCGAACAGGAATCGATGTGCACCACTTTGCACATCGATTCCTATTCGATGATGGGGACCCTGTGCACAGGGTGTTGTAGGCAGAAAATACCTCACAACCCAGGCTGGAAGCTGCTGATGTAGTGTCGTGGGGTGCCATTTGTGCGGTGCACACTTACACAACCAGATTCTGAGAAGGATGTCTTCTGTCCAGAAAACTGCCACAAGCTCACACTCCCAAAGAAAGAAGGTCCAGACACAAGGTAGGGGAAATATGTACAAGGTTTACTACAGGAGCGGCAATATACACGCTTTCACCATCACCGAGCAGGAAGGGATGGGGCATCAATCTTGTTTCTAAGTTCCAGCTTGTTGTCTACCTGTGGATGGTACCTGCTAGACGGCTGAGGCTCTCACACCAGGAAAGGGGGTAAGCAGTCCTTGCCAGGAAGTCACACTAGCCAGTGGATAATTCATCCGGGAATCCTGCGTCCGGAGACACGTATGGAGGAGTCTGCATGTATCAAGTATTCATCAGAAGAGCCTTGAACATCCTCAGGAGTCAGTTTTTATGGACTCAAGAGGAGGTTGACTTAAGGCCAGTTGTAGGGCAGATTAGTATTGATATATTCTGGTGAGAACAGTGGGAAAAATACAGCCATCTAGACATGTCCACATCTTTGGGGTAAACAACAGGTGCAAGGCCCTTAACCTCCCTAGCGCACTGCTGAGGTACAGATTTCTGTACCAAAAGCGCACCATA
>CM070033.1:54694312-54738486 GCA_036250615.1 Ptychadena robeensis | reverse complement strand
TTTTGTGTGACAAACATGCAAAAGAATAAGAAATCAGGAAGGGGGCAAATAGTTTTGCATTTTTCATGTATTACTTCAGTCATTAATTTGCGCTTAAGCGAAATAGAGATTTCTAGAACCACTGCCAGCTTTATAGAACTTTTTGGTTTTGTTTGGTATTTATATCCCCAACTAAAATTTACGAAATAAATTAAGGATACTTAAATGTTCTAATAATTATAAAAATGTTTTTAATAATTTCTAATTTTATCAGCCTCAAATGAGGGCTCTTAACAATGATAGTCCACACAAAAGGTTTCTCTTTCTCCCCTTGCCTTCAGGAAAACCTAAATGACCTGACTCCTAGGCCACACACTCCCTGAGTGCCCTCTGTATCTGCTGCCCCAGCAGCACGATGTCTCCAGCCTCATCAGGAACCCTGACACTCTCAGCTCCTTTTGTGGAGACATGCCCTGCTCCCTTGCAAACTCTGGAATGTGTACCTGGATGGAATGGGAATGCCTACCCAGTTCCCTTCCTTTCATTCCAGAGTCCAGGACCCTGAAACAAAAACTGCACAGCAACCATATTGTTGCTGTCCAATACTATCCTGAACTCCTTCCAGGATATACCAAATAATAGTCTATTTACACCATGACAGAAGAACGGTCTGTTACAAAACATTCAAATACACTTTTTTACTTTAGAATCACACAAAGATTTACACCTTTGTCTTGGTAGTTCAGGGAAGGCAGGAAGATACCTGTGACCCTGCTTGTATCTAAGATGAATTGCAATTTTGCACAGAGCTTTCCGTAAGGAAGTGCCCTTTCTATCCTTATTTTCAATAATCTTTATCCAACATTCTAAAATATCAAAGATAATCGTGTTAATTGTAGATTGCCGGTGGCCATCTTTATCTAAATCCAGATACAGTATCTTGAAGGTCAAAAAACATTTGTAAGCAAAACAAGCAGCTGTCTTTCTGAAAACTGAAAAAAACAGGTAACTTTTAAAAAAGAACTGCTGTAATCCAAAATCAAAATGTCATTATGTTTCATGGTATCCTCCAGTTTATCAGTTACATCATAATGTGGTACATGACTTTCAAAAATGGTACTGTAACGGTAAACAGAGAGATAAGCCTAGAATATAGATGTCACTTATACTTTTTGTTGTACTGTGAAAAGGTGCTCCTGTAATAGCCGGCAAACATGACAAGTCAAAAGTATTACTAGAAAAGCAGTTAGCACTTTATTCATTTTGACTAAGCTTGTCATCTTTATTTTATGCCGCAAAGACCATACATCAAAGGAAATGTTGAAAATGGTTCCTCTTCAAAGTTAATGTAGCATACATAAAAAACATCTGCATTCCATGTTCGTGGAAACAATATTTTTCAAAAGGTCATGAACATTTTGTTCTTAAAGATAGCCACTAAATGGAATATATACTGTATCTTAAAACTGATTCATTAAATGATATTTAAAGTATGGCCTTTTCAATTCATTGTAATCAATTAAAGTCCATCTAAGTTGACATAACATACTGTGGCTCATGTGATAGAGAATTACAAGAAGCAATGATAAAATGCAATGTACTGTCACCCTCTATGAATAGAGAACACTGAGAATAAAAAAAATATTAATGCTGACCCCCAAATTTCTAACAAAGGTTAAACCAATGAAGAAGTTTAAAATCCCTTTTGTACGTCTTCATAATTTTTAACTCAAATGTGTCAATTCAAAATAAACTATATTTGTACCTATTATTTTCAATATTTGATTTGGTGACAAGTACAGTGGGGCAAAAAAAGTATTTATTCAGCCACCAATTGTGCAAGTTTTCCCACCCACAAGAGATGAGAGAGGCGTGGCTGGGTCTTTCAGCATGACAATGATCCCAAACACACTGCCCGGGCAATGAAGGAGTGGCTTCCTAAGAAACATTTTAAGATCCTGAAGTGGCCTAGCCAGTTTCCAAATCTGAACCCCATAGAAAACCTTTGGAGGGAAGAGAAAGTCCGTGTTGTCCAGCAACAGCCCCAAAAAATCACTGCTGGAGGAGTTCACTGCTGGAGGAGAGGAGGAATGGGCCAAAATACCAGCAACAGTGTGTGACAACCTTGTGAAGACTTACAGAAAACATTTCACCTCTGTCATTGCCAACAAAGGAGATATAAAAAAGTATTGAGATGAACGTGTGATATGGACCAAATACAAATTTCCACCATAATTTGCAAATAAATTCTTTAAAAATCTGATAATGTGATGTGGATTTTTTTTCTCATTTCATCTCTCATAGCTAAGGTGTACATATGATGAAAATTACAGGCCTCTCTCATCTTTTTAAGTGGGAGAACTTGCACAGTTGGTGGCTGACTAAATACTTAATGCCCCACTGTATGTAAAGTATGAAATATGCTCATGAGAAATAGTGATGAGCAGCATAGGCAAAATGCGAATTTGCGATATTTCACAAATAATTCTACCAATATTCGATTCGATATTTGCGAATATACACAATTCAGGTGTATGGACATGTATTGTGATGGGGCATCCATATTATTGCTGGAAGACTGAAAAGTAAAGCAGGGAACACACATATAGGTATGGGCCAGATCGATGGCTGCTTTGAGCGCCGTGTGTGCTCACGGCCATCTATCTGGCCCATATCTAATGTGGCCATCCCTGTTCTCGTGCAGGACCATTCACCGTTAACCATGGTTGATGTCCATTGCTTTGGAGACTGCGGGGTTTCCATGCAAACCATCATCTGTGCTGAGTCTCCAGCTCCTCCAATATCGGGAAGCAGCGCAATGACGTCATCACGCTGCTGCCTGGAACCTCCTATATTGAGCCGTGTGTACCCGACTTAAGTCTGACAGCAAAGGATTCATTTTCCAGTAGAAGATCAGAAGTCTATTATTTTTAGGATTATGGAATAGTGTTGAGCATGAATCTTTGAATCGCACATTTTTATAATAAATATCAGGACTTCTTTGTGATCTTGAATATTCAAGAATCTGGGGAAAGTAGCACGCATTGCACAAAGAATATTCCCATGAGCAATTGCCATTATTCGCAAAATTACTTCTTAGTGTTGTCTTATGTGATTTCACATTTTCAGCTGCATGACAACACACATTGCAATAAATCGTATTCAAATTGGTGATGCTTCCAAAACTGTAATGAAAGATCTTGAATTGCAAATTTACTTAGAATATCTGTAGAATATAGAAGCCTATGCTACTTATCACTATTATGGAGCAATTCTCTACTTTTGCGCTGATTCAATGGTAAATAAAATTTTCATTAAATACTTTTTCTTTTCTGATAGATCCTGTTTAAAAATATTACCAGGCATCAGATTGATTACTCTTGACATCATTTACTTAAAACAAGTATTTCTAGGACTTCATACACCCCGATGACACCCACTATGATTGTAGTGGGGGTCAGGAAGGGGGCCAGCATGAAAAAGCCTCATAAATGATGAGGAACATAATAGTAACTATTCTAGTAATGCATCATACATGTTTAGAAGAGAAGGTTATATTTTATTAAAATAGTGTTTAAAATGTTAAAAAAAAAATGCAGTTGTCTCTACTGTGCATATAATGAGCAGCACAGGCAATATTTGTATTTACAAAATATCACACATTTTCACCTAATATATTATAATATAATAATACAATAATATTTGAATAATCTTAAAACAGTTTGAAAATTTGAGAATTCATTATCTCTAGTCATTATCACCCTCATTGCGCAAAAGTTTTTTTTACAATAAAAAGTGCAGATGTTCGCATAATTTTGTGATCAACACTATCACATGAAAACTTAAGCTGGGCATAGATGTTTTGTTTCTTAACCGATTTTCCGGCTGATCGACTGTGCGTGATGACGTCATCATGCATGGCCGGTCGTGCAGAGAATTGGCCATTGGCCACCCTCTGTGTGCCAGGGACGCCGGTCCCCATCCAAAGTAATGGGATTGGTCTATGGGATTAGATCTATTTGCCGGCCGATTCACGGTCAAATTTTCTTTTGAGGCACTAGATTTGTGGCCGATTTTGCAGCAGATCAACCGCTCACAGCGGCAAAATCACCCGCAAATCGAAACGTCTATGCCCAGCGTAATAATTTATTACCTACCTTGGGCAAATCGGCACTAGTACATGCACAAATTGCGAAAACAATGCACAGTAGTTCCAGGTACTGATGTAAAAAATCTAGAATATTCTCAAAGTGTAGATATTTGCAATAAAAATTTGCAATTTAAATATTCACGATCAACACTAATATTAAATAAAAATGAAATGCATTATAACAATACAAATAAAGTAGTTTACACATCTAGTTTGCAGTGAAGAGAGGTGAACCTATTACATATAGTGGGAAATTGTACAAGTAATTTACTTATGGATTCTGATTAATGTGTTTTATACTACAATCACATTGTTTGCAGCTGATTGCTGAACTGAGCTGTATTGTTTTTTTTGGCTGAAATATAAATGTTAAATGTGCTCTTTCTGATAACTATGTTTTCATTGTTTTTCTGCAAATGTGTGGCTGAGTTTCCTAGATAGAATTTATGTATTTGTTTTTTGGATCAGCTTTCTGACTTAATCCTTGTAACATCTATCTCATAGCAACAGGTATGTGACATCTTTACTGTTACATTCATATAAATACACCACTTTTAAAGGAATTACGGTAAATAAGACATGAGAAAAATAATTAATGATACCTGAAGGAAAGGTCACATTTACTTTGGTTGATTAAATGGAAAGACAACTTTTTATATTTCAACCTCTAAGCTCTATTCTTTTTTTTCTGTCATAGTTCCTAGAGGACCCTGCAAATTCCATTGACATATTTTGCCTCCAGGTTGACCTTGGGTTATATGGTTTCAGATGAGCTGTTGCAATCCACTGGTTCTAATGCATTTCAAAGTAGTACTTACAAAAAGAACAATATTAAGCGATCGTCTCTGAAAAGAAATAAAAAAAAGTATGTGTACACACAACACACTAACACACACACATATATATATATTATTTTTACTTATTTTTCTTACACGCACACAATACAAAGTTTTTCATAGCTGATAAAAAATGTAATAATTTAAACAATAAATAAAACTAAAGATAATCTTCTATTTTTTTTTACTGTGTGTGTGTAAAATGTTGTGATATGCTAATCCGGGTAGCTATTAGCAAAAGACATGCTTCAATATTGTGACAGCTTTCAGCCTAAAACCCTGGTAATTGTCAATACCAGGCCCCATCAACTGTGAAAATGGTTAGTCCCGGGGGAAGAACAACAACAACATGTAAACATGAATAGAATCATGAATGGAGCTGGTGCTCTGGCATGAAAATGTAGCGCTAACACCCGTAGGTGCGGCTGTGTGTAGTGGGATACCGGGTAGCAGAAATGACCAGGAGGAGACTTACTTGAAAGTTTCAAGAAAAGTTTATTCGGCACATGTAGTCAAGCGGAAGGAGGGTTGGGGACAAGGCTGTTCCAGCGACTGAGGTCCTAGCTCCTCTCTTGGCAGCTTCTTACTCTAGCACAAAAGCACACACAATGGACTCTGGCCTAGCTTCCCCTAGGCAGCTTCCTCTTCTCAATAGCACGAGCACAGCACTGTCTTGACTAATCCTCCCAGGGGAATCTTGGAAACAGACCTCACTGCCACTGATCCGTCTGCTTCAGAACCTGGATAGAGTTCCCCTTTAGCTCCTGGAGATTGTCCTCGACTGCTGCTGCTCTGGAGACCTTTACCCTTCCGCAGACACGGTAACCGATCCTCCCTCCTAGCTGGGCGCCCCCAGACTCAGATCCCCTCTTTTCTCTGGTCCCCAGCTAGGCACATCACATCACCAACACATCGCCATCACTCCACTCCCAGGGCCCCATCAGGGGGAGCTCCCTGGGCAAGGACTGACTTCACATCCTGTCTCTAGCACTTATATCAACTTCTCCCCTCCCATTCTCTGGAAAAGGCGCAATTTCCCTTGGCCACTCAGAGATCAGGTAGAAGAACACACAAAATGATACATTCACAGACCTTGGCAGAGAGCCAAGGCCTGTGCTGACAGGCAACTTTAGCTGCACCTGTCTGTGACACCAAGTTCTCCCTCCTAAACTATTAACTCCTAAAAAGGCTACACTATAAACACACTTTCAACACAATTTCAGATCTGCCTACATTCTAGACTACATTCATCTGGGCACAATAAACTGTCCATATTCTGCTGTTTTTTGTGACATATAGTGTCCCAAAACAGTGTCTGTAGTTCACATTACATCTATCTGTGCACAATATACTGTCCATTTGCTGGTGTTTTTTTTGTGAAATATAGTGTCCATTATCCAGAAACAGTGTCTGTAGTTCCCATTACATTCATCTGGGCACAATATACTGTCCTTTTTTTTTTTTTTTTTTGCGACATATAGTGTCCCAAAACAGTCTCTGTAGTTCACATTACATTAATCTGGGTACACTATACTGTCCGTACACTGCTGTTGGTTGTGACATTTAGTGTCCGTTATCCCAAAACTTTTTTTGTATTTAAAATTGAATTTAATCTAGGGCAAATGTATTGTCCATATTCTGGTGTTTTTTGTGATATGTAGTGTTCGTTTTCCCGTTGTTCACATTACATTCATCTGGGCCTAATATATTGTCCATATTCTGGTGTTTTTTGTGACATATAGCGTCCGTCATTCCAAGATTGAAAATCTGTGGGTTGATCTGAAGAGGGCTGTGCCCAGGAGTTGCCCTTGCAAAGTGACAGATTACACAGAGAAGTACAGTTTATAGGCCACATTAAAGGTGGAAAAAGTTCTGTAATGATGGTCAGCTCAACTGGAGGCCCTTAATTTTTTTATAGGGTCCGCTGAAAAGCATCTCATGTTTTAGAGCATCTGCACACATGCAGGCACACACAACTAATGTTTTAGAGCAGCAGTTTAACAGCATGCACTCACATATAATGTTTTAGAGCGTCAGCTCATCTGCAGACACTCCCATATTATGTTTTAGAGCATCATCTCACTTGCAGGCACTGCCATTTCATGTTTAAGAGAGTAATTTGGGTATGTTTTTGTCAGTCTGTAAAAGTGACGTACAACTCGGAGTACAACCAGCAGCAACTTGGGAGTCCAAGATGCATCCATACCGCATCCATTCCCCATGCTGTTCCAGGTCCATTTGGTGGTATTTCTGTCATGTTCTGACCAGGCACCCTCCCTCTTCAGAGCAGAAGGTGTCTGGTTGTCTCCCATTGGCTCGGTAGATCACACAAACATCCCAATGTGTTTGGACCGAACACCCAAACACTTTTGTGCTCGCTAATCACTATTTATTAACTTTATATGGGTTATTTACCTCAGAGTTGAGGTCACAGGAAAATATTAAGGGGTTTTGCCTTGGTGAACCATTATTATCTTTTTACTGCTACCCACCAACTTCGTGAAATATTAGCAAGGCCCCTGAGCATGTCATCAACAAAATTCCTGGTTGGTGGTTAAAGAGGTATGTAGACACATGGCACATATAAAGAAAATTACAATAAAGTATGTATTTATTGCATAATTCAAAACAAATTGTAAAAGGGTCTAGGTTAAAAGCATTTTGTAAGGGAGCCACATCCCAAATATATTAACAAATAAAAAAGGGAAGTTTTAAATTTCAAGGCAGCTCAAACAGGAGGTGACCAAACCCTCAAGGGACTTTACTGGTGCAACATAATCTGCAAGCTGCTGATATGATTAGAATATACATCTATTGTATAGGGTATCATATATAAAAAACTAAAGCTATACAGTGTGTATATGTGCTTTCTAGAGAGCACATTGCTGCTGGATATATACCCCTGGGATCAAAGGTCTATACCTTTCCCATGGCAAGAACAACAGAAATCAAGTAGGCAATTTATTCTATGCCACATACCACTACCTTTTCTCTACAGACAGCAGGCTGAGGGTTACCAGATCAAATTCATTAAAAGATAGTGTCCATGAAAGGATTTTTAAACTTACTTATGTATTCTTTACATCTACACACAGATGAACTCTAAGGGAACTTCAGGATGGGGTCTTGGCGACCCAGCACCCCCCTACCTTCCACCAATTTTGGGTTGGATGTGAGGTGGTTGGTAAGTGGGTAGATTCGGCTATCTCCTGTTCTTCTTCCTGGAGCGGGGTGGGGAGTGGTGGACCCGGTTCGGCCCTCAGTGTGGGGTGTTGTTCGGGGGCATATCGATCCGATGGACCACTGTAGGGGCGGATGCTCCCCCATACCATCAAGGAGGTTCCATTCCAGACCACCCCCCAGTACTTGTTACCCCGCCGCTCCTCAGCCATCGTCTCCTATGTTCAGCGGTAGGACCCCTTTTTGCATCCACCTATGATCTAGTCTGTCCCACACTTTGGCACTTTGGATATTGAATTGAATATTAGTAGAATTATTTGTGAAATATCACAAATTCTAATAGTGCCTATGCCGCTCATCACTAACTAATTGGGCAAGGGCAGGTTGAGATGATTTTACTTTGGTAGATGATAATAGAGTAGTCACATAACATACAGCTACTGGTCACTCTCTTTATTCATCACAATATCACTTACCACATTTACATTCACTTACCACACTTACATTCCTCTCAGTCACATTACCTATCATCTGATTCACACCATCTATTATCACACTCTTCATTTTTAGTTTTCATTCACACATCTCAGTTTGTGACCAGCACTCCTTTTTTATCAGTCACCTACACTACACATTTGATTTACAGCACATAATACATAACACTATTTGTTGGTAGATTTTTGTTTTTTATTTCTTTGTGTTGTTTTTCTTTTTCTTTGTCTTGTTTTTTTTTTGTTCCTTCTATGCACACTTTTTCTAGTTGCTCCCTCCAATTTGGTACAGTCAGTTGAGACACTTGTTTGGACTGGGGAGGTGAGATACGGAGGGGATAGGCGAGCCTCTAGGGGGATGTCAGTGCTGCCACCATCTGCTTCTGCCGGAGATGACGCAACCCACCCATGAAGTGCGCACCAGATGTCTTAATTCGGTGGTTGTGCTTCATAGGGCAGAAGTGATGTTAAAGTAGGCATCAGGAGCAGAAGTGCACTTCTTCCAGGATGTGCACGGCATCTGCCCCCGTCTTGAGTTTGACACCAATCTGTGTCCTCTGGAGGTTATCTAGGGGCTTATAAGAGCTCACACCCTTACCACTCCCCCAGTGCAGGCGTTTGGGTCAGTGACCACGAGGTAAGACCATTGGAACATTTATGGAGTCATACATGTGAATACATTTGAATACATGTTTTATTACCTTCAATCATATGTGTAGAACCCTACAGCTCTACTCTCAGATCTAAAGATGGGAATATAATCATTCCCAGTGACTAGTAAAGGAGGGGATAATGCTATGAGCACCTCATTCATATTCCTAGTAAGGAAGGTGTAAGCTTAAAGAACACTCTTAATTTATGAATACCTTTCCATAACAACTAACTATGATTTAAAGATTTGTTGATTATTCATTGGCTACCATTTACAGGCACCCACTTATGGGGACCTACATATGGATACCTGGAGGTGGCTCATTTTCCTGCATGGGGTGGATTGGTGAATATACAACTGTGATAGGATACCCCTGGATCAGTGCCAAAGGATCTCTGCCTGTGTACACTTAGGCGGTGAACCTCGTGCACTCGGGCAGTGGGGGTCGGACGGGCCCCCTCCTGTCCTCTTATCCGTGGAGTCAGGTTCAAGCTGATAATGTATGATCTCCTGAATAGTCTGATTTTTCGACTAGCTAACTTTGTGAGCTGATTGCAAAGCCTCTGAAAATTTCTGGAGATAAAGAGAAGAGTTGTGGGAACATTTAAAAAATTTTTTTTTTGCTCTAGCACATGCAGTTTTTGCATAAATTAAGTTCAAAATCAAAGTCTAAATCTAAATTTTTACTTGACTTTGAACTTAATTTATGTTAGAGCAATACTTTTTTGTTGTATTTTACCAACCCTTCTCTACATCTCCAGCAAGTTTGGTGATGATACCATGTTCAGGGGCTTTGCAATTAACTTGAAATCAGCAAAATGGTCAAAGTTTTGAAAAAACATACTGCTGAATAACAATGTTTGGAGCAAACCTAGAGTTTTAAATTACACCTGTGAGAATGTATAATAGGCAGCTCTTGATTATGTTAGTTATAACTTGTTATTGTTGCTGATACGTCATCACAGTCCATACATTTTATATAAGGCACTGTCAGGTGCACTTGGCGGATGGGACGTAAAGGAATGATTTGCATGGCTCCACTCACTGTCCTAAAGTGAGGATTTTTCTCTAAACATTTTGGATTTGTGATGAAATGGGCCATCAAGTTAAGGGCTTTTTGATTACCTTTTCACCATAACCTTTATGGTTGTTCTGTTCCACTCGAATTTTGTTCCATTAGGACTGAACCTTGCCTAAATCATTGTAATATTTGTTTCACATGAGAATTATATTTGTCATTCATGTATCAGCATGTATCTAGTAGGGACTGTCATGAACTCTTTGAAACATACCTAGCAATAATAGCTGAACTGTTTGCATTGGATGGTTGAAACCAGGGGTGGGCAAACTTTTAACTTGTGGGCCACAATGGGTTTTTAAATGTGACATAGAGGCCGGACCAAGAGTCTGCAAAGGCCACCCGGCAAAGGGTCTCTTTGATAGAGAAGCTTAAACATTCTATTGCAGGCAAACTATGGCCTCTAGGAAACAATCCAAACAGTTATCCTCTAGGTGTTATCTTCACTTATTGCAGGGAATGAGGGTAGCCAGGGTGGCTTGACATCAGGTGACAAAGGGCAAAATTAAAAGACTAAAGGACTGGTTTTGGCCCCGTGCCTAAAGCTAGGCATACACTGTTCGATTTTAATGTTCGATCGACTCAAAATGATCAAAGTTTACATTGATCGAACGTAAATCATATAATGCACACTTGGTTCCATCTACAAAAATTGTTCAATAACGATAAAAACATTGATAAAAATATGATCAGAGAAGCCGATTGTACAATGATCAACATAATATTGTAGAATTTTGTTTGTTGGTCAAGTCGATTGTATTCGATGACCATATTTAAATAGGACTCTTTCCTGTGTCTTTTGATCGAAACTAAAATCGACGATTTTAGTTGTATTCCGAATGAACCCTCCATGTGGTTCTACTTTGGATTCTATTACGATCGATGTTTGATGGAAAGATCAAGATCTAAGATCAAATCGAAGATCAATTGTGCTAAAATCAAACCGTGTATGCCTAGCTTTAGTTTGCCCATGTCTGGTTTAAACAGACCAGGCATTTTGAAAAATTAAAGGCAACTACTGTGAAGACAGTAAAGCTTGCAACATACTATTTTATGTGACTACATCATGATAGATTAAAATGAAAATCATAAACGTAATATTGGACTATAACTATATCATTATGATTTTAGAATAAGTAGTTAAATCCATCTTGAATTTACCTGGGAAGCAAAGATAGGGAAAGGCTTGTAAATTCACAGAAATGTTAAGTAACTATGTTCAATTCAATGACAATAGTGTCAATGATCAACAAGGTCACTAGAGATAACAGCAAAATAGGATGCTGCAGATTCCTGTTTGATCCTATTAGCCTTCTCAGCTAGGCAAGGCCATTCAATTTCCCCAGCACTTTGCTTAGCTGAAAATCTTCCTTTAAATTAAACTAATATCTACTGTAGGGTTTGTTTGTTTTTCATGAAACTCGAAACAAAAAAAAGAAAAACCTCCAGAAACCTTTCCATTACAACATTCAATTTTAGAACTGACTGCATGGTCTTTCTAATTAAAAATATAAGATTGCTGATCCGTATATCCCCCAGGAGGCTAATGAGTTTTGCATTTGACAGTTTATGTCACCAGATATAAAACAAAGTAGGTGGTCAAAATATTGTGGTTATTACCTTTATGCTGAAATTGCTTTTCAAAGCACCTTGCCCTTAGTAGTTGTGATAAATTGACCACTCAGTATTTCAGGGTTCTGTTCATTTTTTAAAATCAATAATACAATGAGCTACAGTGCAACTGTTTGTTGATCATTGCCATTCATTACACAATAAATGAATAGTTATGATTTCTGGTTTACAAGTTTATTATAAACTCTTTCTGAGATCATTATGTATTATTATTTTTTAATATATTTTTAGACAACATATAATTATGAGTACATAAATCATTTGGAAATGTTGGAAATAAGGTGACAGATTGTCACCTTATTTGGACAATATTTATTATTATTATAAGCATATTCTATAGGTTGGACTGAGAGTTATTGGAAATGTGCACTAACTGAGCATAAAGCTCAAGCTGCCTTGCATAAAATCTATGTAGACACATTTATAGGCATGGTACATCAATGAATACTTAACAATTAATAAATTTGCATGTAAATGCAAGCTCTGTTAGGATAACCCATCCATTCAAGACTTGATCTTTGCTGTGAAGAGCACCACAGTACTGGTATAGTACCTAATGCTATAGTATAGTGTATTGTTGTATGTTGCATTATAGCAATAGTAGAGTGTTATACCGTGTTAGCCTTTGATGGATATAGAAAGTTCAAGTGATACTGTTTTTTGGATAACTGAAGTCATTGAAAAGGCAAACTTTCGGATGTCTTAGATCCCGTCTTCAGGTTTAATACAATTCTGGTTTTTAAAACTCTCATTTATATTCAAAATTACAAGGTCAACATATTTTAACAAAAACTGTTGCAAGGCACTGTATTGTGAATTTCCTGCCTCCCTTGAGTGGGATGAAATGTGTCCCAGTCACCTAGCTGGTACAGTGTATCAGAAAAGCCAAATATTTTTTTCCCCCCCTTAAAGGTTGGGCTTTTAAGGCACTGAACTCAGGTATCAATATTAATATAATTAGAATAATGTTCCACATATTGATACAATCTGATCATAAGCGAAGCATAATAATAAAGCCTATTTCTTCCTTTGACAAGAGTTTCTGATTGTATATGTGCAATGCGTCCCCAGATAGTGTACTACACCGTGTCTTTGAATTGTGAGGGCCTACATTGTCCCAGAATAGAAATGTATTAACCTCATTTTTAAATAAGTTACTAAACCGGTCAATGCTTATTATTTTATTTTGTCTGTTTACCTTTTGGTATAAAATTACTAAGAAAGCTCAATAACAGAAATGTCACAATGTCATCAATAAATAACTAAACAAATGTACCAACAAGACAAACGCCATACAACAGCTATCTCACACCGAGGCTCCACACCACCACAGAGCAAACTACATTGTGTCGAGATTTGATTGGGAATACATTTTCTCAAAAACATAATGTATTCAATAAAGATAAAATGTACAAACATTATCTCACACCGAGGTTCTACAATACAGAGCAATAACATTGTGGCGAGATTGGGAATACATTTTCTCGATGCATTTCGCTTGATTGGCTTCTTAGGAGCAATTCAAGTTTCCCATTTGCTAACAAAAATATCTAAACAGAGATCATCTTAGTAATTTATACATAATCAATAGTAACACTATTGTAGGTTGTTTTTGTCATATATCACTCACAGCCTTAGGTGTGAGGTAGGTATGTGGGAGAGAGACGGGTGGCCCATCCACAGTATAAAGACGAGAATCAGGGGGGCACCAGAATAGTCACACCACGCCCACTGGCCATTCGGGGAGGGGCAGGGGGTCATAGAATACACGGGGGACTCTGGTTGGAGTGCAATGCATGCAAGCACCAGCCACCTGCGGATGGAGATGAAACAGAAGGACAGGGTTGGTCTATCCCCCAGATGGCCATGGGGAATACATCCAGCACATAGGGGTCCAATGGGACTAAAAAAGAGGAAGGCAATCAATTTGTGTGTGCTAAACAATTGTAATGCAAAAGGAAATGTGCATGAACTGAGTATGGATATGTGCTGGTGCTTGTGTATATGAGTCATTAGTTTCAGATAGGTTGTTTGGATTATAAACCAGAGGAACAGGGGTTAGATATCCCAGTTTTTTCTCAAGGGTGCGGATATTGCTCCACAGTATGGTTCAAAAACATCCCACTGTGGTCAATACCATGGATGTATGTGAGCAACAGCACTATAAACAGGGTATTAGTACAGTCAATATTTAATGTATCGGATAGTAGTATTAAAGAAGCATCAAGTCGTTGGTGGTACGTCCAAAAGGGAGAAATGATACCCTTATTCTAAATATTCAATGTCACCAGGGCATATTGTAGGAGAATGGGCTTTTTGCCCAAAATTTCAAAAGTAAAACAAATAACATAATGGCAGGATATATAGCAAAAGATTTTATGTGCCACACCCCGATAGAATCACATGTTAAGCAAATATTTTTCCCCCCTGAAAGGGGGGGGAGTGTAATGGAATAAGGACACAAGAAAGGGATAAATTTAAATAAAGTATATATTTGTATATATAATTGAATCATGTTCCACATATTGGATACCAATCTGATCATAAGCGGAGCAAAATAATAAAAACTATTTCTTTCCTTTGACAAGAGTTTTGATTTGTATATGTGCATGCGTCCAGATAGTGTACAGATGTCTTTGATTGGGGTCCTAATTGTCCCAGAAGAAAATGGAAATAGTTAACTCATTTAATTAAGTTACTAAAGCTGTCAATTGCCTATTTTTTGTTGTGTCCTGTTCCCTTTTGGATAATAAAAATCTACTAAGAAAGCTCAATAAACGGAAAATGTTACAATGTCATCAATTTAATAAAATAAACATTAATGTATCAAGACAAAAAAAGGCACAAAATATGTTATCTCACAACGAGGCTCAAACACACAGAGCAAACTACATTGGCGAGATTGGGAATTACATTTCTCAAAAAATAATGATCATTAAGATAAAATGTTACAAAACATGCATCTCACACCGAGGGTTCTACATATCAGAGGCAAGTACATTGTGCGAGATTGGGAAGGGAATACATTTCCGATGCATTTGCGATTGGCTTCTTCGGAGAATTCAATGTTTCCCATTCCCATTTGAAAAATTTCGGGGCCGCAAAGCCCATCTCCCAAAATATGGCCATGGTGACATCAGATTGGAGATAGGGAGTATCCTTTCTCCCTTTTGGACGTAACAACTGAACGACTTGAGGATCTTTAATACTATAATAGATTTATTAAAATTAAAAATGGAGTACTAATACCATGTTGATAGTGGCTGTTGCTCACATATATCATGGGATGGACCACAGTGGGATGTTTGATGGAACACCTACTGTGGGAGCAATATACAGCACACTTACAAAAACTGGGATCTCTACCCCTGTTCCTCTGGTTTTAATAATCCCAACACCTATCTGAAACTAATGAACTCATATACAACCAGTATATCAGTTTATTTGAATCCTGTGCTGACAACGATGTTTACGTTTCTCTCTCATCTAAGTTGATACAACCACCATGGTGTATTATAACCACAATGGGTTGGTTAGGTGGTCTGACTAGACTAGACAATAATGGGTGCCTAATCCCTAGAGGAAATCAACGTAAAGGAATCTATGTACATATAGTGTCAACATAAATACTAGTAACACTTTGATATCGACTTGAACCTACTAAACACCTGCAACTACTAATTGGTGGAGGTTTATCACCTCACCCATTGTGCCTGCACACCAATACTTAGACTTGGCTATATAATTGGAGTGTACTTCTCTGACACATACTACCTCACCACCTACTACCTAATGAGAACCACATCCTACAAGGCACTTAGATATTAGGGGTTTCTACTCCTTACTTTACTGAGATTGGATGTGTTGGGGGTGGCTGGGGCCCTCCATGGCATATAGGGTGGGCTTTTTTCAAGGGGTTGGGAGTGTTCCCCCTGTCCGCGTGCCAGGTGGGGGGTCACTGGCCGTAGAATTCACGGACCCAAACGGTCTTTTGACCGAATATTTAACCTCACGCAACCGCCTGGGATCTCTCCACTTTGCCTGTCCTTTTCCCCCTCACTCATGGCTGTTAGTCATGGGGGAGAGGGGTGAGGGAGGGGCAGGTGGTGTAACCTGTTAGGCGAGGCCAATGGATGGAGAGTGTTTGGGAGGGGATTGGACAGTCGTTCCCCTTCTGACCCACCCTCTTGGCTCTTTCATTGAGGCTCCTTCGTGCCATGGAAGACGTGTTGATCAGAGGCCGTTGCTGGGGGGTCGTGAGTCCCGGGCTCCCATGGCGATGGCAGGGGATCAAGGGGGGCCGGTGTTGTGCATTGGGTCCACAGCGGAGGGGACCAGACAGGAGGCGTGGTTTCGCTCCCAATAGGGATGCGATCTATCCACACGGTAGGAATGGCGGCTGCCTCTGCACATGGGGGGTTCACCCAATAGGATAATAGATTGGTTTTGGTTGACTTGTACACACTATATTTTTCCAACGACCTAAGGGGGTCACTGCATAACACTGTTAGGTATTTAGATGACACATATGCCCAAGATTTATATCTACAACACATTTTATAGCACCACACATTATAACTGACTATAGCTGTTCACATAACTTGTAGATGGTCACACAACCGCACACTCACTACACGGCCGTCACAGAACACAGCATATCCATACTCCGTTCATGACACATTTCCTTTTGCATTACACTAGTTTTAGCACACACATTGATTACCTTCTTATAAATATCTAGCCCTATTCTCCTAAAAGCCCATTCTCAAAAATATGCCCATGTGACATTGATATTTGATTGGAGTATCCTTTCTCCCTTTTGGACGTAACAACCTGAACGACTTGAACTCTTTATACTTATAAACTAATCCAGATAAAATTAAAATAGGAGTATCTAACACCCTGTTTATAGTGGCTGTTGCTCAGATACATCCATGGATGGACCACAGGTGGATGTTTGAAACACATACTGTGGGTGGGAGCAATATACAGCACACTTGCATTGTAGCTGATGTATTCCCCATGGCCATCTGGGGGATAGACCCAACCCGTCTATGTTTCATCTCCATCCGCAGGTGGCTGGTGCTTGGCAATCATGCCCCCCCAGACTCCCCTGTCATTCTATGACCCGTGCCTCCCCGAATGGCGCAGTGGGTGGATGGTTGACTATCTGGCCCCCTGATTCTCTCTTAACTGTGGATGGCACCAGTCCTCCCCAACATACCTACATCACACCTAAAGGCTGTGAATATATGCACAAACACCTGCTACATATGTTTACTATGATGATGTAAAAATACTAAATGACTCAGCGAAATCATCGAGAAAATGGTATTCCAATCTCGCACAATGTAATTGCTCTGTATTGTAGAAACCTCGGTGTGAGGATACATGTTTGTAACATTTTATCTTATTGATGCATTATGTTTTTGGAAAAATGTATTCCCAATCTCGCACAATGTAGTTGCTGCTCTGTGTGTGTGGAGCCTCGTGTGAGATACATGTTTATGGCGTTTGTCTTGTTGGTACATTATGTTTATTTATTAAATTGATGACATTGTAACATTCTGTTATTGAGCTTTCTTAGTAGATTTTATACCAAAGTGAACAGACAAAATAAAAATAAGCAATTGACAGCCTTTGTAACTTTTATTAAAATGAGGTTAACTATTTCTATTCTGGGGACAATGTAGGACCCACAATCAAAGACAGGTGTACACTACCTGGGACGCATGCACTATACAAATCAGAAACCTTATCAAAGAAAGAAATAGGTTTATTATTATGCTCGCTTATGATCAGATTGTATCAATATGTGGACATGATTCTAATTATATTACAATATATACTTGATTTATTGATACCTGAGTTCAGTGCCTTAAAAGCCCAACCTTTAAGGGAAAAGAGAAAAAAAAAATATTTGGCTTAACTGTGATATCTATCGGGGTGTGGCACATAAATATCTTTTGCTATATATCCATGGCCATTATGTTATTTGTTTAATACAGTGTATCAGAAACCAGAGAGTGGTGACTGACTTCTATTGTATTGTTTTTAGTTAATCTTTATTTGCTGATTATTTTTGTTTTTGTCTTTGCATGATTTGTTTTGCTATTTTTAGCTATTGTAGTATCCCCAACATGTCCTCAGAGTCATCAATGCTGGGGATCTTAGTGAACAGTAGCCCATTGATAATACATTTATGAAATATACTACATATGATGTTTTACCTTTGTTTTTCACATTATAAGCATCACAATTCATGTTTCATGATTCTGTGAGATGTTGAATAGTCTAATGAAAATATTGTATGACCATTTTGGATATATTTTCACATCAGAAAAGGATTGCACCAAAAACATAATAACACACATGTTTAGGTTCCATGGAGTTGCTTAAAGTATCAATTCAACTGATCTGTCTTACATAATTGACTTTTCATTCTTTGGTCCAAATTATAAAATGTCGGCCTTTTTACAGATCCCTCAGATTAAAGATATTGGTGTATGATGCCACCTTATTTAAAAAAAACTAAAGAATCGTTCCTTTACACCTTGTAATAGTTATAGTCTTGAATGGCCAGCTCTGACTTATCTTATCTTGCAGACTAGAGGCTTCACTGACAAAAGCTTTAACTTTAAGCTATCAGGTGAAGACTTCAGATTATAATATTCAATTGATTGATTAATTGGTATTTTTTTTTTATGTCAGACTATATGTAAAGCATGCTTGTTGTTCTTATGAGAAATGTAGAAAAGTAGTCACATTATTAATAATTTGAAATTAAGATACAGTCTGTTACTTCTAAATTGAGCCAATGCATCAAAGCATTACTAACTTTGGCTTTAAACAGGATTAACACAATTATGAACTTTTTTTTCCATATTCTGACGAACCAGCCTTAATAGAATTTCTTGTATTTATGGCAATCTAACAACAATAAGTATTATGCCACTAGCAATGTTCAATGCCATTACATCTCAGTAAACATTCCATTTGAGTATATAAGTTCAATGTTGATATAAGATCACTTGCTGTAGGGTGTATCAGATCAAGGATAACGATATTGCTATATTTTGGCCAGATAACGTCTTCCAGGAGTGAAAAGGTTTGTAAGGTTCTAGCAGATGTTGCAAAAGGTTATTTTTTAAATGTGGCAAGGGGTCTGGTGTTTTTTTTCTTGATAAGGTTTTGTCACAGGAAGGATTGGATTTTTTTTATGAAAATGTGTTTTTTCTTACAGTTGAATTTTCCAGATGTAAGATGATAATCTTTTTAAATTAGGATGAAGTTGATAGATCTTAAATATAGTTAATGAAGTAGCAATATGTAGAATAGGGGTTTGTGAAAAATTGATAAAAGAGGCTACAGGCTCGAAGTGAAGGGAAGGTAGAAGACATGTTAGACCGGTGAATAGAATGTACATTCTGTTGCAGGAAATTTGATTTAGATGTGTGTTTTGGTTTGTGTTATAATCATTACACAGCTAGATGGTACATAACATTTTTGCTGCTAGATCTGCTATTAGTGCAATTACAGCATTGGTGACAATTGTCTCATCTGAAAAGCTTCCAGGCATGTTTAGTGACACAAATAAAGAAAATAATAGAAGATGAGTAAATAATCTATTTATAAAAATCTAGTAAACTTTGTTTCATCCTAGTATTTTAATGCTGAAGGTTTTACCATAATACCTTTTTACCAGTGCACTAAAAAAATCCATGCATTTGAAATCAGTCTCTAAATATCAAATCCTCCGAGTTTTCATGCCTTCATTTGAATAGGGTATTCTACTTTTGCTTCTGCATGTATTTCTAAGAATTTATAGGAATTCAAGCTACAATACACATCCAGTTCAAAAAAGTTGGATCTAAAATATGCAAATCTAAAAAAAAGGAAAATGGTCTTACTGTTCAAATACAAAAAACAAAAAACTAAGGACATGAGTGTGTAAATAAAACATAAATATGTACATCTATATAATGGTATATATAAATACAATAAGGAATTACGCACAGTCAATTAAAAATAGATATATCTGGTAATATTTTGTCTTTATAAACGGCTAACTCCAAACTAGATAAGATGCAGGTAAGGTTACATACAGTATGTTTCACATGACTAGCAACAGGTTTTTCTTCAGAAGATTATGCAGATTAAAAGAATTCTTATTTAAGCTATGAATACCATGAAAAAAAATCTTCGGAAATTATATGTAAAGCACACTTTCCTCAGAAGACATGTATTCTCTGGTTTAAACGATTACAATAGCTTCATTTTTGTCTTCTTCTGTAAAGCTGAACAGGCAATTTCTTTAAATATATTCAGTTTGACTAAATCACATATTCTTCCAGCCAAGTAGCTGGGATTAGTAAAAAGAATGGGGACATTATCCAATTAAGTGAAAAACTCATGTTAATGATATAAATTTATACTGAATCAGCTGAATAGCTTTTAATTTCTCTCAAATTTCTGTTGACACAGACAAAGTTTGCCATGTTGTAATCATAAGAGGTTTTTCTGAAGAGGATAATAAGTAATCTCTTGTTGTTATTCTAAGTGATAAAGGACTCATATGTCATGGGTGAAATGGAACAACAAGCTCTGTATGTTAGGAATATACAATTGTTCATAGAAATCCAAATCCTTTTCACCAAATTTGGATTTTTGGAGCAAAGGTTTGCAAAAGTATCCTAACAAGATTATTAATATGATACCTTTCAAAAGAAGATCAGTTTCAATCAAAATGTTGTCTATAAAATTGTACCTCCAAAAATTTCAACCACCTCTATTGGCAACTCCTGGTCTATAACCAAGGATGTCTTTAGACCCCCATAGATGATTTGATCCGCGAGCATTTTTGCGGGCAATCGGTTGCGCACTCGTGGCAAACCATCAGGCAAAATCCGTCTGTGGATCTACCTTGAGCGACCTATCCTGGGTGCATTATGTATATGCCATCACACAAAGGGTGCGCGCTGATTCTCAGACTGTCCATCCATGCATGTTGGATCATCTGCACGGGTTATAGACATATATGTTACTTAAGGGTTTTAATGTTTGTTTGTTTTTTTACAGTTTTTTGTTATAACTTAAAATTAGGTTGAACATTGATATTGGATTATTTGCTACAAGGTGAAAATGCATCAGATCGTGGATCAGGATATTGTTATATGTTGACTAGATAAGGTTTCTCTTTCAGGGGTGTAAAGGTTTGTTAGGCAAGCAATGAGTACTAGCAGATGTAGGAAAAGGTTATTTTTTAAATGCGACAAGGGGGTCTGTAGGCTGTGGGTTTTGTCAGATGCAGAACAGGATTTTTAGATAGAAACTTGTATTTTCTTGCAGTGAAATTTGCCAGATGTCAGATATTCTGATGTATTTAGGATGACAATTATTATGTTGCATAATGTTTAGTCTAAAATTCTAATTATTTTACTGGCTGACTCTTAGGCTATGTTCCCACTTAGGCGATTAATCACCTGTGCTCGCGATTTTCAATCGCCGGCGGAACCACCCGCCAATCGCCTACACTAGTTTTAATGGGCTTCTCCCCATTGATAGGACCGCACGTGTTGTGATTGGGGCCATTATCAAATTGCAGCTCCACGCATTCTTATCACCGGCGGTTGGCGGTCGCGATTGTTTTCCTTTGGTAACGCCCATAGACATGAATGGAGGCGATTTGCAATCGCGGGTGGCGATCAAAAATTGTGTCCATTCATTCTCTATGGAGGCAATTTTTAAAATATAATGGTGGTGTTTTTCTTAAAAAATCGCTGGTGAAATCGCCTGGTCAATCGTCTGGCGATCGCACGCCAATGAATCGCCTAAGTGGGAACATAGCCTTAGGTGAATACTAATACACTAATCATTTAGAAATGTAAGTAAATGATTCCATATACAGCTTATGAACCATGTACCGTGCAATTTAAGATTGTATTCTGTAGTACCAGAGAACAGAGAAGTACAATTAGATGGCTTTTTTAAACTTTTAATAATGCATTACTATGGTATTTCATGTGCTGTTTCCAGTGTATATGCACTATACATTGAAAAACATTTTTTTCTTTATCTTTCAATCTGGAAAGCTGGAAAGATGGATTAAAAGTAAATATGCACACTTGAACCCAACCCCCCACCCCCTAGATATTGACAAGTAATAGGCTTGCTATCTAGCAAGGCATACAATTAGGTAGTATAACCCCAGATTAAGCATAGAATATGACAAAGTGTGTGAAAAATGTAATTTGTTATTGCCCCTTCCATAGCAAGTAATAGGGTAAATAACAGCTGTTTGCTTTTATAAAAGTGGAAGTTTTACCAGTTTTCCAGTCTGGGGCATTAAAGTGTGTGTTAACTGCATTAAAAGGATGAAAAACATGCAATAATCTTGGAGAACTAATTGTTGCTTTCCATACATCTTGGATTGCTAGAAAGGTAAAGGTGCCCATACACGTACAAATGAGTGAACAATCGATGACCTGTCACACGATGCGTGCTTTCAGTCATCGATTGTGCGGCCAGGGTCTCCATTCAAAGGATTGTCCGGGAATCGGTCAATGGGTGCATGATCGATGACCTGTTCGAGTGCAGCTGCGATCAAGCGCCCATTGACCGATTCCCGGTCAATCCTTTGTATGTGTATGGGCACCATCTGCAAGTTTGCAAAGTTACATTTGAACAAACCACAAGATGTCTGGAACAATATCCATTAATTAGACAAGACCAATGTAGAGGTGTTTGACCATAATGCACAATGCCCCTTCTGGGAAAAATACAAAAAAGCATATCAACACAAAGACCTCTGATTCCATCTGAAAAGGACATTGACAGAGGAATAATGTTTTAGGCTAGTTTTACAGCCAAAGCACCTTTCACTTATTGGGTCAACTCAATGATTGCCAAAACCAGAAGAAATTCAAAACTTGAATACTTATCCACACATTAGTTAATGATTGATACAACCACATTTGGCTACTCTAACAATTGCACAGTATGCAGTATATTCTGATGTGGTTAAACATGAACTTACACAGTTATTACTAAATCTTAATTATTGGAATGAACTTCAACTACTCCTGCAACAAAGGAAGTACCATTAGGAGCTGGGAAAGGCTGTAGGTAACTCTAAGGCAAATATTGTAAGGAAGAGGTCTGTATCTGAGCTCTGCCTCAACACTGAGGACACTCTTATCCTTAGCTTGTCATTACCATAGTGTTTTACATTAATCCTCTGAAACAAATAAATAAAGATGGTCGAATTTTTCGACTTGCTAACTTTGTGAGCTGATTGCAAAGCCCCTGAGCATGGTATCATCACTGGAGATGTAGAGAAGGGTTGGGGGTATACTGCAAAAAAGAAAGTATGTCTCTAACACAAATAGTTTTTGCACAAATTAAGTTCAAAGTCAAGTAAAAATTTCAAAAATCGGAATTTCGACTTTAATTTTGAACTTAATTTATGCAAAAGGTACATGTGCTAGAGCAACACTTCTTTTTTTCAAATGTTCCCACAACCCTTCTCTACATCTCCAGCAAGTTTGGTGATGATACCATGTTCAGGGGCTTTGCAATCAGCTCACAAAGTTAGCAAGTTGAAAAATTCGACCATCTCTAATCACCAAAATTTCTGGAGATGTAGAGAAGGGTTGTGGAAACATAAAAAAAAGTCCAAATTCCGATTTTCGAAATTTTTACTGAACTTTGAACATAATTTGTGCAACAACTATTTGTGTTAGAGCCATACTTTTTTGCAGTATACCCCAATCCTTCACTACATCTCCAGCAAGTTTGATGATGATACCATGTTCAGGGGCTTTGCAATTAACTTGAAATAGTCGAAATCGTAAAGTCTTTGAAGAAAAATCCGACCATCTCTACAAATAAATAGTTAAAGGGGCTAAATACACTTTTAAAGTGGATAAATGTAAATCTTTCATTGGATATCCTTCACTATTGTTTTTATTAAAGACTTGATTGTTGAGATACCTACTGTGTGTAATCCCATTAATCCCTAAAACCATTTTCACACCTTTGTACTTCATGGAACTGCATTTGTCATTGCATTTTGTTATTAGTGTCTTCATATTTTTGACTGAATATAAGAGCAAATGAAACTGGTCTTCTTCACTATATTTTTCAAATTGAAAACCAGATAATTTGAATTATATTTAAAAACATCATATTTATCAAGCATTAGTTCTAACTGAATGAAATATAACTTTTCTAAGATTGAATCATTGATTTTCTGTTACAATGTCAAGCATCCAACAGATCACAGCTGCAGAAAGAATATATACGGAATAATCTCTTCAGAAAATGAAAAATATCCTTTTTCTGTTCAGATACATAGACAATTGAATTGCTGACTTTTGTTTTTTGGAAGTTTACAATCAAGACTATGCTCAGGTTTAGAACCATTCTTCTTTGGGCTTAATCACTGACACATACCAAGATAGAATACACTTCTGTGAAAAAGATCTATGTATATAATGATATACATCTCATTTAAATAGGTAGGTAAGAGCTGTTATTGTTACAATTAGTTAACCATAGGTTGTGTCTTTTTAAGGGTTTTATACCCTCTAGCTAGTGATATTTATAGTTAAGACTTGTAAATCTCTCCAACCATAGGTGCTACAGATCAGCAGATATGTTAAAAATTTTTTGACATGTGTATGAGTTCCAAAGCTGCCTGCCTGACATACACACAGCAGTAGCTAAGACATAGGTAAGATCCACCCACATTTCCTCTGCTACTAAAGTGTAGCTCTTCTAGGCTGACATGCTCGGCCGGTTGCTGTGCTTTGTGGTCGGGTAGTTTGTATGTATGTGAGCTGGGAATCTTCACTCTTCCCTCTGACTTATAAAAGCTGCCTGGCTGACATACACACAGCAGTAGCTAAGACGGAGGGACGATCTGACCACAGGTGGGTCTTTCTTTTGCTACAAAAGTGTGTATGTTAGCTGGTTTACTAGGCTGACATACACATCCTCGGCCGGTTGCTCTGTGCTTGGAGCCAATGGTGAAAACGTGATAAACTGTGTCTGAATTAGAGATGGTCAAATTTTTTGACTTGCTAACTTTGTGAGTTGATTGCAAAGCCTCTGAAAATGGTATCATCACCAAACTTTTTGGAGATGTAGAGAAGGGCTGTGGAAACATTTAAAAAAATGCTGTTTGCTCTAGCACACATAGTTTTTGCATTAATTAAGTTCAAAAACAAATTCGACTTGACTCTGAACTTAACCTCCCTCGCAATATGCCCGAACCCAGTTCGGGCAAAGGGATGCAGCAACGATCGATACGCCTGAACTGAGTTCTGGCACAGCGTAGCAGCTCACCTGGTCCGGCTGCCGCCTCAATCTTCGTCCTCGCCAGCTTCTTCCGGGTCCCCGAGTGATGTCACGGAGGCGGGACCCGGTCTTAAAGATAAAAATTTTTTACATTATTTTTTTAATCGTAAATGGTGTATTTAGAATGATTGACCATGGCATGATGATGTCATCATGCTGTGGTCGATTGTTCGATAAACGCCTGCCAAGCATAGCGTCTATGGCTGGTTTAACCTCCCTAGCGTTACGCCTGAAGCAAGTACTGGCGCAGTCTGGTCGTGAATCAAACTGCGCCCGTGCCGGAATCAGGCGCAACCACTGGCTCTCTGTGTGCCTGCAGTATTTCTACAGAGCTGCAGGCAAACAGAGCCTTTCCGCCCCCATCGGCATCATCGGTGACGCAGATGGGGGCGGAAAGGCAAAACACTGTATCACTTTTGGTACAGAAATCTGGACCTCAGTGAACCGCCATGGAGGTTAATTTGTGCAAAAACTATTTGTGATAGAGACATACTTTTTTTTGTAGTATACCCCTAACCCTTCTGTACATCTCCAGCAAGTTTGGTGATGATACCATGTTCAGGAGCTTTATAATTAACTTGAAATTGTCAAAATGGTTGAATTTTTGAAAAATAATTCAACCATCTCTAGTCTGAATGTCTCTTTGGTGTAAAAAGTGCATCTTATAATGTAAAAAAATGGGGTGCATTTACTTTGGCAGGTGAAGTATTTTTAATATTTTTAATATTTGAAATCATTTGAAATAATTTCTACTGTGTATTTTATTTTATTGCCCTGGATATTTAGGCAACCTTTTAATGCACTTTAGGCAACATTTTAATCAACTTCTAGACAACCCCTTTGTCATAAGTTTTTTGTTATGTTTTATATTTTAATATATTTTTTTATCCATTTATGTGTGAACACATTCCATGAACACAATAGTAGTATATTTACTTTGCCTGTTGATAGCAGGTAGCAAGTACAGAGAAATAGATTTTTATTTTAAGAAAGCCTTTATTCGGGTTGCAAGTTCAGGTGATCGCTGTGAAATGACAATGACTGGCCATTTTTTTGCCAGTTTAATACACAGTTACTGTTTTTTATTCTATCAAAAGGTGAATATAATTTTTGGCTTCTAACATCTAGGGCATTGTTTCAGATTTAAATCATGTAATTTAACAGCTCTTGTCCTGGTAGTAGTCTGGCAAAAAAGGAAACAACTTTCCCTTTTACTACATTCAATTTAGCCACAGAAGACAGGGAAAAATAGCTTTGATCTTGTTACCAAACTAAGATCTATGTAGGAAAATTAATAAGTAAATACCTTCATTTCATCATTGTGGCATTTGGGAGTTTTAAACACTGTAGTCCATTAGTCAGTTTTGTTAATGACTGTGCTTACCCCTTTAATCATGTAGAGCACATTGACTGAACAGCACTCTGTTCAAAGTGCCTTTCAGAAACCTAAACAGAACATAATATGAATGAAGCTAAGCCTGTAGTGAAATTTTACAAAATATGCTTCAAAGTTTTACATTGCATGAATATCTCAAATTCCTATTATTCAACATAACGTTGTGGCTATGCAAAAAATACCAGGAAGGAAGGAAGCAATACTGTCATGATTAAATCCTGCAAGACGTATTATTGAAAGACCTAGATAGGTTGTGTGGGCGAGTAATGAGTTCATTCTAGACTTATTTTCTTTCCTGCTTTAGTAGCTTCTCGATTCAATTATGCATTTAGAATCTAATAAATTTGTAGTAAAATAAGTCCACCTTGGTGACATTTTACCAAGTATATTTTTCCTTCCAGGTGTCCAGACAAAAATGTTATATAGAGATAGATGTCTTATATAGGGATATGTCCTATGCATTTCCCTTTGTCAACATGAATAAAATTAAACAACAACTTTAATTGGTAGTATATCAGTAAAGAAGGGAAGACTCCCAATGGAGATATTTTCCCAATTATTAAGTTTATACAAGGCTTCCTCCGGGAATTCCTCAGGTATACAAGGGTTCCTTAGTAGTGATGAGCGACTAGGCAATATTCGAATTCGCGTAATTTCGCGAATATCCGCCATAATATTCGATTCCATATTCGTAATCTCGATTATCCGCACTTACGACATGAATTGCGATCTAAAAATCGCAATTGCGATCCAATATGCACAATGCATGCAAGTCAATGGAGAATGGCGGAATCCGAAATCGCGATTATCCGAGAAAGCGCAATGCGACCACATATGCGCAATACATTGAAATCAATGGAGAATGGCGGAATCCGAAATTGCGATTATCCGAGAAAGCGCAATTGCGATCCACTATGCGCAATGATTCATTGCAATGGATCGCGATTATAAAAGCGCAATAAATCGCGAAAAATCGCGATCGCGTCGGATATCCGATGATATATTCGCGAATATTCGCGAATTGGCAAAATAGCGATATTCGAGCTAAATATTCGAAAATCGAATATTCGAGCTCAACACTATTCCTTAGGTTGAAGGAAAATTTGGATGCAATAGCCTTGTGCGATCCAATGTCAATCAGTCGTACTACGACACAGAGCAATCATTTTGTTTACATTCATAATACGAGCGTTTATTAATCGTAAATATTACACAATAGCTCAGATACTTGTATGCTCAATATAAATAATTTTTGGGAAGATCGTACCATGTTCACAGGAAATGATTTTTGTTTGATTGACTTTAAAATGCAGTTTAAGTCGATCTAATGGAAATATCTAACCGTGTATGACCTTAACAACTACAAAAAATGGACAGGGGTTTAAGTAATTCCTGACTCCATCCAAAATGACAACACAATTTTAACTTCAGATAAGCTTGTAAACCATTTAAACCCACATGAACTTACAATCACATAGTGCCTGGCACTTGTTTTCCTGAATGGATGTGATCGGCAGCTGACAAGTTATCGATTATATTCACAAAGTGTGTAAAGTCGGCACCTGCTGCTTCACTAAATAGAGATGCCAAAATGACTACTGGCACTAATAGAGCAAAACCTTGGTGGCAGAAGCAGATTTCTCGCAAGATTTATTCATGTGTGATCTTTTCCAATTTATTTTTCTTTAAAAACAATATGATATCCAATAAAAAGTCTGGTTAATGCACAATACAGGTTACGTGTTCATATTAGGAAATATTGTATACTATACAGACCATGCCTTTCTATGACATGGAAGTGTGAAGCTAGACTCAATGGTTCTAGCTTAGCTTGTTTAGTTATAGTTTTGTGTTCCTTTTCACCAAATCTCTAGAAGGCACCATTTAAAATGTATTAATTATTAACATGAGTACAGTGAACTACAATAGAGTGACACAATCAGTAAAATTGAAGCATTTTATAGTATAAATTATGTATTCAAAGTTTAAGTTTGATTAGAGGTAGGAAATAAAGAAGTGAAATTAAAAGGTGTATGTTCATTTTAAAAATAGTATGTTTTGCAAACCTGGTATACACTCTTGACTGTCATTTAGTTAGCTGTTTGAAAAAAATATAGTAACCAACATATCAGTGAGTTAGGAAATGTATAACCATCTCGATGGTGATGTATGTTCAGCATGACTTTGCACCTACCGTGAGTTCAAACTGCAGCACTCATTACAACATGCATCATTAAAATTTTTCACTGTATTTTTTTTGTTATCTGTCTGAAGTTTGATCTGTGATGGTATATTTGTAATTCAATTCATGCTTTAGCTAAAATGCTCCTGTTGTTTTGAATGTCAGTTTTCGAGTCCTAAAACTGACAGGCTTCAGACTTCCAATATGTTCAATAAAATAAATTGTTTTCCGTAATATAACTTGCCACTAGCTTTAATTTACTGTTCTGTACAAGAAAAGAGGAGTACAAAACAGCAAACATCAAGAGTACTTTTACAGATTTTTTAAATTGTTCCCAACAACAGTTATATAAAAGTACCTTCATTGCATAAAACAATGATTAAGTTAAATTGAGGCGGTTGCAATAGTAGTCTAATAACTTGAGTTCAGGTTCTCTGGCAATTTCCTTGTTCCTAAATAACAGGTTGTCAAGGTGATGATTGGAGAGGGGATGACAAAAAAGAAGTAGGGGGGTTAAATCCCCATAGTACAAGCTAGTGGGAGCCAACAGCTATTTTGGCTAAAAAATTTTGTACTTACTATTTCGGCTGTTGGGGCATGGGCAATACGCTCATGAGCCAACAATCTTGGAGAATATAAAGCATCTTATAGATAGGTTTCTTTCACCAGTGGTCGCACTCTGTAGCCTCTGGGTAACCAGGATCGGACAAGTCCTATGTTTTAGCCATGGTGTAAGTAGTCATAAAGAAGAAAAAAAAGGTCTCCTAGTAGAAAAATAAGGCTCAAGAGAGGCGCCCGTAGTTTCCAACTTTATTGTTAATGTAAATTCCAGTGAACAACCAACACGTTTCATGGCTCAACGCCACTTCATCAGGGTAATAATATTTATAAGCAGTCTCCAGACTCTTCCGGCAGTGAGCTGTCAGTGAGGGAGAAGCACCTCTAGTTACATTTACATGTCATGTCATTTACATGTCAATTTTGAACTAAAAGAATATTTTGTGAGAATGCATAGTATATTAAATCTATATTTTCAGATATATCGTAATTTTTAGACCATAAGACGCACTTGACCATAAAATGCACCCAGTTTTTGCAGGAAAACAAGAAAAAAAATTTTTAATTGATGAAATCAATTGGAGCAAGTAGAAGTCCCCATTGAGCATGGCTTCTCTCATACATTGAGAGAAGGGGGGCCATGGGCAAATGGGGACATAGGCAGGAGCTTCAGCATCGCTTCTGCCTGTGAATGCCAGCAGATCAGAACACAGCCAAAGCGGTACACAGCTCTGGCTGTGCTCTGATTTTCACTAATTATATAAGCTCTGATTTTCACTAATTATATCAGCGTGGTTTCGCTGTGGGCGGGTCTCCCAACTGACAGCTCCTCTGCCTCCTGTCTTATCTTCTTTGCAGGAGAGCAGAGACGCTGGGACCATAAGACGCAGGCACTTTTTTACCCCGATTTCTGGAGGGGGGGTGCATCTTATGGTAAAAAAATATGGTATTTTTGTGTGTTCTGGCCGTTTAGGAATATTTGTAGTCTTGTAGTCTATATACTTACATAATGATTAGTAGAAGGAGACAGCAAAACTCTTGGACAACAACAATTTATGTTTTGTCATTTGTTTGTATTTTATATTGGTTTTAACAATTAAAGGTTATCAGGAAATGATCTGGGCCTAAGTTCAGATATCCCACATGAAGTTGTTTTCTATCTCAGTGTGAACAGGGTTAAGTATGTAAAAATGCATTACCTTTATTAATCACATGTATTTCAAGGATACAGCTTGAACAACTCATGACGTTTGTCACCAAGATGCCCGTGGGCAGCTCTCCTATCTGCATCTGCACTGTGTGGGAGTTGGGCTCAAGCAGCCTAGCTCACAAACAGTGACCCCGAGCTAAAGGAAAGCCCTCCCCATAGTAGGACCTTTAGTATGCACTGTGTAATCAGCCAGACTGACGGACTTACACAGTGCTGCCGACCGGCAGCACTTTCATCTGGCTCTGCTCTTCATTGTAAATGTAAATGTGTTTACTTTTAACTGGTTGTAAATATGAAATTGTAATACTGTAGTTCATTAAAAAAACACAGTAAACACAGTTTACATGGTACTCTGCACGGATTGCCCACCCTACTCTTTACATATGGCTGGCGTCATCAATGTGGGCCAGGAAAAGCGACACCCCTTCATTTAAATGGAGGTGTATGGTGACATCCCCCCACCCTTTCGCCGTCACCGATGATGCCGAAGACGTAGTGCCGGAAGGGTTTCGCGAGTCTGCAGTGATATTTGCCTGATCCCAGGGCAGGCACAGTTTGTTTTAAGAACAAACTGTGAAAGTACTGGGTTAAGGCCCCATGCCCAGGAGGTTAAATTGTCTCCAATTTGCCCACACTCTTAGGAATTGTATAGACACACATTTAACACTATTACTGGATGCTTTGTGTCATTCTATGATGTGATTGTTAATAAAAAATCTATTTTTTTCAATTTACAATATATTTGCTTGCACAAATGATTCACATTCGCTGTATAAGCAACTAAAAGAAGAGAAAGAGAGCTCAATTTAGTTGCTTGGCAATTACTATACAGACAAAGCATTTGCGAAGTCTTACTAATTAATTGCTAATAACCTGCTGGGAACATAACAAATACGGGTACTAAATTGTGAAACCAGTTATCATGATTGTTCAAGCGAAATTGATTTAATGATTTTAATCAGAGTAATAGCTTAACAGCAGGACATTAAAATATATATTGTATGAGGTATATCTGTCCCATGAAATCAATCCACAAATCCATTTCTTTTAGCTTGTTATGGGTGTTACGGTTGATCAAAAATAGTGCCCTGAGTGATTTAATTTAATTTAATAAATGGAGGGTACATAGATGGGTAGAATGAGTCTAAGCACAATTTATTAAAGCACAGCCACTAGTAATGTACCAGATGTATTTCTGAAAAGAAATTAAATATCCTAGAGAAAGATATAAATGATGAAGAGAAGTTAATTGTGTTCTTTCACCATAAGCAGGACGCAGAACCATGGCTGAGTGAATAGTTATAAAACTCTAGCTATCCTATGTGTGCAACAATAGAGCTTTCTGCTTACAAAACTGTATTCAATACGATTTTATGTCAAATACATACCTAATTAAAGGCTCCGTTGCCCCAATGAACTGTCTTGATAGTGATCCTCTCTCTACCAGTGTGATGAACGTGTTGACATCACAACATGGGTGGGAGGGGCACATTTAAAAGTGTATCGTACTGAATACAGTGTTAACTGTATCCAATACAATTTAAAGTATAAAAGCACAAAACACATTCTCCAATTAACCTTCCTAGCGCTTCTGACGGCACCACCTCGTCCTGCACTTGCTTATGCAGAATTGCAGCTGACGAGAGGGAGCCGCCCAGCTAAGCTCAGATCCTCGCAGCTGCACATTCTGCTCTGTGCTGTTCGGGGATCTGAACTAAAGCAAGCCGGCTGAACAAATCCCAGCCTAATTTAAATATGAATGTCCCGTGGCCCCATTCATATGCAATTTGGGACATCTTTCAGACATTCATATGCAATTTGGGACATCTTTCAGACATTCATATGCAATTTGGGACATCTTTCAGACATTCATATGCAATTTGGGACATCTTTCATACATTCATATGCAAATTGGGACATCTTCAAAGAGCACACCTGGAATATCACCCCAATTGTCATTCCAGATGTGATCTTTGAAGTTAACCCTTTCAGAGGTTTGCCAAAAGCCATTGTATTATTGGATTACCGTGATAACTGTATCCAATACAATTCAAAACAAAAACAAAATAAAAGTGTTATTATAAACAAACATAAATACTGTTTTGAAATCTTTCACCAAATAAGTATTCAAGAGATTTAAGCATTCAAATGATACATTTTATAATTGTTTTATGTACTTTTTTATAATAATTGTGTGTTTCAAACATTATTATAGTCAGGATGTCTCTTAAGCAAGCCATACACGTGTGGGATTCCATGGCCAATTGATCACTCACGCGATTCCGGCACGATCGTTTGGCGTGCACGCGCCCGGAATCGATCGGGCCGGAATCCGGTGGGAAACTGACCCGTGTATGGGACCCACGTACGGACAGATTTTTGGAAGTTACACGCCTACAACACCAAAAAGAATTCAATTAGAGTATTTTGGGGCACTTTTGGTACAGAAATCTGGACCTTGCAAGAGCGCTAGTCAGGTTAAATAAAAAAAAAATTATGTAATAAAAATTAAAAAACACATATTAATATATCGTAACAGTTTAAAAATTTACCAGTTAGCCTAGATTGCTAGTGTGTAACATTGTTCCATTACCATTGCTGATCGTTTACTGCCTATTTAACCTTTTCCTAGCTGATTTTGATTTTGCCAGCCTGATTGACTTCTGCTTTGATACTGACTACCGATTCTGCCTGCCCTCAACACTGCCTGAACTTTGACATCTACCTGTCACCACCACAATATGTGCCAAATACCTGACACTAAAAGAGACAGTGCTTCATACTTGGTGAACCAATGTGCCTGACTGCTCGCCAATTCCCCAGGTTTCTTCCTCCGATGGCTAGAAAGCAAACACCCAGAATAAAGTGTGTGGTGTGCAGCTCTAAGACAGGCAAAGATGGGTAAGGAATTGACAAGGAAACCTGCAGCTAGTGCTCCGATAGCAATGTTAAATGCTATACACAATTTGGAAACAAGGGAAATATTTTAGAGATTTTCTCATTCAAGTATAAAAGATACCTTTTATTAAATGCATCTGTTTGACCTAATTGTTAATTTAATTATGAAATGTAATGTTATCCTAGGTAATTTTTTTTCCAAATACTATTATGTACAGGATGTCTCGTAGACCCTTGTATGGACATATTTTGGGAAGTTACAGGCCTACAACATAAAAAACATTCCATTTAAGTCTGTGGTGCACTTTTGGTACAGAAATCTGGATCTCAGCTGAAGAGGTAAAAAGTCAAAATTGCGATTTAGAAGTTTCAAATTAAAATTGTTGACTTATCAACTTTGAAATTTGCCTGGAGTCTTCATGTGATAGTGTTAATTGCGATATTCTAAAGTTTGAATATTCAAATTGTGAATATGTTCAACGAATATCAACTATTCGAAAATTCTGAAAAAGCAAAAATAAATACCACATGTGACCATTCATTATAAAAAATATTCCTGATCAACACTATAACTATTTTAAGTTGAAATTGCGATTTTAGTAAAATTTTAGATTTTTTACTTTTTTTTTTTAAATGGCCCAGTCAAATTTTGCCTATGTGAAATTTCTGGCAAAAAAAGTTGTAATATCTCCTTAAAATTTAGCATTGCAAATTTTTATATCATCCCTAGAGATTAGCTAAAGGAACTTTGTTATTCCATAATTCCTTGACAGATCGAACTAAAAAAAAGAATCACATGTTTTTATGTTGCATGCTTTAACACCTTTCTAGCTGCATGCACTACCAAAGACCAACCTAACAGCAACAGCAAGCACTTGCCCCTAAATAATTTAGAGGAATTTGGCAATTTTACTAGCAACAAACATGAACTATGTCTAAGGGTTGTACAATACAGTGCATTAGTGAAGCCTTTTCAGTTGAACTAGGGGACTACATGTGGGTGCCACTCAAAATTTGTTGCCCTGAATCACAGCAATTACTAATATGCATTCTCTAATGTTCTGAGGTAATGTACATAATTCCCCCCAAATCATAGTGGAGCGACAGTGTACATTTAAAAATGCAAACAGTAGCTTTCTTATGGGCTAAAATAGTTTAAACTGTAACAGTGACAGCTTTTATTTAAGCAATTCATACAAAACACTTTGGCAGTCTATGTATAATAACAAACGGGGCCACTATGCCCAAGGATTTTTTATTCATAAACATTATAATCTCAAGCAATAGGTTGGGAAGACAGGGGTGGCCAGGCCCAGTGGAGTTAACCTGGTCCAGGAACCAGTAGTTGCAAACCACACATGATACAAGATAAAATATATAGTAATTTTATTACATCTCAGAGAAAAGCTACATTCAATAATATAGTACAAGTTTATAAAAGTAGCCAGAATATGACAGTATGTAGTCAAATCCACATCACTGTACACGCCTTACAAGGAAGCATCCATTGACTGGATAGCAATCTCTAATCAAGCTCAAAATATAGTGATATGTAATCAGGTCTACATATGAACAAGTACAAATCACATTATATCACATTATTAGCAACTGGGTTCTTAGTGTCTGGGGAGCCGGAAGAGGGGTTCAAATACCACATGGAGCACGTCAACCTTTGCAGAATCGCCAGACCCTCTCGACATGTTTCAGCCCAAGATTATTGGCCTCCTCAGAAGGGGGTGGTATCCTCGTTTAGGTTTTGTTAATGTGTGTCATCAAGTGAAGCACAAAACATAGTACATAGAAACAAAATGTATTTTATAGATTAGTTACATGGATGAACCATCACACTATAATATGTTTAAGGTAACATAGTGTCTCATTGTAAGCTTTCAGATGAAGTAAACCAAGGGTGAAAAACTTCACAATGGAGTTCATAGTGTCATATTATTCCCTTCCCATACAGGGTATGGGCCCTTCATACGAAAACCTGAACTTATAAAGTAGCAAACAAAATACAAAAATGTATACATACGTCCATTTACAAAACTGTATATCATGCATTATCAGAATCGTGGGTAGACCTCCACAATGCAAAGTCCTGCTTTGCGATCATACTTCAACCCTCGCTTTTATTGGGTATTAAGATTCAAGGCCCAGTGGTCACAAGGTGGCTGAACATAAATTAAGTACAATGTGTCAAAGATTATAATGGGCACAATGTGGGGGTCTTCCTGTGGTCAGAATGTGAGGTTTCAGCATGGCCCCAAGTAATCAGATGGGTTTCTGGGCAAGCATTTCAGCCCAAGGTGTGGATCCTCACTCTCACCCACCATTGGGAAAAAAGTACAGGCATTTCCTTGCACTCCAGTATGCAGAGGAGTGTATCTTGCCCCCTCCCAACAAAACTCTAAAGCGCAGCCAGTGACTTACCCTGTGTTCAGTCATACAAGGTAAAAGATAAAGCTTCCTGGGGTAAACAGCCAGGCAGCAGGACACCGTGTAGTCGGCATTCCACTGCCGCAGCATTTTAAATCCCTTCTAACCAATCAGGGGGAGGGCTGGGTCTCATTTCTTACCTCTCCCACCTCCCCTTGTGGACGCCTTGCGCTTGCTAAGGGCACAATCCATTCTCCAAGCATGTTGCACACAGCGATGTGCTGAAGCCAGTCCGCATCTCGTGTTGCCATAGCAGCACATCTTACTATATGTATAAAGGCATTATCTTTGGCTTATCAAAGTTGAAATAACTTAATTGTAATGCAGCGTGTTTTAGAGCCATCATATTGCAGCGTCAACCTTGGATGGAATCTATTATATACCTGGTGGCCTATGAAGCCATCTAAATTGTGTTTAAGTTTTCACTCATTTTCACTCATGCAGGACATGAGGTCAGCTGTTTATATGCTAAATCTATCAAGCTGTTCATTGGCAATTGCACAAAGCAACCTACACCTGGGTATAGAGCAGACTTGGGCAAACAAGGACCATATTCAGCCTGTTTAGCCTTTTAATGCAGCCCTTTGTCACCTTGGTGTCAATAGGCTCTGGCACCCTTCCGCTCGTTCCCTGCAAAAAGAGAAGATAATGAGCAGATAATGATTATAAACTAACAAACTAACTAATAAAGTCAAAAGTTTGCCCCCCCCCTTGTATAGAGGTTTCTTTTGGGAATCCTATCAGAATGGTTCAACTAAATCACCCCCAGTGATTGGATTTTGCAGACATCAGAAAAAATTGTTTAGATCCAATAAAGAACTATGGATAATAATGAGACAGTCTATTTTCTCAACAAATACATACATTGCTGTAATTTATTCACTGCTTATCTATTAGCAGCAAGAAGTTAAAAAGTGAAAGCAAGTTCTGCAGAGTTAAGTCTGCCCTACAATCCCATGTCCTTGCCTCATATGAGCCTGAATTAATATGCCAGATGTGCATACACCTGCTGACTGCATAAAATGAATTAGTCATGAGCAAAATGATCCAAAAAATAGACAAATTGCATGATTTTCTATTTGTTTGGACATGGGAATGCAGAGATGAGCAATCCCAGGAAGAATCATACAGTTCTTAGATCACAGTTTTTTTATATATATGTATACACACAAGTACATACATATATGTCTACACATACTCACATAGATACATGCTGGGAATGTTGATGACGTTATACTTTATTAGACATATTTAAATTTCTATTCATTAGAGTTTTATCATGTATCATTTACATCATTGTATTCCTGCCATATATCACATCTGTCCAAACTTGAAAAAGTAATTTTTGCCAAAACAACCTTACTGTACTTCAAAGCGCTGAAGACTTTTGGCAGTTTCTGCCAATAAATAAAAAAAAACAACCCATACTGAATAATTGACTTTCGTTTTGTTGAACTTGCATAAACCTTTTCTTTACAAAAAATCCTCATTTGAGTTTGCAACAGACGATAATAAAATGTTATATACAATAGAGATTATAAAACAGAAATGTTCTTTTCCTTTTGAATATCTCACAGGCAAAACTCCATCCTCCACTGCTTTACAAATCAATGCAGTAACAGTGTATCTGGAACAGTAAACTATGAGAATTTTTTTAAAGATTGTATTGTCATCTGCTACTGCTCGGCATCTTTCTTTGGTGGAAATGATATGCATAAAAAAGTTATGCAAAAATACAGGTAAAATTATTGGAATGGTAATGTCGGATTGGTGTTATTTCTTAATTTTTTACACTCCTTGTCTGCCCTTGGGGTAGTTTTGATAAAATAATATGTTGGGTTGTAAATTATTTGGCAAAGAAAAATACAGTGATATTATTCCTTCACATAAAAGTTCATGCATAGTGTCACGGTTGGTAGCAATAAAACTTAAATCAAATTTCTTGTCAGTACTTTTTCATAGCTTCCTCAGCTTTATTCCTCCGGTAGACAGCTTAATGAAATTTGACTCTGTAACATGTCCACTTCATTCCTATAGAGTTTATGTCATCTTCTTCACATCAGTAATGATAGATCTGATCTCACAGCCCAACGAATACCCATTTCATGACAAATGAAATTACTTTTTCTTCTGCCTATTTCACACTACATATCAGTTGGCTATTCATTTGTACATTTAACCAATATATTATCCAGTCAATACAAATGCCAGAAATGTGTTCTCATTTTATTGTTTAATGAAAGATAATGCAAAATTCAGGCCAATAAACTCTATCAATCAAATATAACTATTAAACATAATAAATTCATTTGAGATAGTTATCAGATTCGTGGGTGAGTAATATAAGTCTTAATGCAAACTTTATTTTGCATTTAAAATATTCTGCAAGAATGAGCACAATGTGCAAGAAAGAAAAGACTTCAAGGAAAACTCCACACCAAACATATTCTTCTATTTTCTATTATAAACAGAAATACAATATAGTTTTTAGCAAGCATAGTGAGTTATTGCTCTATTTGTTTTTTAGTTATTTTTTTAAAATTGGAACTACAAGTACTGGAGGTAAACTGAAGTTGTCACAGAATCAGAGGAGATGAGGTCTTCCAATGGGGACACTTGTTGAGTGATTATAATCATCGATATTCTTACTTTGGAAAGTTTTTATTCCTTCCTGATATGCAACAAACAATATACAATAAAAAAATCATAAACCAATGCTTTAAAATAATGTCTCAAGTTTCTAATCTTTAGGTTCTGTAAATATTGCACAATATAATCTGAGCAATTTTGGTAATGTCAGGAGCTGCTTTGAGATGGAGCCTAGTATCAAGCAAGAGGTCATGTTAATCCAAATTCACCAAGGTACTGGAAACATTCCTCAGAGACATTGGTCCATATTGACATGATAGCATCACGCAGTTGCTGCACATTTGTCGGCTGCACATCCATGATGCAAATCTCCTGTTCCATCACATCCCAAAGGTGCTTTATTTGGATTGAAATCTGGTGACTGTGGAGGCCATTTGAGTGCAGTGAGCTCATTGTCATGTTCCAGAAACCGGTCTGAGATGATTCAAGCTTTATGACATGGTGCATTATCCTGGTGGAAGTACCCATCAGTAGATTTGGGAAAAAAGGTTTTGCTCTAGCACATATAGTTTTTGCATAAATTAGGTTCAAAATCAAAGTTGAAATTTTTACTTTCAAAAATTTTACTTGACTTTGAACTTAATTTATGCAAAAACTATTGGTGTTAGAGTCATACTTTTTTTGTATAACCCCAAGCCTTCTGTACATCTCCAGCAAGTTTGGTGAAGATACCAGGTTCTGGGGCTTTGCAATTAACTCGAAATCGTTGAATTTTTTAAAACAAAATTTGACCATCTCTGTGCCAGCCCATAACTGTGCAGTTTGGGCGATCAAAGGAGAGTGCATAGTAAACAAACTCTGGATGAACTGGGTTAGCCTTAACTGATAGGGAAGATAAAGTCAAACGCATTACTTTTGTATCGTTGTTACCTTCATATAATTTGATCAATTCCTTTCCTTAGCCTTTTGCAAATGCACATTCATAGTGCTATTGTATACAAATAGATCTTAATAACTAGAAAGCCCGTCTGATACATGAATAGTGATGGCCAAACTGTACCTGCAATGCACAGCTCCCGTTTTAGATATCCGGACGTGACGTCACTGAAGTCACTTCTCTACTCGGTCTCTGGTGAAAGAATTCTTCTGGCTGGATCTTTCTGCTCCTGATCCGGCCAGCGGAAGAATAGTAACCATCTCCCCGCCGGTGAACAGGGTGGGTCAAACACCTGTACTGTTCACCGGGGGAAAGAAAAGTGGACATGTTCGCGGTCGAACTGTGTTAGTTTGTGTTCGTTTTGGAACATTTTAAGTCAATCATATGGAAAAATGGAAGAATGTATGTCCACTTTAAGAAACAGACAAAACCATTGTGTCATGTGTGTCATGGGCACAAAACATATATATTTCAATACAACATTCAGTGCTGTAAATGCAGGGCTAGTTTTTGGTCCTCAAATTGAAATGTATTGCATGGTGACAATCTATGTATTAGAATAATACAAAAAACTGAATTGATGATTAGGATATCATGCTCTACTGTTAAGCATGCTCAAAATTTAACTTAAAACTAAAAAGATCTTTGGTTTTACCATGCTGTTGAGTATAATAATGTATTATTTATTAAGCTGGGCATAGACATGCCGATTCCTGGGCATAGACGTGCATGTTCCCGCATTCGTTCGGGATCGAGTCGGCAAGGAATCGGGTGTGGCTACCTGCAGGATCGAGCTAAAATCAGCCGTCATGTCGGATCGCACACTGATCCAACATGACGGATAATTTTGCTCCGATCCCATTAGTTCTGCTGGAGACAGCTGCTCCCAGCCGAAGTAATGGGCGGCACACAAAGGGTGTCGGGCGATTCTCAGCACTCAGCAAAATCAGGTCAGGAGTCGACGGGAATGTGTGTTGTCTCGTCCCAACTTTAGGGATGATGATGGCAGTTGGGAATGTAAACTGACATACAATTAACTGATGAGTTGTAAAGTATCATGTGCATATTCTTAAGGTTCTTGATTTGTGCTCAAACAGGCTTATACCTTTAGATAATTTTCTTTGGATCTAACAACAACTATGTAGTACACTGGCCTCCCTGATAGAAAACATAGTAATTGGAAGGTTTAGAAAGGTCCTCATATTACATGGTTTTGATAGAAGAAAAGTTGATTGTACAGAAATTGTATGGTAAGATTGTAAGGTGTATGGGGGGCTTTAGGATATAAAACAACTTTCAGAAGTAGCAAAAAGGCTGCACATGGAAAGGAATGCCTATTTGCCCAAAAAAAATATTTCAAAACATTTGCATGTACTGCTTCACCCTGAAAGCACACATAATTATTTGTTCTGAATATGAGCAACTTTTGCGTCAGTAACAGCTGTGCATATTCACTTATGATCACATAGTGAATACAATTTACTATTGTTTGATACAATATCTTAGTTTGTGTGCCTATGAAAAAAAATCTAAATTATTATAGACTTATTTATGAGATCATAGTATAGTCGAGGCATAGTATAATAGCACAGACATGATGGTCAATTTTTTCTTGGATTCACAGATCTGGGGACATAGGTATATTTCAAATCAGGAAAATGATCTCCTTTAGGATTTCCAGTGTTTTTACATTTTACTGAAATGTATCTATTATAGTTTGGCCTGCATGCAGCTCCTCTGAGAATCAAGTTTCTGCCTCTGGGGACTTATATGACAGTTTAAATCTGTGTGCTCAAAATGTTAAAATGTCATTATTAAAGCAATAGGTAAGAGCAGAAGCAAAGACTTTTAAAAGTTGAGCACTTTTTAGTGGAGGGCATTATCATTATAAAAATGACTAAATGAATTTATACAGAATAAATATCTACAGAAAGATTTATCAGAGAACAGGGAGCTGAATTTCTGTATGCAGCTATATTTCAACTCCTACGTGGCTTGCTGTGCTTTAAAGTTTCTAATTAATACATTTGCCCTCGGGTCTTAAATGCTGGGGTCACTGCCGTGGAGATCAGCTGCCACCTTAACATCTGTTTAGAGATTAATGACGTTAATCCTGTTAGGTAAAGGCGTAGAAATGTCAGTTCGCTCAAACTGTGTGTCTATTTACCGGAACAAAATAAAGTAAGTTCATATAAAAAAAATATATATATATTCACTGCAATCTTTCTAGTTGATGTAGTCATTTTTGTTTTACAAGTAGATTCTAATTAGTGCTGACTTCTCACCTGAAATGTGATCATTCATTGCTATCAATATTGATTGCCACAAAATAGACTGTAACCGACTAAAATGCATTCTCGGAAGTGTGGCATGCTATGCATTGTAGCCTGCTCCAGGGCAATTTTCTCCCCATTCATTTAAAATGCAATGGACAACAAAGCACACACTGCATGGGGCATTCTGCTAGACCCTATGGTGATTATTACATTGCATTGTTTACAATATCAACAGTTAAGGCCCCCATACACATCTAGATTTTTCATCCAATCAACTTAATTCAAGCAATTTTGTTGTTGATTGATTGTAAATCTATGGCAGCCCACATGGTTAGATCAACCTAAAACAATTAAAATTGGCAAAAAAGTTGATTGAAAAATGATTGGACATTCTGATCAATTTTAATTGGTTGTATTGAAATTAATTACACTTCAGTCGATCCAAAAAAAAATGATCAAATATCTGTTACTACAGTTGGCAAACATACAATCAATCGCTAATTTCCCTGACCCCAAAGAATTTATGTTTTTAAGTTAATTGAACACAAAATCTAGATGTGTATGGGGGCTTTAGTTAGTTCTTGTTGAAATAGGATATGAGATATTTAAGTCCCATTGAAACCAATGCATTGCCCAATGCAAGTAAATGCATGGAAAGCGGAGCTGCATTATATCCAGTGGGCAAGTTATACACATGTGCATTATGTTTTTTTTGTGACAAGGTTTATGCACATTGTTTTCACCCATTTATGTGCATTTCTGGTAACATCGATTAACAACTTTCACTCAGTCCTCTCATTTCATTAGCAAGGACATATGAGCCATGCACAACACATGAAAAACGCACAATAACAAATTACCATTGTTACTTGTGTTATTAGTTAGTTTCTAAAAAAACGGCTCCAGTATAGCTGCAAGAAGTTTTTGTATCCACCAAGATCCTCTGAACTGGGAAAGTGGCCATACAATGTGTTCTAGGCTTACCTATCCCTCCTAGATTTCCAAGACATTCATTATGGATTCAAGGACGAAGAGTAATGGAAGACAACAAGACAGACAACCTTTATTTTGACTACTTCTGAATACGTTTGGTTAAATAGTAGAATTTGAGCATAACCTCCCAAGTTATCCCAAAATATAAGGGGCATAAAAAACATTTGCTCACATTTGGTCAATAACTCAAAGCTGGCAAAGGCTGCAAAAAGCCCAAAATATATGGTCAAATCAATAATACCTGAGTTTGTTTTCTGTTTAGTTTACCCAGTAAATTCTAACTTACCTTTTTTAAAGCTTGATTATCCAGTTTTGCTACTGAAAAGGAATGTGTGCAATACCATCTATTTATTTTAGGGCTTTCAAGAAAATGAGTAGTTAACAAAAAACAACCTATACTAATATAAAAAATACAATTATGTCAAGAGAATGTCAACAATGCACACAGACTGATTTGAGAAGATCGCATCAGAATACAAAACATCCCCAAGGCAAAACTGTGAAGAATTAGTTAACATTTTTATGGGATGTCAAAACAATGTTTTGGAGTTGATATTCCAATGTTAAAATATGAAAGCCAATCTCAATCAGTTAATCATGTCGTCTGAGACAGCTGAAAACAACCTAACAGACTGAAAGGTTATATGCCAGAAGCGTAGTCATAAAAGGTTTTCCACTTCCTACCTTGAAGAATAACCTTGAAAATAAAATTTAAATTCATTGCACAGACAGCTACAGTAAGTAGGAAGTGGATATACAGTTAAAATGCAGAATCTATTAAATGTTTCACATTCAAGGAAACGACATGTTGCTTTTTTTGAAATGATGGAAAAAATAATGCTATACATGTATGTTTTATAAAGCAGTTTGGCAAGGTGAAACTTCAATTCTAAGCATATTAAAAAGCACATTTTGTCATTGGATTAAAACATGAATTTCTATCCTTTTAAATAATAGAACAATCAATAATATTTCAAATATTGTTGAAGGAATCAATGGCTAATTTAAGAAGCAAAAATATATTTACACTTCAAAAATAAACTAGATTTAAGAAGATAAAGTATACTGTGGCACTATTGCACTTATTGTTTCTGCTTCTTCTTTCTAAAGATATGTCCCCCAACCCTGGACTTCCTTACTGCCTCTCTGTCATATGCTCTCCTTTCAAACAGTATAATATTAAACATATTTACCCTTCCCATAAAAGTTCACCTATTGCCTCTTGTGGAATTTGGAACCCCAGATCTTTTGATAACAAACTGACCTCCATTTACAACCTGTTTCTTTCTAAAGGCCCCCATACACGGGTCAGATTCCTGTCTGATTCCGGTCCGATCGATTC
>CM070033.1:54662992-54694212 GCA_036250615.1 Ptychadena robeensis | reverse complement strand
CCAGCTTTAACCTCCTTGTTCTCACTGAAACCTGGCTTTCCCCATATGATCCTTGTTCTCACCGAAACCTGGCTTTCACCATCTGAATCTACTTCTGCTCTAAACACCCTCCACCGGATTTACCCCCTTCACCTCATTGTTGCTGTGATCTTTCATCCCCCTGGGCCCAGTATCACAGTTCCTTGACAAATGCACTTTATGGCTCCCTCATATTCCATGACCCACCAGTCACTCTCATGGCATGACCCAGCACAACCCAAACACCTAGCAGGACACACACTTGACCCAGTCTTCACTAAACTCACTCTCCCTCATGCATCTTTTCACCTCTCTTATCAAAATGTTGTGATTAGTATATGAATATACTTTTTGGCTTCATCTTGGCACCTTCACAAACCTTCACAACATTTACTACTCTGCATTCTCTGACTCTCATCGCTTGCTTAAGGCTGCCATACACACCCCGATGGTGTGCAGGCAGACCTGTCCCAATATGCTCCGGGATGCTAATGTGATGACGTCATCACGTTTGCACCCCGGTGCATTATGGGGCCCCTTCAGTCGGCCAGCACCCTTTGTGTGCTGGCCATAAGCTTCAATGAAGACGCCGTCTTCCAGTCACGTGGCAAACTGACTGGAAAAAATTCTGGCCACCAGTGTTTAAAAAAAATAAAAAGTTGCTGCATTGCGCATCCATTGACATGGGCCAAGCTACTTATTTTGTTGGGGACTTTTGTGTCAGTCGGACACCAGAAAAATTCTGGACTGTCTGAAAAAATCTACTTGACTATGGCAAATTGCTGCATCACGTATCCATTAACGTGGGCCAAGCTACTTGTTTTGTTGGGGCCTTTTTTTGTGTCAGTCAGACACCAGAAAAATTCTGGACTATCTTAAAAACGTAATAGGACTGTGCCAAATGGACTGGAAAAATTGTGGTAATTCGTTTTTGCCATCAAACGTGTTAAAAAAATAAAAAGTAGCAGCCCTGCGCATCCATTGATGTGGACCAAGCTACTGGTTTTGCTGTGGCCTTTTTGTAGTAATTTGTTTTTGTCAACAAAAGTGTTTGTTGGGACCTTTTGAGTGTCAGTCAGACAGCAGAAAAAATCTGGACTGTCTAAAAAAATCTGACATTCTGCATCCATTAATGTGGGCCCAAGCTAATGTCCGTGTTGCGGCCATTGTGTGTGAGTGAGACATCATAAAAAAATTCTGGATTTTACAAAAAATAACTTTTTTGGACATATACAGTCCGGTTTGTAAAATCAAGAAGGTGAGCAATAAGGGACAGGGAAGTGGCTGTGATGGTGATGGTGCACGAGGGCGTGGCCCTGGGTGCAAGGAAACTGTGTCTGCTGCCTGTGCACCAGAATAAAAAGCACTGTACCCAGCTTCATGCAGGACAACACTGTCTAAGTTGAGCCAGTTCGAACAGTTGGTCCGTTGGATTGCAGAAGATAATGGTTCCAGTCATTTAGGCACCACCCTCTCACAATGTAGAGGCTTGCCAAATGAGTGATCCAACACTCTGATCCTATATTCTGAGAAGCTCTTTACAGCCCCACAATCCACATGCGCAGCACTGTAACACGCTGAAAGAGGCAGTGGTGTTGCAAAAGGGAGAAGTAGGGCCACATCAAACAGGCCAGCAACTGTGACATCCAGCACCCCATGTAGAAATCTACCTTGCCAAGGGGTAGGTGTTCCGCAGTATGGTGTTTTTTTAAAGGAATGTGCAGACAACAAAAGAGTGGTAGTTTGCAACCTGTTCAGCACCAATATGAGCCGGGGTTGGTACACTAGGAACCTCACCACCACCAGCAAGATCCACCACATGGCATCCAAGCACCCAAATAAGTGGGATGAAGCCTGGGTTCACAATCTGTTTGTGGCATTTGCAATGCAAGCGCAAATACCCACCAAACCCACCCACAGTGCCTACTGACCCTTGAAATGTTGCCATTTAGGCTAGTGGAGACTGAGGCCTTTCGCAGCTTGATTTCGGTATGCAGTTCCCAGCTGCCACTATTTTTCCCGGTGTGCCATGTCCACTTTACACCAGCATGTGTCACAGCGGACCATAATATAAGATAGCAAAACCATAAAAACATGCATCATAATGTTGTCTACAACCTTATTGGGTGATATGCACCCAGCATGGACCATAAAAATATGAAGGCATAAACCATTAAAACATGTATATATAAATCTCTTTATATATATCTCTATAAGATATAGATAAGTAAATATGAAAAGAAATACATTTTTCTGGGACCCAGTATTAAATCCAATACAATATAACAGATCCTCAGATATGCAAATCAATTAGATTCAGATCATAGGACAATTCTAATAAAATGAACTTAAATAATTGATAAATGATAAAAGGATCACTCAATAAAAATGTAATTGTATGTAGATAGAATTGGTGTAAATGATCGAGTGGGGATAAAAATAAAATGAGTTAAATGTATAGAGTGGGTATATGAGGTTGTCAATAATATAAATGGTGGATGAAGGAAGATGTGTTTACCTTATAAAATGGAGCTTGTGGAGCGCTGCAGTGGATCTAATCTGTGCCATTTTGGGACGCATGGTCCTTTAAATATTGTTAGTGGCAGTGTAGATGGTTTATGGGCTACGGTGTGTGTATATTGAGTTGGAGTTCCTGGTAGTCTAATTAGTAAAAAATAGGAATAAAAGGAAAACCTGTTGGTTAAAGAGATGTCTGTTTAGTGAACCCAGACTTTCCAAACAGGAATAAGTGGAAAACCATGTTAACCTCCTGGGCGCTATGCCCGAACTCATTTCCTTTCGCCCGTGTCCTTCTAGCCGAAGGGGGCGGGGGGGACGGCGCCATAGACCTCAATGTTAATGGAGGGGGCTCCGCTCTCCTCCCCACACACCGCCGGCATCTATTTGACACCGGCAGTGTGTAGAGGGCTGGGCAGAGAGCCGGCAATCACAATGTACTCCGCCATGATTGCGGGCGAAAACGGCTTTTTCGTGCCATAAAAAATTTCGCGAAAAGCCCATAACGCCTAAAGGGTTAATAAAAGAAATAAAGCTGGAAGAATTAATTTAAAGTTAGAACTTATGTACTTAAAATATTGACAGCAGAAAAAAGTTGAAGTAACATTTGTCTCTGTTAATTAGAAACAGATATAAGCCATGATGTCAGATGGGCAAATATTGGTAGGACAACATTGATAAGTCTACAGGTTACAGATGGTAAGAAGGGGAACATTTTTGGTGATGGATTATAACAATTAGAAAAGAACAATAATAATAATATATAGCTCTATTACTACAATTTAAAAAATTAGAGAAGTAGGAGCTAATTGAGGTAATATTATGAAAAGTTCATAAATACAGATTTATGGAGGATATATTGAACCTTAGTTGAGTCCATGTATGAAGTAAGATGAGAGACATATAAAGTTATACTATGATTTCTGTGATCTCATTAAGACAATCCAGCTGTAAGGTGTCATTCCTTTCTTTGTATGGTATTTGCTCCAATGGAATTACAGTCAGACCTTTTTCACTTTGTTGATGTACTGATTGAAAATGACGAGAACCTCCTTGTTGCAAAAACCCTTTTTGGATGCTTCTCCTATGTTGTCTGATCCTTACTCCTTAAATTCTTAGATTTTACATCGTTTTTCCAATATTGAAGACCGTAGGGACATTCCAGCATGTAAATCACATAACCTGAATCACAGTTCATGAACGATTTTATATAATGTGTTTCACCCTTGGAGTTGGATGTAAAACTTGTGGTTTTATATGCAATAATTGCACGTTAGGCATCTTTTTACCGCACATTTATAGCTGCTTGTTATGACTTTGTTGTGCACATCTCTGTGTTGTAGTGTTTTTTGGAGGGCCCCTTAACTTACTAGGTGCTAGGAGGTTTTTAGGGGCTGTATATCTTCGGAAGATGCATCTGCCGGACTCCAGTAGGACAGATTTTAAGAATGGGTCCTGGTGGAGAACTTTCCAATGCTTGGGGATGATCTTAATATTATTATCACAGGAATTGAATCTGGTTATAAATGAACAGGTGTTGTGGTTATCTTTATGATAAAGGGTCTTTTTGGGGTTTGAAGAGTAGCAAATCTGCTTTATTGCTGGCATTGGCTCTCTTCTCAGATGATTCTATGAGTTTTGTGCGTTGTTTATTATCAGATTAAATTTTTCTATATGCTTTTAATATGTTAAGTCCGATATTGTTATAATCTTATATTTAAAACTGTGTAGCATTTATTTACCAAAACCTATATTGATCAGGGAAATACTGCAGTTATTTCAAGCATATTCTGGCTAATATTCTTGTAATGCTAAATAATTTCATGCACACCAGTCTAAATGCTTTTAAGAAAAAAAGTTATAGCCTACGTTGGTAGGCATAAAACTGTCTTTTGTAAACTTGGACTGGAGAAACTAGCAAGGGCAGACTTAAAAATGGAAAAGAAACTGCTGTGCAGTTGACAAAAGTTAAGTGAGTACTTGAGAGAAACATTCATCACAACTGCCAAGAAATGACATACCCTTGAAAGAAAAGTAGTCTAACAATTTAGAGTTATGTGCAAAAATCCAAGGTAAAGCTTTATCTTATTTTTTCTGGCATAAAGATACAAAGGACCTTTCTAGTCATTGTTGTCACTTTCCCTTCATAACAGTAAACACTTTTCATATATTCTATTTTTAACCAAGTGTCACCATATTAACACATTACCGCCACCTCTCAACTACATAACGTTTTAGGTTTAAGTGTAATGATTAAATGTATTACATTTTGAAAATGCAAATAAATTATCTTCAAGTGATTTTTTTTTTTAAATTGTCAATCTTGAAATAATAATACACTATTAAATTTTCTTATTCAAGTTATTCTAAAAAGTATTTTAGGCTTAAAACATGTCAAACACAGACAAATTAAAGAGTATGTAAATGGCCTTCCAAAACAATGAGTTGCAGCATACCTTAAAGCTCACCTTAACCCACCAGACAAACTTTTCCCCCTAGCTAGCCAACCCCCGACTATTGAGGCAATATGTAAATTAAAACATTTTTTTTTACCTGTGTGGAGATATGTGTATAGCTCTACCTTCACCCCTCCTCCTCTGTGTGAGCGTCTCCTTATCGCTGTGGCGTTCTCCAGCAGCAATTCACATTGATTTATTAATTTTTTTTTCTTACTTTTACTTTGTGTCCATTGACACACATTGTATCTGGCGGTGTTTTTGCAGCCTCAACTCATGCAAGCCTGGAAGCTAACACTAAATGTAAAATGGAGGCTCCCACAGGCATCAGTAGTGATGAGCGGCATAGGCAACATTCGTATTCGCGGCATGCCGCAAATTTTTTGGTAAACATTCGGAAAACATTCGGAAAATATTTGCATTCGGCAATATTCTTCTTATTGCGAAAATCGCCAGTTTATATGTTTAACTTGCATTGAGGGGCGTGTTGAAATTTTTTTTTTAATTTTGGGCGCCATCTTGGACACGAATTAAAAAAAATGCAGATTTTCGCAATATTCCGAATATTCGCATCACCCCAATATTGGATTTAAAAACTGTTGATGGTCAACAGGGAGTGTTGCTAAGCTCTTGTTACAGCCTTCCCATTCGTCCACTTGCATTGAGAGGCATGTGTAATGAAAAAAAAATACAGAATATCCGGAATTGCGAATATTCGGCAATATATTCACCATCTTCGCAAATTTCCGAATTGCCGATATTCGCAATTAATATTCGGAATCCAAATATTCGCGATCATCACTAGGCATCAGTAGTGATGGCCCGAACTGTTCGCCGGAGAACTATTCGCGGCGAACATCACATGTTCCGATTTTAGGTATGACAATCTTCAACGTCAGGCAGTCTCCAAGTCATGTACGAGATAGAGACTGTAGGTTTTTTCTTGACTTGAATATGCATGCAAGCAAGAACAGGTTCATTATTTTAATAAATGCAAATTTAACAGATGTTTGTTTTGACATATTTAAATTTTTATGTAATAAAAATTTGCCCACTGAAAATTAATGGGGTGAGGCACCATGCCTCATTCACCAACTAGAGTGACCCCAGGCAAAAGAGGACAAAGCAACAGATGGGAGTCTGCATCATGTATCCCAGACAGATGAAGGAGCAGCCACAGTTCCGATTTTAGGTATGAGTTGTTTTTATGTTGGATGTCTGTATCTAAGGAATGACTTGCATACAGAATGTGTTTATATATACTTTATTTGAGATAATTCTAGCATATCCAGAACATATACGTTCTCATTCTCTCTCAATGTTTTTCACTTGTTCACATAATAAAAGTTCTTTCTAAGTATCTAAGCCTACCATCTGTTAATGTCCAAAGAAGGTAGGAAGCAAAAAAATACCTCAGTAGAGATAAGCTGCCAACATTACCAGCTTCTGTCTCCCAACCCCAACCATCAGCAAGTTTTCAAGGTAGAGATAGAGAGAAGGCAGTATCCTGAGCCCCAATCTGCTCACCTCCCAACTTTTAGCACTTTATGCTCCAAATCCTACTCTAAACTTAACGGCATGGTTTACCAAATCTATTACTGGTTGCCAAGATCTGAAAGTTAAATACAGAAAGTCATTACTATTGTTGGGTACAATAAAGCCATTCAAAACTGTTCTCTTTCCTTACTGTTAAATCTCTGTTACAATCCTACTTATGCTTATATTTTATCATGCTGATCTAGGACCCTTAGTGAGGATATTTACTAATTGGACAAGACCTCTACAACAGGTACCACCATGAACACAAACACACAGGAACTTAAGACGCACTCATATTTTTGGAGAAAAAATTAGCAGGAAAGAATTACCATATTTTCCGGCGTATAAGACGACCCCCAACTTTTCCAGGTAAAATATAGAGTTTGGTATATTCTCGCCATATAAGACTACCTCTCTTTCAATGCTCAACAAATAAAAAAATGTATGTCTACTCTGACTTACAACCCACAGATCTCCAACACCCTTAGAAGTCTGATATTTTTGTATTAGTAAGGATAGGATAAGTGAAAGCATGTATGCAGCAGAGTAGCGCTTTATGCTAATAGGGAAGCAATATTTTATAGGGGGTTTTTAGTAGGAAGGATTGTGCTTAGGGACCTGAAAATTTGCATGGATGTAGTCTTAGGGTTAACTAGTAAACCACAAAATGTCAAGGTTCTACCATGCAGGGATTATATATGTGTATGTGATATATGTGTTCAATGTAGGCAAGTTAAATGTTGCATATAGGAGTATAGCACTCTGGTGGTGAAGAAGCATTGTATGATAGCTGGACTTTAGCTAAAATGTAACTTATAAGTTTTGTAGATAGAGGGGTGAAACTCGGGGTGTAAGTAGTAGTAGGTGAGCATTACTGACCCTGAAAGTTTCATGATTATACTATTAATGGTTTTCGTGCTATGAATGTTCAAAGTTATATGTTTTAGTTTTCTACAGCATTGGAGAGGGAGCACAGATCGGGAGCAGACCTACTAGCTCCCCTAGATGGTCCCCTGCACTCCCCTGCTAGCTACACCTGGCGTATAAGACGACCCCCGACTTTTGAACACATGTTCCTGTGTTCAAAAGTCGTCTTATACGCCGGAAAATACGGTAATCAATTCCTCCAGCCAAGCCAAAAGCACATTACCAGAAAGCAAGGCTTTCTCCTACTTCCTCAAGCCAGGCCAAAGGCCAGTGCCAGGAGGCAGACCTTATTTCCAGCAGAAACGCACAGTTTGCAATCTGCCACAACATACGCATGGACACCTACTGATTAAATGTTAGGGTTTTGTTGTTTTTCTGGTCATAGTTTCTGTCATATTTCAGGTAAGTAAAATGTTCTCTGTCTAAATCCTTAATGCTTTGCTAGTAAAAAAAGTGTTGACCCTGTCTCATAGATGCATAGAATGTTTCACTGGAAGTATATTTAACATGGTAGGAAAGTTCATTGTCACTTATTGTGTATGTATTAAAATATAGAAAATGTATGGCACCCTTCATCTTGGAACACAATAGGTTTATGATTTTGCATATCCTAGCTACATAATATCATACAAAAGCATATTTTATTATGAATATAAATGTTATTTCAATTCTCTCGTTTGAATATCTGCACCTGGTTGCTGTATTTTGTAGGCGGTTTATAGTTGCACATAAAGCTAAGCAAATTTCTGTCACTTATTCCTGCAGTTCTTGAGTTCAAAAACATAACTTCATCTATAAATACATCCTAAACAAGGCAGCATAATCATTGTGATTGCTGATCAAATCATAGTTGCTGGATGGTGCAGCAATGCAATTCGAACAAAGTGATGCCAAGGGAAAATTTTATTTATAAAAACTGTATTTATGTACAGCTAGTGTGTGACACGATTATAGCTGACAATTTCCACACACTCTTCTAGGTATTTCACTATTTCAAAGGATTAAAAACTCAAAATAACTACCAACTCTCTTAGATCATTTAACAATTACAAGACACGCACCCATTGGATGTAAAACATGAATATATAATGAATACAGTAAATAAAATATACAAGCAGAGATAATCATACAGACACATGAAACAGGTTGTAATGCAAATAATTTTTTAGATTTTATCATTTATATAGTAATAAACAGCAGAGGTGTAGTCTGAGTTTATGGCAAATTGTAAGTGTCCAATGGAGGCCAAATTTGCAAAACTATGTTCATATAGTAGAATTATAAACACCCAAATTACCCAATAGGGGGGGGGGGGTTAACTCAATAGGGGGTTTTAAGTAGATGCATCATAGTAAGTGCTTGTGCTCACACCATTTCTCAATTGAGTTTGCAGGAGCTACTATACTGTTTTTGTAAACTGCACAATGATCACCAACTGTTTTGTTTAGAACTTCCATTTAGCCTGACCTAATCGGTGGATGCTGTTTTGCTATTAGCCCTTTCTCTTTTATGGTAGGTTATAAATAAAAAGTATATGTAATATAAATATATGCTAGTGAGGAGACATTTTGGATACAACATCCCACAAATAATTATCCAAAACAGTGAGATTAAAGCACATAAATTAATCAACCAGTAGTTTCTTATATTGAGGAGGCTGCCTATAGACATGGCATTTGAGAATCCAAATTTTGGCTTTTTCTCTCCTCTGTCATGAGGTATGCCACTTTCTGGAGGGCAACATTATTTTCACTCTGAACAACAATGGTCTTCAAGGAAAATGCAACACCCAGAGGTTTAAAACCATGGTTGCACATTTAAAAGTTTTATGTTGTATAGATTATACATATATATTATATATATGTATAATCATATATGTATAATATATATATGTATTATATATATATATATATATATATATTGTTTTCATATATAATGTACTGTTTAATTTTCAAAAAATGCTAATTTGCAGCTATTATTCTGTTACCTATAACATTCTTGGAAGTGTACAACTTGATGTCATAATTACATATACAGGAAAAATAACTGTAGGCAAAATCTGAGTTTTACTAATACAAACATCATGTTAGGTTAAAAATGACATAACCTGCCAGCTACATATCTTCTTATCTTATGAAATGTACAGCAGTCTACAGTAGAGAATTAAGCACTGTCATCCTAAGGCCTTTTCACTCACAATGTGTTCCTGGAGAAGAACCTGCTAATATGACAAGTGAAAACTAGTGAGGAGTTTGAAAAGTACCTGAAGACATGGGTTTTTCACATTAAGCTTAGCAGGGTAATGGTGCATCATCAAGACAAAACCAACAGTAATGCTTATGTCATCATAACAATGCATATTGTTATCTGAAAACAATAAAATATTTGTAATAATGAAATATTAAGCCAGGTTCCTGCTATAGTGTAAAGTATTTTTAAAAGCTGCTATACTAGATCCCAAAAATTTGTAATCTATTTTCATTTTAATAAAAAATAATGAATAGGTTGAAGGTGCAGAAAGTGAGATTAGACATAATTTGGCAATGGTTATATAATTTCTATTACACATTTTCAATAAAAAAGAGCACCAACAGTATTACAAAGTTACAGTATTACAAAGAATATCTCACACCATTGGTACTGCATAAACCTATACCTGGTTTATGTTGGTAGCAAATTCCCACTTGAAAAAAACGATATCCTCGTGTTTGGGGAATCTTTACTGTGTTCCACCTTTTTCAAATTTTGCCTTCATGACATTTTTTTGACATATTGTTTTAGTCACATCTATGACATCACCAACCAATCTCCATACTGGCAGATTAATTGCATCTCAGTAGCTGATATCTAGTCCTATAATGCCACAAACAAAGTTGCAGCTTTCGTAAATTCTCTAGGCTATGTTAGTGTTCATAAGTGATGGACGAACATCAGCTGTGGCTGTTCGCGAACAGGCGAATCTAACTTCTGCAAATACCCGCTGCGAACATGTGAACGGCGAACCTATATTGACTTTAATGGAGGGTGAACTTCTCAAACCTTCAGGTCATGTTTGTAGCCAAAATACCAATAAAAAGAAAGTCAAAGGGTGCAACCACCTGGACAGTGTCATGCCAGAGAAGGATCAATGGTTAAACTTCTCCCTAAAAATATGAATTTTTTAAAATGCTGTTTTCTTCAGATCTAATGGCCGGAAAACACATCTAGATTACAGATTTTGCCAAAAGTTACCTGACAGTACCTTCTGCAGCGCATCACATTTAGTCAGATCTCTCTGAAATGCATAATACAGCATACCCCACCCCCAGAGAAGGACTTTTGTGGCTTAGTAATTCTGAACTACATGTAATGGAACAACTCTTAGCTACAGCTACAGATCACTGGATGAAGTATAATAGGAAAGTAGCTAAACCATCCCTGAATCAGCAGCAGCTCTCCCTATCTATCTAGTGCTGGAGACACCGGATTAATATAAAAATTGATGCTGGGCTGCTTCTTTTATAAGGGGGGGTGTCCTCCAGGAGGGAAAAGGAAGTGTTATTGGCTGTACTGTAGCACCTGACTATAGGGTGTGGGGTCGCACTTTGTCTCCATGTTAAGATGTAGGGGGCGGGTTGAACACCCATAATGTTCGCCGGCATTGCGAACTGCGAACATGCTATGTTCGCCGCGAACTGTCTGCCGGGTGAACTTTTCGGCCATCACTTGTGTTCATAATTGCATGCTGATTAAGCCAATGAAAGTGAGAGTATATACATATGATGCTAAACATAATTTGTTTACCAATAACACATGAAAACATGATACATAAAGTTTATAATATAAACATGTGGGGTCTTGCAGCCAGAGAAGGTAATGATGGGTATTAGGAATGGCAAGTTCATCTAGTAAAGGTTCTACCACAGAAGATCATATGAGCTGATTAATATTATCCTGCAGGGTATGAGAGGTAATAAAGAATCAAGTTGATTATGTACGTCTCCATGTGCTCTTTTTAGGACACTGTCAAAAGATATTTTTAACATACCATACTATAACTTATAGCATAAATGCACTATGATATGCTGAAGTGCTGGCTACATTTTAAAATGAACATCTTTACCCCAAGTTGCCATATTGTATAAGTCTAAACAAGCCATTATAGTTCATCTTCTGTTTTGTTACAAAGCACAGCACTTTTATTTCAACTAACCCCCCCCCCCCCTTCCCCAACCAGATGAACACTTACCATTGTCAGACCTTTCAAGTTTAGTAGGCAAGGGTTGTACAAGCACAGATTGTGACATACACTGTAATTTATTTTAGTAATCTCAGAAATCCAATTAGCCCTAAGGGGACAATCATATTCTAGGCAATAATACAAAGGCCAACTGTTACATGGTGCTGTGCATTACTTGTTACATTTTCAATGGAGATGTAAATTAAAAATTAAAAAATGCAGTAAGCATTGTTCTCCATTTAATGTTTGTGTTTAATTTGATGGTCACTTCATCCCTTTGACTTACATGACAACAATAAACCGACTGCATATTCCTACTTGTAAAATATATTCATGGTTTAGGTGTACAGTATTAATGAGTCATTTTCTCTGTCATCCCTAATGAGTCATAAGTAATATAATTTTCGTTGCAAAGGAATATAAAAGTACATTTTATGAAATGATAATCTTTCTTTTGCCTGTTAAAGCAGTTTCATCTATTTTACACGAGCTTAATTACCACATATTTGATAGGAATCATACAATCATAGTTCCCTGGCTTATATTTTTATTTCTTTCTGTGTCATTGACAGTATTTTAACCTGAGAAAATCTAGCTATGTGTTATTTGTTATAAGCTGTTCTTAGATGCTGACATTTCTGAGCAGGCTGATAGTAAATCATAATCCCCAAGACTACTCATTAATTTTTAAAACTTGCTAAATTAAGTTAAAAGTTTGTTCTCTCCTTCTTTTGGGCTATAAATTCTTCTTATGGCCACTCTAATGTAAAATGCTGAAGACGATAATAAATAAGTTGTCACAGATTAAATTTAACTGTAGCAGGCATTAAGGTTTCAACAAAGCATTATTTTTTCCCTAGATGTAGTAGCCAACTGACATACTTGTGACTCCAGGGATCTCTGTATTTTTTCACACCAAATGAATTGTATTTTCATTGCAGACAATGTCATTATCAGACCTGTGGGCAGCCATCAATCAATTTATGATCTCTTAGTCATGGATCACTGCTGTTAAGAACTTGCTAGATTGTGTAAGGGAGACACAAACATGTTTGTTTGGCTGGTCGTTTTACTTGGGGTGATATTTTCAAGAAACAGACTGAGCAGGATGATAGAATGGCAAATATAGGATCTTATGAATATTTTTCTAAAAAGAAATAGTGTTATATTGAATAAAGCAAAAAATACATGCTGCATTATCACAGCATAATCCAAGTCCAACGCAAATTTTAAGCAGAACACAATCCAACAATAGCATGATACAAATGAAAAACGTAAAATGAAGTAAACTGCAATATTAACATTTAATTCTGTACTCTTTCCCACAATATTTTTTTAGAAAAGTAAAATATTTTTGATTACTGTTTGTTTTTGCTCTACCCTGTCTTTTTCTCCCCCCTCTTGTGTCTCTACTTTTTTGTTTTTTGCAGGACTGGTGACTGTACGAAGGCTACAATTGACTGACTTTATCTATCCTCATGGCTAAGGTACACTTTGCATCGTTAAATGTACAGGGTCTAAATATCCCACAGAAGAGATCGCAGATCTTATTAGACATGCACAAACAGAAGGTACAGATATTGATGCTACAAGAGACCCATTTTAAACAAGAGTCTGCCCCTCGTATACCATCTAGATATTTTAACATGTGGCACTTCAGTAACAACCCAACACGCAAATCCTTAGGACATTGGTATTCACCACTTCCCATCCCTTTTAACAAAGCCATCTCTTCACATACTGACGAACAGAAGGGTCAGATATTTATTTCTTAAAGGCACTATTAGGATGTAAGACTTGCACGTTAGTTGAATGTCTATGCCCCAATCAGGAGCCAATCAATTCCTTATTCTTTTTGGCACCTCCTAATGAATTATAGGAATTTGCGAGTGGTAATGGTGGTACTGGGGCGGAGTATTTAAAACCTAACACTGAAAACCCTGGAGTTGGAGCCTCTCGGGATTAGAGGGATAATATCCGTTAACAAATTAAACAAGCTCAGTCCCAAACGTTCAATCCTACAACTGTTGGATGTCTGTTGGCGAGATCACTCACGGCGCGACAACGCTAAGACTACACGCACTACTCAGCCTTAAAAAACGCATAGTCCGCATTGACTATTATTTCCTTCGCACAACACCCCTTTAGAACTGGGAAGCCCCTCTGCCACGATTAGCCCTCAAAATCTGGTCGGATAAAAGTAGTTAGAGACAAACCTAACCGCAACTTGGCGACTTAAAAACGAGACTACTTATTACGACCGCGTAATTAAACAGGACGTTTTGGCGCAGTCATCTCTGAATTTCAGACTAACCATCTGAATATAGCACTTTCTCTCCCATCAAGTGGGAAACGTTGAAGAGGAATTATAAGGGCACTTGAATCGCACAAACGGCTCTAGACTCAAAAAAGTAGGGACGAGCGTCGCATTAAGGAGTTACTAGCTGAAATTATAACGATTTAGAATGCTCTCATAAAACGAAAGAATATTTTCAACAATTAATACAAAGAAGCGCATCGACTAACGTTCCTGGTTTTGACAAAGCAGTTTTATTTTAAATAGAGATTGCCTAGGCACACGCTATAAACCAGTTTTTTTTGGAATAAATCAGTGGCCGGTTACTGGGAGGCAATAAAGGTCAAAACAAGCTCGCACATACATATCCTAAAATCACTACACAGTCATAGTGATGGCCGAACTGCCCGCAAGGCGACATTTCGCCAGCGAACAAGCATGTTCCCCCCTCCCGCCGGCGGACATTACGGGTGTTTCGACCCGACCTGTCCGCCGGCTTGGAGGAGCCCTCTATTTCTTGCCTTCCGGTGGATCATACGCGGCGAGATCCGCCGCAGAAGAATGTTCACTGAAGACCGGTTAGAGCACCGCTGTCCTTTCAGTGAAAGCCTCTCGCACACCCGGATGTGACGTCAGTGATGTCACATCCGGTACAGCACACCAGGAACTATTCGTTTCAGGTGCCGGATTGGACGTCACTGACTCACATCCGGTTTTTTCAGATTCTAATTCCCCGCCTAGGCGCGGGAATTTGAATCTGTCCGCCGAACGTGCGGACGGCGGACTTTTAAAAGTCCCGCTTCGCCGTCCGCGGACACCAGCCCGAGAATCGGCCACACTACAGTCAGGCTCAGTGTCCTCATCTCCAATCTATCTCCACACCATAATATCATCATTAAAACAACCTCTCCCCTCAGACCCTTGAATATGTCTCCAACACCAAGCTCTACCCTTACTATCAATCACCCATCAGAGAATAGAAAACTAACTACAGCCCCTTTTCCTTACGAGAAACTGGACGCTATCAAATCCTTACCGTCTGGAAACAGCCCAGGTCCTACGATTCACATCTACTTTCTACAAAACCTTCTATTATGCTTTTCCTCCTCCCCAATTCTCCAGAGACTTTTTAATGTTATCTCTGATTCAGACCCCTTTCACCTAGACAGTCACAGAAGCTCATTGACTTTAATTCTAAAGCCAGACAACGACCCACAACAGTGCACGAATTATCGCCCCATTTTCGCTAATAAATGTCGACCTCAAAATCTTGCAAAATTGATTGCAACTAGCTTAGTCCCCCCTTATCCCGAAATTTGATTCACCTTGAACAAGTGGGGTTTGTTCCCCATCTAGAGGTAGGGATAATACGATTAAAACCTTAGCTTATTTGAACACGCCCACAGGAAAAGATTCCCTTAACCCTCCGGTCCGTAGAATGCAGAAAGCATTTGATCGCTTAGACCTTGGCGATTCATCAAAGCCCACCCTACTGCAAATAGGCAGCCCAATATCATTTCTTTCTCACCAGATTATTGGCCCTGTAAGAGAGGCCAACCTTCAGCGAGATTGCGGATTAACGGAGCCCTGTCAGACAAATTCCATATTATAACGGCACAAGACAGGGATGCCCTTTATCACCATTCCTTTACATACTGTGTAGGGAACACTTGGCAACGAATAAAAACGTGCGAATGACTTTCGATTCAGGGAATCCAATGAGGCCGTCAGCATCACAAAATGGGCCCCTTTGCTGATGAATGTTGCTTTATGTCCGCAAAATCCCCAAATATCATTCCAAATTATCCTAGAAGAATTCCAAAATTTCGAAAATACAGTAACTTGAAGGTAAACCTCCGTAAGACAGTGGCCTTGAATATATCACTAACCCCGTCCATGATCAAATCTTTACAGACTACGTACCCCTTTGTGGTGGGCAAAAGACCATATCAAATACTTCGGCAATTACATCCCAATTAATTCTCCCTCCTCTATTCCTGAACTATACGCGCCACTTCTGGCATCTATATGGCCTAGACTTAAATCTTGGAAAACTGGCCTTCACCCGTGGCGGTCGGGTAGTGCTCCTGAAAGATGGATATCTACCTAGACTGCTTACCCTTTTTCAGACTCGTACCTAGCACCCTCCCACAATTCTTCTTCTCTAACCTAACGCACTGCCTTCCTGCGTGTTTAATATGGTCCTCCTCCCCAGCATGGCTAAGTATGATGTTTTTTTAGTACGCAAAAAAGGTCGGGAGGTTTGGGGTTGCCGCACTCATACTGTACGCTATGGCCTCGCACTGTTATCACATCTATTGACGCCATATACTGCAAAAAGCAAGCTCTGGGTATCTTGTGCATACCATATTTCTGATGTCCCCCTCTCATCTATGCCCTGGATTGCCCCACCGTACGCGCCTCATCCTCCCTTACTCCCTTCTTTGTCCCCCCACTTCTACGAACATGGATCAGTTAGTTTCAAGATATAAATTTCCTCCTATCTGGGCGCTCCACCAAATCTTAGGTAATCCCAGCCTTCCCTCCAGTATATCCTCTGCACGCTTTCTTTCTTGGCAAAGAGGAATGTTCATACTTTCTCTCAGGTCCTTAAGTATGACTTTGCCTCTATGCCTCCCCCTGACCCAGCGGAATCCTTCAGCGTCAGTGGCCAATGGTTACAGCGCTTACAATTAAAAGATTACTTGTCCAGTGTTTGCTCCTCGGGGGATGCAACCATAGTCATGACTACATTTGAAGACCTATGCGTACTGACATCGCCACCCCACATTGCCTGTCTCTTATTACGATATCTTATTGAAATTGTTTACAACCTCCAGACCAGGATATGTTGTCAAAGGGATTTGGACTGCTCCATATCGGATAGTGAGCTATTTAAAATCTTCGCTCTGACACATTCTATCAGCGTTCCTGCTCTGCACAAGAACGCAATTTTAAAATTCTCTCTAGATGGTATAAGTGCCCTGTGATAATCAAAGATATCTGCCTTCGGTCTCTAAGATGTGCTGGAGATGTGGTACTTCTGAAGGAACATTCCTACCCCTCTGGTGGACATGTCCTTCAGTAAACCAGTTCTGGACTAAGATACTGCAATTATATAACAAACTGACACTCTCCAACATCCCACTCCTCCCCCAATATAGCTCTATTATCTAATTTCCCAGGAGTCCCACTGCTCCGCTTCTTTGTAATAGCCGCTAGACATGTTATCCCCAGACCACTGGAAGTCTCCACATGCTCCCCACCCTCAAAGAATGGGTAACGGAGTGGACTCTATCCAATGCTTGGAACTCTCTATTGCTCATCTTCAGGGACCGCTCAAAAGTACATGTTGAAACTTGGGCTGTATGGTCTAATTTCCTGGAATCCCCTGACTTTAATACCTGGATTGTCTAATCTAACATAACTACATCACCTTCACTGCAGCACACCAGCCCTGCTTCTCTCTCTTTCTCTCTCTTCTCTTCTCTTTCTTCCTTTCCCTTTCGCTCCCCCTCCCCTCCCCTCTCTCTCTCTTGTTTTCTCCCTCCTTCTCTACCTCTCACCCCTCTTTCCCCCCTGCACACCATTCTTCATTTCTTCCGCCTCTTCCCCTCGCTCCTTTCCCATTGTAACTTGTTTGTCTTTGATTTGAATTATTTTTGTGGTTCACATTATTTTATAACAACTTACAAGTATATAAATGTTCCTTCTGTGATCTCTGATAAAGCATGCATGGCATTTGCTGGAACGGAAAAGTTTGAGAAATTCATATATGTTTTTGTACCCATATTTTGTTGTTCACCTTCTCAATAAATGTTATTGTGTTTAAAAAAAAAAAGTAAAATAATTCTGTGTACCATTATTTAGCCATCATTCCCTGAGCTCATAATATTTTTCTCCTACACATGTTCTCTTTGTTAGTATTGAACTCACTGATATCAGAAAAGGCCTCCCAGAAATGTAGCATATAACTCATGGCTGAGTGAAGGAACTTTCTTCTCTTTGCCTTGGTCTAATGTAGGTGTGACTTTAACAAACGCCTAATTTGTTTACAAGTTATTGTGTGGGGAAATCGGACTGTGAAGGGATCATACACTTCATAGAGAGTTCAACACTTAGAGCCTGGTTCTCAACCTTTTTAATCCGTGCTCTGAGACCCCTGAGAATGGACATCACAGATTGTCCTTTCCCTGTTCTTTCTTTGGTGACACTCCACACTGGCACCTAAATCCACATTCCAAATACAGGAAGCTACACTTGGCGACAATTCTTCTGGGGGTCGCGATCGAAAAGGCTAAAACACACTGCTCTAAAGTGTTTCAATCCCTAAAGCCGTTCCGTTTTTTCGTAGAATTTTGCCCGACCGACCAACATGGATTAAAATCGATTGGGAGATTTATCGGATGCAGAATTAAGTACCCGACCGATCCAGATTTCTCAAAATCGGCCACACAAATCTGTCCGTAAATTTTGGTCGATCTGCTGTTCTGTTAATGGCTGGCTGATCGATCTGTGATAATTAGAATTCGATTTTTTCGTGCCAGCCGACCGACCAACCATAAAATTTAGGTGAAAACCGGGTGACCCGATCGGACGAAAAATCGGTCTGGAGAAAAATCGAAAGTCGAGGGGGCTTAAGCCACACCTGTACTTATTTCATACTAACAGCCTCAGGAAATCATCTCAATTCTTTGCAAACGATCCAGGATTATTTCCAATATCTGCCCTTTGAGAGAGATGAAGAGTGATATTTCTGCCTCCCCGAGTAAGTTCAGTCTGATGCTCAGCTCTACACAGGTAATGCTGTATATACTGTATGCAAACACAAAATTGGTGAATAGATCATGAATTATATTTGAAGTCAGGAACCAAAACAGCAGTTTATATGAACATGTTGTAATTATATATAAATTGGGGGAGGGGGTTAATGCCTTTTTGTTGTAGTGGGTCCATTTTTTACCGTATGCTGTCTGTATTTTTATCTTATTTAAGCATGCGTTTTCATACATTTTGCACTTATATAGCGTCTTGCAAAAGTATTTCCCACATTTTGTCACATTACAGCCACAACTGAAATCATTTATTGAAATTCCAGAAAGACAATACAAAGTGGTGTACATGTGAGGAGTGGATGGAAAATCATACATGATTCCAAATTTTTTTTTTACAAATAAATAACTGCAAGTGGGTGTGTGTAATCATTCGCCCCCTTTATCTGATCATCAGTTGCCCATAGACATTGCCTGATGAGTGTTAATGACTAATAGAGTGCACCTTGTGTAGTCTAATGTCAGTACAATTACACAACTGCTCTGTAACGGCCTCAGAGGTTGTCTAAGAGAATATTGGGAGGCAACAACACCATGAAGACCAAAGAACACAACCAGAACAACGTCAGGGATAAAGTAATTGAGAAATGTAAAGCAACTTGGACGACAAAAATATTTCCAAAAAAAAAAAAATCAAAAAAAAAAAAAAAGTTAAAGTAAATCAGTCTCTATCAACTTTATCTTTTCAAGCGATCATTCTAAATGGAAGGATTTTAGGATCAAAACCTTATTTTCATTCCGGATAGGTTAGAAAGCCATGCGCCTACCACAATAAGTATGGTTCTAAATATTTCCAACTATGTGCAACCTTGCTTTCCCGGCATTAGGACTCACCTGTCTTTCGCCGCTACATACGAGGGGGCATACGCAACAAACATGACATCTAGACCAGGCTAACAAAAACAACAAGGACCCTTTTGCCCTGTAGGACCTTTTCTAAACAAGGGCGCCCACTTACCACCATTCACCACTTCAATTACCTACAGCTACATCCTAAACAACCAACTCCTGTCCTAGAGACCTATCCATGCTGTTTACCCATTCCCGCTTTGACACGATTGTGAATCTCCTCACACTGACTATCCCACTGTGCACGGCATCTCAGGGACAGCTTCACAAAAACGTTGGAGGCATCAATGCCCCTAGATGGGGAGCCTGCACTTTGCCCTCAACGTAAACCGATATCAGCTGAATGTCTAAATGCTGGATATCAGACTATACGGAGGGGTGGCTGTCTCAGAGAGATGGAGGAAACCCAGTTCAAATTAATCGCTAGGTGTACATATTAATGTGTAACAATACCCCTCCCCAGGCCACAGTGACGAGGACAACCCAAGCCCCGCCCATAGGCCCAAAATGCCTTTCCGACGAACCTCTCTAAGCCCACTACGTTGTGGACAAAACAGATTTTTGGGACTACAGTGGCATGGCTAACCTGAAACAGCTGATTTACAAGACGATACCTTTAGAATCCCATGCTATGCCTGTTTAGGTTACATAACACCAGAGAGCTAGGAAATTAATCCTGCACACATGAATGTATCCAAATATCTCTCCTGACGGTGAGGAGGGCTATCATTCATGAATGCATACAACCGTTTCCCCGTCATTGACCCAGGTACGAACGACAACGAGATCTGCTATTCACAGGAAGTTGCGCAATATAATCAAATAGCACCCCCAAAAGCTTCAAGCGCTTCTACAAGATCAGTCAGGTGTGACTTCCTGGAATGGGCAGAGGTCCTAAACGCCTAGGGGTATTGGAAGAAAACCACCTGACATCCAAACATCATAGTAACACTCCAATGAATCGGTTGCTAATGTCTATAGCTAGCCATACAGTTCCGATCCATGGCGATCGATCACTCCATCCAAAGATCGAATTTCCGCGATGCCAGAGGAATGGAAGGTCCGATCGATCGCCCAATTAACGCCTTCCCTATCGACCTGGGCACCGATTCCTGGACGATTCCGTGCCGATCGATCACTTCACAAATGGCAACTCCCCTGAAATGTTTGCTGTAATCAGATCAGAAGACAACATGTTGGTTCTCTGGCAGATCCTTTCTGGGCCCCCATCGATCGGACGTGATCGATCGGGGAAGGTGGGCTTCACGACGATTCCGGACAATCGATTACGTGCACACGCGCCAGAATCGATCGTGTCTGAATCCCTTGGAGAATCGGACCCGGTATGGGGACTTAAGTCTGTTCCACACAAATAAGGTTTTTTCTTGTTTGATGCTCACTCTATGTTATTACTTACTATGGGCAGTGGTGTTGCCGCTTGACAATGTCATTGCTAAATTGCCTGTAAATGGACTTCCTCCCTTAGAGCTATACTTCACCACCTGGAAACAACTCTGCATCATGATGGGGTACGTTCAATACACTTCAGTTTCGTGCACCTTTGCACGTTTTGTGTTTTGTTATTATTTGTACCTTTATTTCCACATTTTAACGTCAATATTGCTTATATGGAAAAAAAGTAATAAACATAATGTTTAAAAAAAAATGGAAGGAGTATGGCACAACTGAATAAACCTACCAAGACAAAGGCCGTCCACTAAACTCACAGGCTGAGCAAGAGGAGCTCTGAATCAGAAATGAATTAGAGCCCATGTCTGGCGGAAAAACTAACACTGACATCACTCTGAACACACCATCCCCAGGTCAAATATTGGGTGGCAACATCATGCTCTGGGGGTGCTTCTTTTCAGCAGGGACAGGGAAGCTGTCAGAGTTAGTGGGAAAGATGGATGAGCCAAATACAGGACAATCTTAGGAATAATAACCTCTGGAGTCTGCAAAAGACTTGAGACTGTGGCAATGGTTCACCTTCCAGCAGGAACAACGACCCTAAAATAAAGCCAGGGCAAACAATGGAATGGTTTAAAACAAAACATAGCCTTGTGTTAGAATGCCCAGTCAAAAGCCCAGATAAAATCAATCGAGATCTGTGGCAAGATCGAAACTGCTGTTCACAAACTGTTAGATCTAATCTGATGCTTGGAAAAGCTATTTTGCAAAGAGAATGGTGGGCAAGGAATTTCATTCTCTAGATGTGCAAAGCTGGTGGAGACAGACTTAACAGACTGGCAAGCTGTAATTGCACAAAGTGGTTCTACAAAGTAATTGACTCAGGGGGGGTGAATAATTAACGCACACCCCATTTGCAGTTATTTATTTGGGTGAAAATTTTTTTGGAACATGTATATTTTCGTTCCACTCCCACGGTACACACTTGTATTGGTCTTCATGTGAATACAATAAAATTGATTCATGTTTGTACTGTATTTGACAAAGATGTTCATTTAGTGTGGTTACTAGAGAAAAAAAAAAATTGGGGGGGGAAAAGTAGAAAAGAACCCATTTGGCATACAACGTCATCTTTGATCACCAAAGTGCAGTTTTTTCAAATATCAAACAGACTATTAAACTGTTTGAGGGCTAATATACTTTTTTATATAGAATGTTGTAAATGGTTTGTTTATGTTGTAAGGGTTAGTAATGAAACTGTTTTTTTCTACTTACTTGCCAACCGAAAGAGACAAAGTCACATATACTGCATCAACCTTGTCATAAGCCCGACATAGTATATATTTCTAGAAGTTTCTCATATTATACTGTTCTAACTTTTGCTGGATCTATTATGAGAAATATTTCACAAAAATTTATGCTAAATAATAATGCAAATAGCACTCAAGGCAAGTTTAGTAAGTCAACACCTATTGTACTAATACTCAATAATCTTAAAACCAGTGGAGAATTTCACTTTGCCAGTTAATAAGTGTAAAAAGAATACAGAACATAAGCAAAAAAAAATATGAATTATTATATAAGATATATGACTTAGATGGTAATTATAGCCACTTGATCTTATCCCATTAATAAGCCATGCATATTTTAACATATGACTCAGCATGACTGAAAGGTTTCATAAACTTCGTCTAACTTGGTGGTGTTATATAGCTGTGCATTGGTGTAGTGAATTTATTGATGTGTCGAAGAAGTCTGAAGTCTTTAAATTTGTGGTTCATACATATAATTAGAATGAAAAAGAATTTTTGATAGGCCAGATTTGCGAAGTAACTTGAATCAACTGTAATGGTAAACTTTCTGCAAGGGTTCCTATTTTGTACAAATAAAGTGAACACTATTCATTTGCTTCATTAGTATAAAGATACTATCCTTATTTGTGCTGACCTAAGTCTTCATTTGCAGCTCTTGCAGATGAAATGTGTTTCTGTTATATTTTCTGGAATATTTATGAACCAATATCGATTGTTTTTTGGAAATCAACACTAACAAGCCAATAGTTTAAATATCTCAGAGAATCCTGATGGAAAAAAAAGTCTCTATTCCAATGCAAACCTTATATGGAAAAAGCTACGGCAGTGGCAATAGAGAAACCCACCCCAGGAGCTAGGTAGCAAGTGCTACCTTTTTTTGTCACTGGTGTTCGACTGAAGGTATAGCATTACCATAACTTGGCAATGTAGAGCAAGACATCGGGCGCATGGATATAAATGTAGACAAAAAGCAATAAAGAGCATACTTGCCCTCTAATTGTGAAGTAAGAATATACTTTTTGTTTTTCAGGGTGTAGAAGGCAATCTTCTTCCTGATCTGCCAGTTTGTTCCCTTCTTGAGCAGACCTTGAAGCGGAGTGTATTGGGTGGATCTCTGCAGGCTTGGCAGTAACACCAGAAAATGAAAGGAAAAAACACAAGATCTTGATTAGGGTCATTAATCAAATACAAGGCAAATTTTCTAAAGATTTAGAAAAGGGTTTTGGGAACGTAAAAAAAAAATTTAGTGCTTGGGTAGTTTTTGGATAAATTAGGTTTCATTCAAGTTAAGTCAAATTTTTAAAGTTAATTTAATTTGAACTTATTTTGTTGTGCATAAACTACAAATGCTAGATCAAACTTTTCTTTACAATGTTCCACATCCCTTCTCTACATCTCATCATTTTCAGGTCTGTGTATTTAACTTACAATCGCTGATTAAATAATACCATGTCCTAACAAAAGCACATTTGCTTGTGTTTCTGAGCCTTAGCGCTGAATAAATCCCCCCCCCCCCCCCAGGCTTAAAACTCGAATCACTCAGTTTTTTGTTTCTAAAATTAGGTACCTCGGCTTATATTCAGGTCCAGATTATACCGAGTATATAACGGTTATTTCCCAAACATTACTTTGTAACATGACTCATATTTGGATTGACCACTCTCAAACTACTGTCCACACTTTGCACTTGCCTACAAGACTTACAACTAGGCAACTCTAACTAGCGGTAGTCAACTTGTGACAGCAGGTTATTTTATGTGGACCGACATTTATCATTACGGAACATAGCTAAAACACCCTCTGCAGCCTTCTGAATACCCCTACCCCTAGATTCACTACCTATTTGGCCTACCATCTATTCTTTATTATTACTTCAAAACAAAAATCTTCCTATAAACCTCACAGCAGCTTAATTTTAATAACACTTTATAAAGATTACTCACTACTCTAAATTGACGACCTTCTTGTCTAAAAGAATAGTGGCATAAACAACTCCAACACTGTGCTTTGAGGTCCCTTGCATCTTCTGCGCATGGTTAACCAATTTCCAAGAAAAAAAAAAAAAAAACATGGCATTGTTAAACTGGACAACACACTAGTGTTATAGAGCCCTACTTTTCTTTTAATGGTGCCACCTCCATTCATCGTGTTTTCCTCTTCATATCACTTCCCACTTTCTTTTCTATTGCTCCTCTTTCCTGCTCTATCTCATAGATAACTAAGAAATAACTATGCTCTATCCAATAAGAACTAAAGAACTATAATTCTTGCATCTTTGTAGCTAGTTTTTATCCATAACAAGATATCTCTGTGATAACCAACTTTGCCATACGGTGGAATTGGTTTTCTTACATAATGACAAAAAGAAATAAATATTAACCTCTTTATAGTCAGATGAAACAAACTAACACAAAGGTTGGTCATTGAGATCTTAATCATTATACTATTTTTTAAAAACGAATCAGGAAAGAGGGCACTAACAAGCAATTAAATAAAATAAATAATCTTTTGAAATTGAAACATACTGTGTACTTGCTTTTATATACAGTATGCTTTATCTTATGTATTGCTCATTTTTTTTCCAGAACATATAAAAAGCATAGTAACAAGTACACCTGCCTATTTTCTACTGATAGGCACAGTATCATTTCCACCCACTATTCCTTTTTCATGTAAAGCCTTCTCTGATATTTTGTAAGCACTAATAGGAAGGTAGACATAGGACCAAAGTCTTAAAAAAATGTTCTCAATTAGGGCTGTTAAAATGTCCTTTTCTCGGGATCTAAGTTTACTTTCTAATGTAACAAAAAAAGTTTATTTTCAGACTTTTTCATGTAAATCTTGTTGCTCTTACAGAGAAGCCAAAGATCAGTAAGAGTCATGAAATAATGAAAACACAGCATGTCTACTTTTTACGTTCATAATTAGCCGTTTCTTATGATTTCTTCCTTTTTCGTAAATCTTTATTTATATAAAAAGTTGTTTTGGCTTTTATGTTTTGCACCTCTTATATAGGTATAATACACAAACTATTAAGAAACTACATATTATACTGCTCAGAAGAATAGAACTTTATAGTTATATTCTACATATTTTCATTCTGTGTTGTACCAGAATCAGTTTTATTACATCGTTTGAAATAAGTTTAGCAAAAGAATGTTTTCTTGACCGTCATGTACGGAGACTTTGAAGTAGAACATTACTACCAAACAATATTAGAACAGGTGTTAGATGGTCTGCTAACGTTGTTTTCAGTTTTCTTTATTTATATGTTAATGGAGAATTTAATTTACTCATGAATACTTAAAGAAACCTGGGGGTGCCTGATATCAATTAGCTCGACATGACAAGCACCCTCAAGTGACCCATGGGAAGACCAAATTGCCTTGTAGTTTTCTTGCAGACAGACTTGGAATTATATTCACCTCCTGCCTACATGCTAACTACACAATTATGCAAGAGGAAAAAAAATCTTAGAAATATAAAATGAAGGAAAGCTTAATTTAATAAATCATCATGAAATTTTACCTATATTTCATAAGTATACTTCTATATATATAGATGTTTGAACTTGCCTTCCTAAGTTTTTAAAGGTCATATTAATTGAACAAAATTCCTGTGTTGGACAACTAATTTAGATTAAATGACAGACTCCATACTTATTTATAACTGTGTCAACTGAGAGCAGTCCATCACTTCATTTGTTATATAAAGAGCATGACATGCTTGTTTCATTTTTATTGAGGTTTGATTGGGGACAAAGTCTTATTTCATAAATTGTTCCTTTTAAAACATGTGGATTTTTTTTGAGTTGTTTGGTTGGAGTGCACGAAACATTTTTCATATAACCATGCAGTTTTAAGAGAATTAATTTGTTTTGATTGCTAGTAATTTAGTACAAGCCATAAGTCTGACTACAATTTTCAAATAATTTTTACAACCTATGTAGTTAAAATCAAAAAATTTAAGAAACATCATATGGTAAACTGGTAATAAGATGTAATTTTTACAACTGACCAAAATACACTTCCACCTTTCTATAACAATTTCTGTACAATAAATTTTGTTATTACTCGTATATCCCTATACTACACAGTTGTTGGTAGATCTAATGGAAGTTTAATGTATCGATCTTTAAGGTGATTGGGGGCTAATTTTAGCACTTCTCCTTTGCCGAGATAAATTCATACCCACTTATATATAGTTGTGACATATAAAAGTGCTGACTAGACTCATGAATTATTGCACATGTGTGCCTTATACTGCCCACAAAAAAAATGCCTTTTTGAATGCAGATCGATCACATCGCAACAATGCCACGTTCGAACCTTTGAGTAGCGTGCAATTGGAATGCTGACTGCACGATGTCTAACCAGACTGTTGCCCTTAAATAATGGGTCTTTTGTTTTATGTAGATATGACTAAGATCGTTCAGTTTAAGCTCATGCAGCTCAAATGGGAGCCAAACTAAAAGTGGTGCCATTTATATTTTTGGTCAGGGAATATACTTAAAGTCCTATAAGTATGTATTAGTGATGAGCACGCACAGACAATATTCCTAATTATTAAATGTTTCAACTTATATTTGCACACTTCTTTAAATTTGAAGACTTTTCTTGATCTCCAGTCATTAAACTTTTTACGACAAAGATTTTCGCAATAAAGCTGCAGATATTCTGAATGTAAAACATTTAGAATATTCCACGATTACGAGGATATAGCACTATTTCGAGATCTTCGCAAACTCCAATATTCCAATATTCAGAAACTGATAGTCCAATATTCACTAATCAACACTAGTCTGTTTATACATCAAGATAGCCTGGATGTTCAATTGCACATTTTTAATTCACAACTGAATAGCTCTCTAATGTTGAATCAAACAAGTACAAATCACGTTATTGGTTCTGATTCCAATAGTGCCATGTTCGATGGATATACCAAATATATATACAGGGAAGTGCAGAATCCATTAGGCAAAGTGGTATTTTGAGGGATAATTTTTATTATGAACAACAACCATGTTCTCATGAACCCAAAAACTCATTACCTCCCTAGCGCACTGCATGGTACAGATTCTGTACCAAGCGCACCATATACTTTAATGTAAATTTTTTTTTTTAGTAAAAAAAAAAAAATTTACATAAAAAAAAAAAGTTATTTCAAGTATAATTTACATTTTGTTGATGTATATAAAAAAATTCTTATTAATGTAAAAATTGTGTGGTGTGTATTACTGTAAAAAATTGGGCTGGGTGCAGTAATCGCTGTGGCCATTACAATTCCCTTTTTTGAACTTTTAAATTTCCCTCTACATGTCAGGCATTTGAATTTCCCGCCGCTCACCGACATCGGTGGGCGGCGGGAAATTCAAATGCCTGCCATGTAATGACAGTTCTCAGGGATTTGGCATAGAATCCTCGGAGCCGCCGCCGCCGCGCCGGTAAGTTAAGCGCTTGCGGGCTCCCTACTTTACGTGTAGATCCGCCTGTTTTTTCAGGCTATCTACACGTAAAGTCGGGAGCCCCACAGCGCTCACTACCGGCGGCGGCGGCTGCGAGGCTTCTGTATGCAATCCGGACCTGTTATCTACATGTCAGGCATTTGAATTTCCCGCCGCGCCCGACATCCGTGGGCGGCGGGAAATTCAAATGCCTGCCATTTAAAGATTACAGTCCCGTGATGCATAGAGAATCCTCGGAGCCGCCGCCGGTAAGTGAGCGCGGCAGGGCTCCGGCTTCACTTACCGGCGGCGGCTGCTGCGAGGCTTTCTGATGCAATCCCGGGACGTCATCTACATGGCAGTCATTTGAATTTCCCGCCGCCCCCGATGTCGGTGAGCGGCTGTAAATTCAATGCCTGCCATTAGATGACAGGGTCCCGGATTGCATCAGAAGCCTCGCAGCCGGCCGCCGCCTGGTAAGTGAGCGCTGTGGGGCTCCCTACTTTCCATGTAGATCGCCTTGAAAACAGGCGTCTACACGTAAAGCCCGGAGCCCTGCATCGCTCACTTAACCGGCGGTCGGCTCGAGGCTTCTCTATGCAATCCCGGGACCTGTCAATCTACATGGCCAGGCCTTTGAATTTGCGCCGCCCCCGATGTCGGTGGGCGCGGCAAATTCAAATGGCCTTCCATGATCAGTGAGCAGCCGGTCATGCATCTACAATCCTCGAGTCGCCGCCCCGCCAGCCGGTAAGTGAGCGATGCGGGGCTCCGGCTTTACGTTAAATCGCCTTGAAAACAGCGATGTACCAACGTAAAGCTCGGAGCCCCACACTCTCACTTACCAGCGGCGGCGGCTCCGATGCTTGTATATGCATGACAGGCTGGCTCACTGGATCATGGCATGCATTTGAATTTGCCGCCGACCACCGACATCGGTGGGCGCTGCAAATTCCAATGCCTGCCATTATCAGGAGGCTCCTGTCATGCCTATAAACAAGCCTCGGAGCCGCCGCCGCTGGTAATTGAGCGCTGTTGGGGCTCCGATCGTTACGTGTACTCGCCTGTTTTTTCCAAGGCGATTTACACGTAAAGCCCTAGCTCCCGCAGCGGCACTTACTGTCTTGTGTGGCGGCGGCTGCCGAGGCTTGTATATGGCAATGCCGGCTCATCTTGAAGCTCTCCCGCCGCCGCCCCGGCGGATGTGGAGCGTCACATCACGTCATCGCCGCCGGGGGGCAGAGGGATCCCCTTCAGTCGGGGAGAAACCCGCCGCCGGGAATCGGAGCCGCCGCGGACGCCTGGAGTCGTAAGTGCAGGCTGCCGCGTGGCTCCGATCAGGTGTTGGAACGAGTCCAGACTCGTCAGTGCACTTTCATCATGTCGCACTGGACGAGCTGGACTCGTCCAACCGCTAGGGAGGTTAATATCAAAGCTGAATATTTTGGAAGTAGTTTGTTTAGGTTGGTTTTTTGTTTTAGCTATTTTTATGGGGGATATCTTGTATGTGGCCATGTGACTATTACTACTGTGCATAATTATTAAGGCAACTTAACAAAAAAATAATTTATACCCATTTCAATTATTTCTTTTACCATTGTAAACCAATATAACATCTCAACATTCACAAATATACATATTCTGACATTTAAAACAAAACAAACAACCAGTGACCAATATAGCCCCTTCTTTGGCAGACACTCAAAAGCCTGCCATCCATGATTTCTGTCGTGTTTTGATCTGTTTAACCATCAACATTGCGTGCAGCATCAACTCACAGCCTCCCACCTGTTTCAGAGAGGTGTAACGTTTTTGTCCTCCTTGTAAATCACACATTTATGCTGGGTACCACGGTTCTCAATGGGGGTTCAGATCAGTGAACAAGGATGCAGGTCATTAGTTTTCTTCTTCTTTTATACCCCTTATCTTGCCAGCCACGCTGTGGAGTACTTTGAGGACGCGTGTGGATGGAGCTTGTCCTGCATGAATCATTTTTTTCTTGAAGTCTGCCGACTCTTCCTGGTACGCACACTGCTGAAAGAAGGTGTCTTCCAGAAACTGTCAGTAGGACTGGGATTTGAGCTTGACTCCCCCTCCCCGCAAAGGCCCCACAAAGCTCATCTTTGTGATGATACCAGCCCAACCAGTACTCCACCTCCACCTTGCTGGCGTCTGGAGTCGGACTGTAGCGCTCTGCCTTTACCAATCAGCCACGTGCTCATCCATCTGCCCACAAGACCACCTCTCACCTCAATTTCATCAGTCCATAACCTTTAGAAAAAAAAATCAATCTTGAGATATTTCTGGCCCAGTCTGACGTTTCAGCTTGTGTGTCTTGGTTTCCCTGGTGGTCGTCTTTCAGCCTTCTTTGTCTCTGAGTATGGCACACCTTTGTGCTTTTGGGGCCTCCAGTTGATGTTGCAGCTCGGAAAATAGGCCAAACTGGTGGCAGTGGCATCTTGGCAGCGGCCACGCTTGACTTTTCTCAGGTTCATGGGCAGTTATTTTGCGCCTTTTTGTTCCACACGCTTCTTGCGACCCTGGTTTGGGAACTAGTTTGAATGAAACGCTGTGTTGTTCGTGATCACGCTTCATAAGCTTGCAATTTAAGAGTGCTGCAATCCCTCGCAAGATATCCTCCTATTTTTGAACTTTCTAAGCCGGTCAAGTCCTTCTTTTGACCCATTTTGGCCAAAGGAAAGGAAGTTGCCTATATTAGGCATCACCTATATAGGGTGTTGAGTCCATAGACCAACACCCCCCTTCTCATTACAGAGATGCACTCACCTAGATATGCTTAATTGTAGTATGCTTCGAGCCATACAGCTTGGATAAGCAACATGCATAAAGAGGATGATGTGGTCACAATACTCATTGCCTAATATTCTGCACCCCTGTATGTGAGGAGGAATTCAAGAACCAAATACAATTTAATGACTTTCCTATTTTTCTAAAGTTATTTTGCTTTAATGTCATAATAGTTTTCCTTTCCTTTTACAGACTGGCACATACATCTCAACACGATTCGTACATTGACAACCTCTAGGTGATTATTATTTTTTATTATCTAATAGTCATGGCAGTTTGCACATTATTTATTTATTTGTATTTGGTAGGTAATGCCCTTTCTAAGAATATACTTTTTTCTAGGTGAATATTTTTCTTTTTTTGTCACCCCTTATTTCTTATATGCTGGCAAGGTGAGTATACCTTTGTGTAGCTCTGGGTGATTTTGCAAGGTCAGCACTAACCCCTCTAACAAGTTAAACCCCAAATGTAATAAATCTGCAACTGTCCCTTGCAAATATGTATTTTCCTACTAAAATGGTCTCCCATCTTTTTTTAATACTAGACCATCCTTAAGCATGGAGTCTGTCTGGCCAGAGACTATGGAATTAAAA
>CM070033.1:54613522-54632385 GCA_036250615.1 Ptychadena robeensis | reverse complement strand
GTCATTGGACAAACTTACAAAATCAGTGAGGTGTCAAATAATTATTTCCTCCACTGTATTCAATGGTAATGTAGATATTGAGTATGTAAAACCTTTACCTATTGACTTATAGGGTTACTCACTGTATGCACAAGCACATTCTTGCCAATTTTCTCCTGAGGAAGCCTTTAGTGTGGGTAAATTGCCTTGAGAAGCCAAGAAACTTACTATGGATGTTTTATAGGCCAGAAATGCTTGCTATTCACTAACAATTTTGACTATGATTTTAATAATTTGATTTGCCGTAAAATATACTTGATTTTGTCCATATTGAATTGGGAAGTTGTCAAGGGCTTATACCCCAATATAAGGGTTTTGAAAGTTCGGTCTGACATTTCTCAAATTGTAATCTTTAGTTTATTGATTTTAGGCAATATTCAAATTTTCTGAGAAGCCATAATTATCAAAAAGTAATCAGTCTACTTCATATATTAGTTTCGCCTTTGTTGAATTACTGAAATATAGGAACTTTCGGACGATTCTGTATAGGATTAACTGATCATATGGTGATGAAAATGGCAGCATGGTAAAGTTAGGACCCCAAATTCCCAAGTAGGGCCAGTTTGTATGTTTAAATGTTAACATTTTTTATTGAAAATGATGGAAGAATGTTATTTGTTTTCTACATCAGAACCAATTTCCTCAATAAAAGGAATAGGCAGAAAAGAATTCCCAGAAATAAACACAGAATAAACAACTTTCATGTTTAGATTGCACGTTTTTAAATTTTTTAATATTTATTATTGTACTATTAAGTAGTACTTATATTGTCTTATATGTAATTATTGCTGCTCATGTTTTACAATCACTTGTAATCTCTGTTTTAATAGGTTTGACAAATGACTTCCTTGAAAATTCAAAAATTATTATTAAGGATATAAGATATCCTCACAGATTGCATGGATTAATGATATGGACATGGAGAAGAGAGTGGCCACATCAACTCAGATGTCATCATGGTGGGGATGGGGTACTGTTTTGAGTTGGCATTGTTGAAGAGTAGTGATGGCCGAACTTCGGCCGTGTCCGTCCGTGAACGGGCTGAGCGGACTTTTAAAAAAGTCCGCCCGTTCGCGGACAGATTCAAATTCCCCCGCCTCAAGGTGGGGAATTTGAATCTGAAAACCTGGATGTGACGTCAGTGTGCGCCGGCGAGAATGAGGGCGAACATGCTTGTTCGCGGCCGAACTGTCCGCCTTGCGGGCAGTTCGGCCATCACTATTGAAGAGGAACTAGTTGGAAAACCAGTGAAAGAGTAAAATTTTAGCTCTGTTTCCCTTATTGATCAAGTAGTGGTCCCATTTGTCTGTCTTTAAAACCTTTGTTTTGTGTCAACACATCACATGGCTTTATGCTCACTTGAACATGATGTATTCAAGAACAATAGGCTGCCATTAGATTTTAAAACTGCACATGTAATTATTATTTTAGTTAAATGTCTATAAAGTACAACACAGAGTTTAAGGAAAACAAAGATCATTAGACTCAAGGTTAAAATCTTGCTGCTTCATTCTATAAATAAGAAGGTCAATTAAAAATACAATATTTTATGGGTAATTGGAAAGGTGTGCACATTTTGCATCTTTAAATGAAATATCTTGTATTGACCTAGCACTGTATTCAGAAGTAGAACAGTTCAATTATTTTAAATTAGTCTTATACTTGTGCAGGGAATAGATGGCCATTGAATAGTATTATTGTGCATTGCAAATAGACTGTTTTATTTTATATGGCAGTAATGATTTTCATTATCTCCTAAGCTGATAGAATCTATTCCAAAACCAATAATCTTTTGAAACCCACTGAGCCACAAATTACTCATTAGACATACTTTCAGAGATCATTACCTTTATCATAGACTTCAGCTTTTCATTTCCTGGATGCTTGGTATGGTTTACAATATAGGGTATGGATTTTGGTTGTATTAGAGCAATACATCTTATTTTTCAGCAGGAACTCTAATGTAATCAAGCTCCAAATCTATTTTCAAAATGTATTTTGGATTTTCCCAAAAGTTTCACAATTCCTAGGTTGTTCTTGGAATCGTGCAAAAAATCTCAAAATGATACGGAACAACAATATACAGTCGAGCCCATAATTATTTATTCCCCTGGCAAATATTGACTTAAAGTTACATTTATTCAACAAGCAAGATCTTTTTTGACAGGAAATTACATAGGTGCCTCCCAAAACATCATAAGATGATGTACAAGAGGCATTTTTGTGGGAAAAAACATTTCCCAGCTTTTATTTACATTTAAACAGAAAGTGTCATGTCAAAAGTTATTCATACCCTTCACAAACAGTCACAGTCTGGGAAAATCCAAAGTTCTATACCAAAGTCCTAGCTGTTCTAAAGCATCATAATTACCCTGATTAATTGGGAACATCATAAACTCAACAGGTAAAAAATAGCAGCTCTCTGCAGTTGGTTTGTGGACATGGCTAATACAAAATAGATCAGTGAGGACCTGCGGCTGTGCATTGTGGCTGCTTACAAGTCAGGAAAGGGCTACAAGGCCATATCTTAATGTTTTCAGTTCCAGTGGCTACATTGCATAGTATTATTAAAAAATACAAGATTTTCCGCACTGTAGAAAATCTCAGAGGGCATGGTCGGAAACAAAAGTGACACCTGTGCTGGCCAGGAGGATAGTGAGAGAAGTAAAAAAGAATCCAAGGATCACCACCAAGGCCATCCTGGTCAATCTGGGCTCTGCTGGTGGCAATGTCTCAAGGCAGACAATCTAATGGACACTGCAACCTGCTGGGTTCGACGGATGTAGACCAAGGAGGACGCCGCTTCTCCAGATAAGGCACAAAATAGCTCACTTGGCTTTTGCAAATGCTGATCTGGACAAAGAAAAAGACTTCTGGTCTTCTGTGTTATGGTCAGATGAAACAAAAATGTAATTGTTTGGTCACAATGGTGTTTCATTCATTTGGAGTAAAAAAGAAGAAACCTTAAACCCAAAGAAAATCCATCCCCATGCAAACATGGTGGTGGGAACCTCATGCTTTGGGGATGTTTTTCAGCCAATGGACCAGGGAACCTAATCACAGTAAACGGCACAATGAAAAAAGAGTAATACATGAGGATTTTCAACTACAACATCAGACCAGAGGGCATTTCAGCATGACAACGACCCAAAACACACAGCAAAAGTGGTGAAGAAATGATTAGCAGACAACAACATTAATTTTTGGAGTGGCCCAGCAAGAGTTCTTACTTGAATCTGAATGAGAATCTGTGGAGGGAGCTTAAGATCAGGGTGATGGCAAGAAGACACTCCAACCTGAAAGATATGGAGCTCATTGCTAAAGATGAATTGGCAAAAATACCCGTGGAGACATGCAAAAAGCTGGTCTGCAATTATAGGAAGCGTTTGATTGCTGTAATAGCCTATAAAGGCTTTTCTATTGATTATTGGGAAGGATATGCTTGCTCAAATGTAATTAAAAGCTGAGAATTTGTTTTCCATAAAAATGCCTCTTGTACATTATCTTGTTATCTTTTGGGAGACACCTATGTCATTTCCCGTCAAAAAATAACTTGCTGGTTGAATAAAAGTAACTTCAAGTCAAAATACCTGGGGTATGAATAATTATGGGCTTAACTGTATGAGATTTAATATTTCTTTGGTTAATAGCAGAAAAGAACTTTCTGAAAAACTGTTTCCACCTTAATTAAGTTGTCAGTAATGTCTTGGTATGCTAAAATATTAAGATGCCTCCTCATTAAAGCTATTCAATTTCATTGCATCCACTAAACTCAGACTGATTCATTAGGCTAGAAGGCTAGAAAAGTTTTTTCAAAAGAAGTGACCACAAATGCCACAAATACCCCTCCCCCTTTCTTCTACCACAAATATCACAGGTTCAGATTGAGGGACAGCACAATGCGGTAACACGGGGGGGGGGGGGGGGGGGGGGTTACCAGTAAAAGATGCTGTAGGTTTACCTCTAACACGTCTTGTATGGTACAAAAAAAAGCAGCACGACTAGTGGGAACTGGACCTTCAACTTTATTTACAATACAGTGATGTCACATCGGATACCTGGAGTGCATAGTTTCAGGTTACGATAGCCAAATGTGACGTCCCTGACTTATGGGTTTACAAGCTGGCTGCACACTAGAAGATCGGCTTTATGCCTGCTCTTCTACTGAGCAGATTCTTTCTCTGGCGGGATCTCCGAGCTGCTCCTGATCCGGCCGGAGGAAGAATAGAGAGTTCCTTCTTGCCAGCGAACAGGGCAGGTCGAACACCCGTACTGCTCATCGTCAAGAAGGAGGGCAAACATCCATGCAGTCTTCATGCAGCTTACAGTTCTAGTTGCCACACAGGAACTATGGAGCACAGACCATTGGGTTGAAAAAATTATGGAGGCCACAGTGCTCTTGGCAGTCTTCATTGCAGTATATTTAGTAACAATTCCTTTGATGTTTTGTAAGCTTTTTGTGAACAATGGCTTTGGACCCATGATGGCATTGGACCCATGAAGACGGAATGCTGTTTAAAATCAGAAGGCGTTTTAACAAAGTGTAAAAGTGCATACTTATTATGCATTTTTTTTTGTTTTGTATGTTTCCCTCCTATAGTTTTCAATTGAATTGTACAGGTAATAGGTCACATTAAAGGTGGGACAAGACTTATTGAATTCTTATTTTTCTGAGGATCTACCGAGGTTAGCATAAGGGGGGAATATATGTGCTTTGTTTTGTAATTAATGTAATTACCCTTATATTAATTCTAGAATATATATATATATATATATATATATATATATATTTCCTCTATAACTGTTACAAACAAATTTAATATGATCATGTTTTAAAATGTTATTTTATTTGCAAAGTTAAACTGGTTGTAAAATAAAATATGCATTCTATACAAGACCATAAAGATTTTCTACTTCTATAAAGTAATAATAATATGCTCCAGTGGGCTTAATTGCACCAGTGACCTTCATAATTTAAAACATTTGACATTTTCTACTTTTAATTTTTCTGAAATAATTGGATAACCACTTTGCATTTACCTAATGTATTAGCCAGGAATATGATCATTTTTGTTTCAAATAAAACTCACTCCAGTCATCTAAATCATTGTCTTTTTTAAAATGATATGTAACACAAAAATATGCACAGTATAATTTCTATGTGTACAAGCAAAAAAAAAGTATGGGTGAGAAAGGATTCATTATTATCAATTTCCATATAATGAAATATGTGTACAGATCACCAGTGAAGAGAATTTGCAGTTATGAAGCACATATTTAAAGGGTCCTAAGGGCATTACAATGACTTTAGAATGCAATATCTATTATTATGTACATTTATGCAATAGTAGAGTATTGTACAGTGTAAGCCATCGCTAAAAACAGAGAGTTTGGAGTTTAACTGTTTCCATTTATTATCTAACTGAAGTTTTTAGAGAAGCAAGCTTTCGGGATGTCTCAGATCCCTTCCTCAGCCTAAAGAAGGGATCTGACACATACCGAAAGCTTTTTTTGAATGCTAGTAATTTCTCCTTTTCAGTTCATTTGTAATTACATGCTCGCAAATTTGTAAACTATAGACATATGGATTTTCTCAACTTCCACACACAATCAACAAAGAGAAACTTAAAAAAAATCAATAACCATTTTTTCAAATGTTCAAATGCATACAACTATATATATATATATATAGTTGTATGCATTTAAAAGAATGGTTATTGATTTTTTTAAGTATATAAATAATCTGCTAATGATTTGGTATATGCTCTTGTAGCTAACAGCTGTAAAACTAAAACCCAAAACCTAAATGATAGGGTGTTTTATGAAAAACCAGGTATGTTTAGCAACTGATTAGTTGTCCAAATCCAAATTAGCTGGTAATGCCTTAATGCATGCCCTCCAACTCCTCTCCCTGACCAGCAGTATTTTGCAGGAATCTTAAAAAGGGGGACACTTTACCCTTTTAGGGAAGAGATGGACAATGTTGAATATACACATTTAAGTCAAATATGTCAAATTATATTTGTTTGTACTGCACCATCTTACTGCAGAGTGAGAGGTCAAAGTTTGCCTCCATATAATGTATTGGAGATGGACCGAACATTGGAAGTGTTTGACCGACCAAACTATTAGGCCATCACTAGTGCTGAGAAAATGATGACCTCCTAAAAAATTTACCTGCGGGCAGATCATGCACACTTTATTCATGTATTCAAAAAAAAATTGGTAAAACAATTTAAAGTAAATTATTAATTACGTTATGATCTTTAAACATTAATATGAAATGTAACTTCCAAAGTTCACAAAAATTTCATGAAGCCTGAACATAAACAACTAACAATTGTTTCTATGTTGTTAAAAATAATGTGAAACCAAACCGTAGAAGATGTATCTTTGATATTTAACAATCTTTATAAGTTCACATTAAAAAATGAAAAATTGTGTTTGTAGCTGTGTGCAGGTTAACAAAGCACATACGTCTTTATTATTAATGCACAACAAGTTGCTTCTGTATGGTAGTAGAAACAGGTCGCAAGTCCAGTAGTCTACAAACCTATTTTACTTTCCTTTAGCCAAATCCTTACTTTTTTCTTTCCTCTATAATTCCCTTTCTAGACACCTAGCAGTCTCAATCAACAAAGTAGAGGACAGAAGAAGTGGTAGCCAAGGCTTGTAAACAGGGAATGATCGCAGTGATCCCAACAGAACTCCGGGAGGTAAAATCTACATGAGAGTTGCAATTATGTTCTGTTATCAAGGCCAAACTACAAGGAGTGGTTTCTTTAACATAGCCTCAATTAGCATTTAACAGGTATTTAAATTCAAAAAGATAAATGATGTTATGGCTAAATATTTAGTATAATTACTATGCTTAAACTTGAACATTATCCAACATGTTAAGTCAAAAATAAGTTAACAGAGCAAAAATGTAATTCACCACAATAGTACGTTTCCTGCAGTTACACAGTCAGGTCCTATCTTTCTTTTATCAGTTTGATTTATTTGAAAAGCACCTGAAACTAGAACATTTGAAAGCTTCTGTTTGGTTTATAAAGTTGTGTTATTTGACCCTTGGTGGCTTTTGACTGAAGAAGGCACTAAAAGGTAAACAACTTAATGCATACCATCGTTTTTCGCATTTAAAAATAGGAAATTTGAAACATAGCTCTAAATTTAATCAATGCAATTGATCACTGAGGGATATGTTTTTAAGAAAAGATAACCTGGCTATATTTTTTTCATTGAATGCACTGGGATTGCAGCCAAACTGCAAAGTTAGGTCAGGTCAATATTCTGTGAAATGTATCTCTCAGAGTGATTAATTACTCAGCAGTATGGAAAGTCTCCTGGTACACTCAATTTTTTAAGGTATACGCTACAATGTCTGTAGCTCTCTTCTGTTGCATCATGGCTAGAATAATATTCATTGAAAGTAGCTCAATTATCAGGATAGGATTAATCAGGATAGCTAACAACTAAAACACACCTAAACGCATGTTTTAAGACTACAAAATGTTGTGAGCAGTCTGCAATCTACATTGTTGTGGGCTATAAAAATCTCTGTAAAGGGTAAAGTAAATATTTCTTATATACTAATGCAACACAGCTTTGTGGTGTTAATGTTATGTGACAGCTAAAACAATATAAAAAAAAACTTGTGTAGATAGATTGGACAGTGAACAAAAAAACTTTGCAGTGAAAGGCTTTACAAAAGATGAAATGCAGGCAAGTAAAAACAAAACAAAAATACCAACAGATTAGTTCTGTCCCCTCTCCAAAAGGGATATGTTGGGTTGGGGATTTTAAACTGCTTAAGTGAGTAGGTATTTTGTAAGTATGTTTTGGATAAGTTTAAAAACATTTGAGCAATGTAATAATGATAAAACCAGTTCGCCAAGCGGACAGTTCGTGGCGAACATAGCATGTTCGCAATTCTGGCGAACATTATAGGTGTTCGACCCGCCCCCTATACCTTAACATTGAGTGTGACCCTGCACCCTATAGTCAGGTGGGACAGTCCAGCCAATAACACATTTTTAAATCCTGGAGGACACCCCCTTATAAAAGAAGCAGCCCAGCGGCCATTTTACATTTATCCTGTGTCTCCAGTACTAGATAGATAGGGAGAGCTGCAGCTGATTGAGGGATGGCTTAGCTACTTTGCTATTATACTCTATCCAGTGATCTGTAGCTATAGCTTCTGTTACATGTAATTCATCATAACTAAGCAACAAAAGTCCTTCTCTGGGGCTGGGGTATGCTGTATTATGCATTGCAGAGAGATCTGTCTAAATTTGATGCTGCAGAAGGTACTGTCAGGTAACTTTTGGCAAAATCTTTAATCTAGATGTGATTTCTGGCAATAAGACCTGAAGAAAACAGCATTTTAAAAAATCCTTATTTTGGATGAGTAGTTAAGCCATTGATCCCGATTTGGCATGATAGGGTCCAGGTGGTTGCACCCTTTTGACTTTTTTTTTTATTGGCATTTTGGCTACAAATATGACCTGAAGGTTTGAGAAGTTCGCCTTCCATTAAAGTCAATGAAGGGTTGCCGCAAACATGCGAATGGTGGATATTTGCAGAAGTTCAATTCGCCTGTTCACGAACAGCCGCAGCTAATGTTCGTCCATCACTATTATCAAGTAGACCCACCCCTTATAGGGGAGGGTTATGAACACTAATGTATTATTTACTTATCTGTTTAGATACCATATTGAGATTGGGTGGGACGCGTCAAAAGGATTTGACACCAGCGGGGGTGACCCCATGAGGGTTAACCTTCCCCCCACCAGTCTGTATGACCTCTTTGACATAATGTATTTTATATTTGGGTTTCATACCCATGATGTATTGGATCTATTTATGTACATGATCACTGTGTGGGTGATCACTTATACTTGCATTTTATATGGTGTTAATAAAATGTATTTAAAATTTTCCTCCAACCACAAAAAATCCCCAAAGGCTAGCCACCTCATGAGATTTAGCCTTCTGCTAATCCATCTTTTGGTTTTCGTGTACACAAATGTTAATATCACCATATCTCAAACCATTGCCATTGAAATGCAAAGAAACCATTCAGTAGTAAGTTATCATATGATTTAACAGTAAATGCTAGTAGTCACATTTATAACAACAATATATCGCATATAAAGATACACACTCCCTATCAATCACAAAAGGAGTCGTGGGGTGGCCCCTCCCCCACAGAAGGGGATTTTATGTGACCTCGAGTCTAAAGAATACAACCAAAGGGATGAACAAACAGAAATAATTATATGAAAAGAATTAAAATGTTTTATTAGATTCACATATAAGAAAAACTTTACATATAAACTATATGATTGCACATGGCCCCTCTACACGTTTCGCCCTAGGTTGTTTGGCCTCATCAGGAGGGGGTGGTACGGAGTCACTACTGGGGGTACCCCCTCCTGATGAGGCCAAACAACCTGGGCCAAAACTCGTAGAGGGGCCATGTGCAATTATGGAGGGATGACTAGTGAAGGGACCTTCAACTAAATCTCGGTTTATAGTGGTCTATTTGATTTTAACTATTTGTTATTCTAGCTACTTGGGGTGTTCCCAAAAGGGACTACCTTGATCTACCTTTTTAATATTTGTATAGTTTTTCTTATATGTGCATCTAATAAAAATAGTAAATTTTTTTCATATAATTATTTCTGTTTGTTCATCCTTTTGGTCGTATACTTTAGACTCGAGGTCACATAAAATCCCCTTCTGTGGGGATGAGGCCACCCCACTACTCCTAATGTGATTGCTAGGGAGTGTGTTTCTTTATATATTTTTTAAATTCATTGAATTTATGGGGACAGTGACCACCAACCCAATAATGATAGACCTCTACCCGTTTGCTTTTTGTTCACAATATATCACATGTGGTCAAAGTCCATAAATGTTTGCCAAAAATATAAATTCTTACAAAATAATTATTTCTGAACTATTGTCTTGATATAAAATATATTCAAACGCTGTCATATAAATAGCTTTCTATATTTCAGAAACGCGAATCTAATCATTTCAGTTTCAATGTAATTAAACATAACTACATATTTTGTTTACTTGGGGAGATTTAAAAAGTATATTGAAATGAAACATAACAGAAAGTTTATTAAATATTGATGTATGTATGCTATCTCCTGGATTATTTCATGCATGACTTATCTGTCGCTAAGTCAATGAAGTTCATGAAAAAAAAATCATCACGCATCTGAAACAAATTGAGTTGTGCTAGTCTGCCAAACTCAAGGACACAATAATTGCTTGCATAAATTAAACCACTGGAAACAATACAATCAACTTGTACGTCAACACATATTCACAATTATTACTTCAATTATTTATTAAGGGACCAGCATCTAAATGACATTCTTTAGGTCACCATATTGTTCACAATTTTAGCATAGACATTAACTGAATCTGATAAGGTATCTTATTGTTTACTTGTGCATAGCTCTATAAAGCCTAATTTTAAGGTATAGATATGCAATGTTTAATTACTTAAGAAATATATAATCTGAAAGTGACAAAGAGGAATGAGAACTAAATTAATTGCAATGCATTTATCCACCTTGGGTTCAGAGGTATAAACGAGAACATATGTTTCTTCTTTATGTCTTACTGACTAAAAGATTGAACATACCAGTGTAAGGAGTCACTATAATTAAGAATATGAATTTGGCCAAAAGAAAAAAAATGCAAAGTGAGTTCAATTTGCCTGGGAGTTTTTTGAGCTTAGAAATGAGATTTCTTTTCAGCTTAGAAAAGGAGGCCCTGAACAAAAAACATTTAAATAAGCAAGATTTTACTTGGGCATAAATTGATGATTCTAGACAGCTCAGTTTCATCTAATTCACTGAATCTTTATAGAATCTTCCATGCTTCATCATCTTCTCTGCAATACTTACAGTAGACAGGAAGTGCCCAATTGAGCTTGTCACTTGTCATTTTGATGAGCCAATCAAACTCAGCAGCTGTGCTGATGATTGGCCCATTTTTGGTCTGTATACAATTTGCATGTATTCGCAGGTTATATTTCAGTATTCAGTAAAAAAAAAATTCAAATAGTTGCCCACAAATGTCAGCAGAGAGAACACAGTAGAGGTGGTGTCAGCGGACAGAAAGAACATTATGTGGTGTATAGAACTAGATTAATCTCACAGTGTAAAATGGGTCAGTATGTGTGGTGGATGATGATGGTGGTGTCAAGGTTTACAGCTCCTGATTTGGAGGGTGAATATGGAGCACAACCTAATGCAACAAAGTTAAGTTATATACCGGTAAATGATAAGATAAAAATATGAAAAGGAAAAAAACTAAATGGAGGTACAATGCAGGTTTAGCGTTTTGGTAGCAATACAGCTGGACTAACATTGCACACATGGCAACTTCTATCCCTGTAGGAGATCACTACTCCTTGCTAAGCCAGCATTGTACATCATATTCCATTATTGTTAGTGGATTATTTTATCTTGTCCTTTAACATACCTTACTTTGTTACACTAGGTCGTGCCTCTCATGTCTTTGTTCCTATTTAGCATCTCATTGACAATATTTAGTGGTGGCTATTAAGCAAAATTTACCTTTCTTTGCATTAGTCCCTTTTTTATTTTTTATTTAGGAAAACCACTGTGTGTCATTATGCTTTTTACTGATGATCAACCAGCACATTGTGGACCTCCATGCGCATACCTGTTTACACAGAATCCGAGTAATCTTCTCTGGATTAATCTCCATTACTTGTCTTACACCCTATTAGACAAATACTACACGCCATTGGCTTAGCCACAGTGCCCCAGGAGGTGGCCCCCCGATCCCGTATCTTGGGTTATGTACTGGCCGTTTGGATGTGAGGACTCACCCGGAGTACTTACTGTGGGAACACGGGGCCTATAGGACATCTTTTGGGACCGCCTGAGGAAAACAACTGTTTGAAACATATGTTGGGGTCACTCCACATTTGATCCACCTATGGGACCATCCCCCTTCTCATATCCCTCGCGCCATCACCAAACGGGCCAATAGCAACAACTCAAGATGCATCTACTACGAGCTATATATGGACACAAATAAATTGATTGGATTTGTTCCTGTTACCCTTTGAATACCACAGAACAGACTCTCTCTGATTTTTTTTGTTTTGGTTTATTTTACGTTCACGGTATTATGTTGACTCTTATACGACTCATTTATATAGGGATCCATTATGTCAATCATTTGTACTGATTGACACACTGTGTTAGATACACGCATTGCCTTAAAGTCCCCAGGTCCCTACTGTATAGGGAAAAACTGTGAGGTGGATACTTGTGTGGGACCACTGGACAGGGACGTTTGCCCCTTACCCACCGTACCCCACAACCTCCCCCTCCCCGCGCTTTGTTTAAGTTATATACTCGTAAATGATAATATAAAAATATGAAAAGGAAAAAAACTAAATGGAAGTACAATGCAGGTTTAGCATTTTGGTAGCAATACAGCTGGACTGACATGGCACACATGGCAACTTCTATCCCTGTAGGTGATCACTACTCCTTGCTAAGCCAGCATTGTACCTCATGTACCATTATTGTTAGTGCATTATTTATCTTGTCCTTTAACATACCTTACTTTGTTACACTAGGTCGTGCCCCTCATGTCTTTGTTCCTATTTAGCATCTCATTGGCAATATTTAGTGGTGGCTATTAAGCAAAAATTACCTTTCTTTACATTAATCCCTTTCTTTTATTTTATTTAGGAAAACCAATGTGTGTCACTGTCAATATGCTTTTTACTGATGATCAATATCCAGATCAAGAAACATTATGTTTACTGTGGACATAACTTGGGGATGGTGTAGGATGCCAGTTCAGAGGTCACCTATTTTGATTATGGTGCACTCTTTTTGGGTCATCCAGACTACCCATGTTCAAGAGCTAGTGGAAAATGCTAAGAATGACACAATAAGATCCAGGGACTCAACATGAGAATTGTGTATAGCCTTTCTGAAGCATTTTAGTCAATTCCTCTATCCACTTCTGATACTGCATTTCCTTAACTCATTCCTTAATAGAAGTTGTGACATGAGACTTTCAGTGCCTAAAAAACATCAGCCCTGCAGATAACAAAAATAATTTCATTCAGCCTTTTTTTCCAGATGACGAGTTGTAGTGTCATGTTTTTGTGGCTATACCACTTTGTATGTTTTGCAGATAACGTACAAAGTAGACAATGTAAATTTGCACTAAAATTATATTTTCTCTGCGGAATGAATTTGCTGAATACATTGAGCCCATTACTTATCAGCAACCAGATCATCATCTGTAGAAGAATTATAATGAAGGCCATGGTATGTTATGTAAAGTTATTTTAAGTAAATAACTAGTACTAAAAGTGTTCTGATTTCTTTTACCTCCCTTCAACTCACCCAGATTGTTCCAAAAGCCTCACGATAGCTTAAACATCAAATCTTGAAAGTACAATTGGCTGCTGTTAGCATGCAACGGTCCTTCTTGTATACTCCTTTCTCGTGTATCTAACCATTGAACAAGGAACTTAATAAAAGAAAACATGCTATCATTAATTTTTCTATTGCCTAGTATGATAATCTACCAACTTTGCTGGGATAGCCTCACCTTCATGCCACAATCAAAGCAAAGAACATATCCATAGTCATTCACATAAAGATTTTAATGCCTGTTTTGAAACTGAGAAAACAAATAGCCCAGGTGGGGATCTGGGTTGCAGTCCAGTAGGGAGAACTCAGGGAGGACCTTTGGCAACATTAACTTGACATGTTTTGAAGAGATTGAGCTTTTTTTTTCTTTTTAGATGTACACATTTGAGGTATTTTATACATTCTATAATGTTATGTGACATTTGAGGTTATTTAACAAACAGCAACCCCAGTATTTTCAGATTTAATACACAGTTATTCTGACTAACTACATGAAACATTCAGCAATTTGATTAAAGACCAACATTAAAATGTCAAATTTCGATTGAGTAGTTACATTTTCGAGAACTCTTTTAATTTCATCATTCTGGAGTACATTAACTGAATGTGGCTATATTTAAGGTTATATTTAGTGGTCTGATATTCAGAGAAAAAATAGTAATAATACATTAAAATGTCTCAGGTTATTCATGATATTAAAATATTAATAGGGTGAAGTCAGTGGGCTCATTTGTCACTTTGCTGGAACTCCTTGGAGACTGATTAATTATACTCCCTTTATTCCTTTACCTCTGATCACTGATATTTAAGATACTTGTTCATTGTGATTATTGGGGGTAACATACAGTATATCTAAAGGATAAAATAAATGAATTAGAAATAAAATGAAAGACAATTAATTAAATGAATACACCTATTGTATGCTATTGTATTGACATTTATAGGATTCTGTATTTTTACAGGTTAGAGAAGTACAAAAGATGAAGATTTGAAATGAAGATTAGCTATTAATTCAGCAAATCTGAAATTCTTCACAGCATTTTTAACAATGTGCACCGTTTGGTTGGTTTTGAGTTGCAGTTTGGAAAGCTATGATCTTCTTCATTAATTAATGCAGTTTGTTCAAGTGATTTAATAATGTATCCCAGAAATTACCAATTTATTTCAAGCATACAGGGTGGTCCTAATAGAAAGTCTGCTCTACACATTCCTCTAAGATTGTTTGGGAAATAATATCAGCCCCCAGCAATAAAAAGCTACAAATACGCAATACTGTTAAAGTAGAAACTGTATAGTGGAATTGTAAGCATACCCTTTCCACCAATGATTTTTCAACTGCAGCTATTCATCATCAAGTTAAAAACAGAGGTATTTGCTACATTCATTTGCATATACATATGGAATACCGCTCCAGGATGAAGGTGTACCCCTTAAAGCCGGCCATAGCCTTAGTTTTGCTTTCAATTTGCCAGCAGATCGACCGTGTGCACCCTTTGTGTGCCAAGAGTTACATTAGATGGGGACGCTGCTACCATCCAAAGTAATACAGTAATTCTAAAATTTATGGACATGTCCGCAAATTCTTAGATCGATTTCCCAGCCGAATTAATGGCCCAATTACGCTTTAAATCATTAGGTTTGCAGCCAATTTTGCACAAAATCGTCCGCAAATCTACCCATCTATGGTCAGCTTTAGTCATGTTTCTTGAGTATGGGACTCTAATACACACATAGACAACAGGTTTAACTTTGGGCCTACCTTTTCATATACCTTTTTGTATCAGCCATTCAAAAAGTTAATCTGAAACTAGCAGGAAAATGTATTTATGGGCAAAACAATATACAAGAAGACAATACAAAAGGTCCCAGGCACACTCACCCAGCCAAATGACCATCAGTCACACATATTTAAGCTTGTTGGGCTTTCATTTAAGAGAAAGACCCCCTTTCCCCTCATAGGTATTTATATAGGCTCTCGGCTATAGACTCTAGTAGTATCCTATAGTAGTAACCTGGAAATCCTCTGTTTTAAATTTGAAGAATTTTAACATTGTGCAATAACTCACTGCTTCCCCTCAAGATAATTTGTGTCACTAATGTGGACTTCTTGGCTGACCTATATTTGCACTGATTCTACACCCTTTTCATAAAAATTTACTGTTTTTTTCTGTTCCTCAGCTAGAGTTTTCTTTAATAAAAAATTTTTTTTTGTTTTGTTAGTTGTTTGTTGTACTTACTTTATGTTCTTACACTGGCACGTTGCAAAAATATCTGCACCATTTCGATGTGCAAACTTTCACGACTCAGTTTGGTAAACCTTGCAGTATTTTGGTCAAATGAATGGAGGTTTAGTTTTTTTAGTTTTACTATAAGGATGCTTAGGGCAGTCCATTAGCACAACACATGCCAATAAATTATGCAACACACAGTAGCACATGTATTTAGAACAATGAAGTAGAGAGAATATGACTTTAGTCTTTATGCTTTGAACGCTTGCAGAAACACTTCAGAAGACTTTGTTGTAAAAAAAAAACAAGAGGAAGTGACAGTATAAATTATCCTGATGCTATATGTCAATATATAGCATATTAGTCTTAAAAATTTAAATTCTCCACTCATGAAAAATTTTCAGGAAAATCAATTGTGTGAAAATTGCCTGATAATCCCGAATCATAGACAGGTAATGAGAACTGATAAACGGTAGGGCACATTCAACTGGGTTTAAAGTAGCAAAGTTTTAGGAGGCTTAAACATAAAATACTAAAACATATACTATTCATTCATTCATATAATATAACTTTAAATAAAACAATGACCTCCTGCATTGCTTCATAACTGCAAAAAGAATGGAGCAGGCAGTTGTCTTTAATTGCTTGTTTCACTACCAGCTTCTAAAAAGCTGATGTAATTAGAAGCCAAAATTTGCTGTGGGCTAAAAATTGTCAAAATCATTCTACTAAAAACAATGAATTTATATTTCTATGCCTCCTTTTACAGTAAGTGATTCTTAAAACAATTTTGTAAACCATTAGAATAACTAGAAGAAAATAATATTTTTTTTAAATGTTGCTTACACTAACATTATATAAATAGTAGCAATTATTGAAAATGCATTTTAAATGATAAACAAATGCAGATTTAAGAAAATAATGATGTTTGAAATCATTGAAGCTTCTTTTTTTGTATTTAGCCAAAACAAGATGTTGTACATTACTCCAATGTAAAGTCAATTGAAATAATTATTTCATTGTCACCCATGTCTAGCCCTCAGACACTTTTAATAATGGGCAATGTAAGAAAATTACTGTACTTTGGGCACACCAACAGACAGCCCAAAGCAGTTTCGTAGTATGGTGTCAAAAAACTAAAGTATGCACATACAAACATTTACATGGCACATTTGAAACACAGCATGGTAGTCCTAGAGCTATGCCTAATATAAATGACTTTCCTTAAGTGCCCAAGCTGTTGTAGTTTCAGTTCATGTAGTGTGGTAGCAGTAAAGGACTTTTAGGTATGCCAGTGTTCTCTACATAACAACTGTGCTGGCAAAACTATATTTAGAATGAAGTATTCTTATCCTAAATGGTCTGTGCCACATCCCTACACAAGGTAGAAAAAAAGGAAACTATATTTGGACAGAGATCACTCCAAATCCAAATCTGGATTCACGGCACATAGATCACTTTAGAAAGTTCATTAAAAGACATAATTTTATTAAGAACGACAAAACAATTACAGAACATACATAATAAATTTAAGATGGTTCTCAACCTAACAGTTGATCATACAAGCTGAAAAATAGATGGTCACAGGTATTAGTCTCTCACTCAATGCGTTTTGCCCTAACATAGAGGGTTTCATCAGGAGTTGTGTCCTGGGATCATTAATCAACCTAGAAGCTGTAGGTCATATAAAATGTAGCAAAACAAAACATATAATCAACCAAATCAAGAACACATGAAAATGATATTCTCACCTACCTGCGGTGTGGGTGTTTGGGGCGGTCCCAAAAGGAAAGGCACTTGGTAAGTCAGGCAAAATTCAGTCATGGAATTGGATGATTATGTATCTAATTAAACTACCCATATGACTTTTCAAAATACACCCATAGTGGGACTTGTATATTAATGCCTCTTGTTTTTGTTCTCAGGATATGAGGTAGACCTAACTACAGCTTTTAGGTTGACTAATGATCCCAGGACACAACTCTTGATGAAGCCCTCTATGTTAAGGCGAAACGCGTTGAGTGAGAGACTAATACCTGTGACCATCTATTATGAAGCTTATATATTTGTGTATGATCAATTGTTAGGTTGAGAACCATCTGAATTTTATTATGCATATTCTGTTGTTGTTTTTTCGTTCTTAATAAACTTATGTCTTTTAATGAATATTCTAAATGTCTTATGTCTTTTAATTTTGTAATTTTTTGGTAAGTTACAAAGGTGCTAAGGTGGACAATGTAAGAAACTGGGGGGTTGGGGTTGATTTCAAAGAGCTCATAATTTGGATTAGGGGGTAAATGAAACATGATATCAAGAATAGCTTCTAGCTGTGTTCTTTCATTCTAGGGAGCTAAGCTGGATAATTGTGGGTCAGTAATTTAAACAGTAATAAAGGTAGAGGATGAGAACCTAGCCACAAGGCATTCAATGTTTCTCAAAACCAAGGTCAGCAATGACAGCTTACATGCAGAAATCACATTGATGGTATGGTGAGAGCTAAATCATGATAGAGACGTACCATCAACTAACATATGATTCTGTATTTTCTCAAATCTACACAGCCATGTTGTTATTCTTTTATAGTTTTTTAGGCCATTTCAGCCCCTAATCTAGCTTTTTTGTTCTATTTAACCTTTTATGTGAACCTGTCATTGTTATATAACTGATACTTTGATTATCATATTAGATATTGTACACTTGAATCTGTAATTATCAATACCTTATTAAAATATGCATATGCATTATGCAAAACAAAGAATTTTGGTAATATACCCTTTTATGAAAACACATACCAATTAAGGTCTGGATGTGTGGATTATACCTACTGTGATACAAAATGTAATGCAGGTAATGCAGTCCCTGAGTTACAAACATCTGAAAAAAAACAGCTCATACTTGAGAATGAAGCCAATGGTGCTCCTTCATCTGTCTGGGAACATGACACATCATCTTCAGCTATGTTGAGAACAATATCTATCTAAATTGCATTTATTAAGTAATGTTCCTGTTTTTTTCCATATTCAAATGAAACTAAAAAACAACCCTACAGTCCCTATTTCGTAAATAACCCAGGGACTGCAGGTATTCTGATGATTTGTTTAACAATGTCGAGATGGGCTACCTGCACTAGGTTTCA
>CM070033.1:54595472-54613422 GCA_036250615.1 Ptychadena robeensis | reverse complement strand
GATTTGGCTACCAGGGTAGCTCATCTCGACGGGTAAGACATCTTGACTGAACCCAATATAAATAAAATGGGGAAGTGCTTAGTATCAAGTATTCTGGGATATTAAGGATATTGTGTACTTGACCTTAATAGTATTACAGTTAGGTATACTGAAACAGCAGTTATATATTAGAAAATGTATTTAAATTAATAGCTCCTATGCTGACAGCCTGTGATGATTGTGGCAGGATATTGTTGTGTTTTGCTACATACATGTTATTATGTGGTATTTTGAATGTCACATGTATCATGGTACCATAGCCAATTCACTCCTACACCTTTGTTTAGTGTAGAAAACAATGGTTCTCAGCTGTAGACTGCAGCATGTTGCAACACATATGTTGTACAAACTTTGTTAACATGTGCAGCCTATTGAAAATTAACCTATTGATGTGTAGTAGTTTTTAAAACACTTTCCTTAAATCTTTATTTTTTATAATATTTGCATATTAGCCTTTTACTTCACTGTCTGCTAATTCTTCTATTGATAAATTCTAACAGACTTTCCCTAATGAAATCAAAAGGCCATATCATATTTTCATAGAATGTATGTGCATTGATGTAATTCAAAACAAATATTATTCAGGCAAATATAATTTTTTTTATTGAAACATGTATTTGATAGTGATGTGTGTTCATGTACAGTCAGATTTTCTTATGATTTTAACCCTTTATTACAAAAAAGAAAGTCAGTTAGCAAAGAAAGATAGCAATTGCTTTAAGGGTGTATTTCTTATTGTTGCTTCACTATTTAGTAAGCCATTGACCTGGAACAGGAATGGCATTTCATCTGTTCCAACAAATACAAAAGCAAGGATAAGGACAGTCATGGTGCATGTATCTTAAACAGCAAGGCAATAATGACAGCTTTCATATTTCTTTCTTGACACATTCAAAAAAGAAATGCCTTGTGGAAGGTTCATAACCGGTATGAGTTTTGTAGGTACAAATTAAATTATTGATTTGATATATTTCTCTACTAATTATGTTCAGCAAAAAAACAACATAACTGTTTGTTACTGTCCACTAATATTTTAGTACATGGTTCAATAAACTAAAAAACTGTAAAAGTGTTGTAAAATAATCACAGATGGTCACATATTCAACATGTACTAATTGAGCCATCCCAGAAAGTTTAGTGTTTACTGTGATAAATCTTCTGGTTGCAGTGTATACGCAGAAGCACTAAGTATATGTAAAAAAAATTAAACCAGAATTTTTTTTTAATTCATTTCATATTAACTTTTCACAAAATTGGATCTCCCTTTACAGTCCCAACTACTTGAAATGGTACTGAGATAATTGGTGAACTCCAGGAGATTAGGGAACAGTAAATGGGTTAACAACTTAAAAATCTTCTGTGGCAATGGAGATGGAAAAGCCATGAAAGAGGTTTCTACTAATTATTTTTTTAGTCCCAACCCATTTGTGTGCAGTAAAGAACCTGCCAATGGACTACTGAAGACTATAAGAAGTGTTATGGACTTATGAACTCAAACTGTGATGCTGTATATAGCAAAGGATTTTTGTATGTGGTATAGTTGGCAAAAGGATGGTTTCTCAGTGTGTGACACCAACTGTCAAAGATGGAGGAGTAAGTGTGATTGTCTGGGGCTGATTTGCCAGTCCCAGTGTTGGTTACACAAAGTGAAAGGCACTCTGAACTAACATGACTACGAACACAATATGCAGCCCCACGCAGTATCCCTTGTATGTTCCTAGTTGGTCTGGGGTTCATCCTACAGCATCATGGTAAGCCTGAAAACATGGAGTGGCCAGCAGAGCTGGTCTGGGCTGAACTACACACAACAGATAAGAAGTAGAGTTGGAAAGAACTTTTTGAAGAATGCATAATTTCCATTGTAGTAAAAATGCAATGAGTGTATTCACCAAATATAGCTACCAAAGGTGGTTACTCCTGAGCGCTTTGCCGAGGTCCAGATTTTTGTACCCAAAGCGTTACGCTGTTTATCATTGAAAAAAAAATGTTGTCGGCCTGTAACTGACCAATATATATCCCAACACGTGTCTAGTAGACATCTTGAATATATAAAGTTTCAAATGCTTAAGTATTTTTAAAAAATCACATTTAATGATAAAATTAAATAGAAAACACAAAAATCTGCTCAAACTAGAATTCATTTTCTAAATCAATAAAGGCGGTCTGATACACCGCGCCGGGAACAAAGTCACGCGCTGGCACATTTGCTGGAGGATTACCTGCAGCTTGCCCGTGGCTTAGGGCTCGCTCCTGCCACATTGGCAGGAGTGCACCCTATTGATTTAGCTGAGACAAAATGCAGAAAAACTGCGCCTGTACTATATTCATACATGCAGTACGGGCGCTGTTTTTCCGCGTCTTGGTGTCTCTGGCGGCAATGTGCGGTGCTGCAATGAAGAAGCGGCATTCCACAGCTTCATATCATCACCGCGGACGCGCCACTCAAATAGCTCAGAGTGAACATTGTGCCATTCATTAGAATGGGAAGTGTCCTCTCTGCGTCTTTTTCCCCGCTGCGGACGTACATCCACTGTGGGGGAAATGACGCAGTGGACGCAAGCCCTTACAAAGTATTTACTTGTTATGCATTTTCCTTTATTTTGAACTTGATTGGATACAGAAAAATCAATCCAATTAAATCCAACATGAAAGAAAACCCATCATAGGCAAATACATGTTTTTTTTTTCATTTTGAATTGAATTGGAGGCAAAAAAAATCGCTCCAATCAGTGTCAGAATGAAAGATAAACCATAAAGTGCAAATAAAAAAAAACCTTTTTTTTCCCCAAATTTTTTACTTCCCGCCCCTCCCGACGACATCATCACGCACCCGCCGGCACGATCCCGAACACCGGGATCTGAACATCAGACATCGGGGACACAGCAACAAGAGCAACAAGTCTCCTGGACTACCTGCCATCTGGGTGCAGGTATCAGCAGCCCAAGTTAATTTGGGCTGATCCATTTCAGCAACTTTATTTAGCCCAAATTAACTCGGGCTGAACACCCAGAAGGTTAACTAAATCCTAGGTTGAGCATTATAGATGGTTGAAAAACTATAAAAGCTAATTTTTTACGTTGAGATTTGGAATTCTGCTTAATGATTTTGACTTTTCTGCTAAAAGTGCTGCTCACAATCCTTAGCCCTGGTCATGTATTTGTAAAAGTGAACAAAAAGTTCATAAATTTTGTTTCACATGCTAAAAAATGAAATCATACAGATAGAGTTAACTAATCTAAGTCTTATTCGCTGGATTTTTGGACCTTGTTAAAAATGTTTCTTGAAGGTAGATTATGTGGGAACTGTGTTTGTTTTATTGATCAAATACGGGAGAATGCTTGAGTTTTTAATCAATACTATGTGTATTCTGGGGAATCATTTTAATTTCTCTCATATTGCCATTTAGTTTGATATGTGTTTTGGGGAAGCACTGAAGATACATAAAGTAATTGTACAAAAGGATTAAAAAAAACCACAACTAAATAACAAAAAAAGAAAAAAACTTCAACTTCCATCAGTAACATGAACCATATCTTATCAATAATCATAATTATAATAAGCTTAATATCCCCAATACAGAGAAACAAAGTGAATGCTGCCAACTGCTAGACTGAATTGGACATGTTCACCTTACCAGATTAATCATCACTTGCAAGAGACTTTTTCCTTTAATTAGAAAATAAAGTAAAGCTCTACTGATTTTAATCATCCAATAATGTGCAAATATCCATTTACTTATTATCCTTGCTTCTGATTGGGAAAAACTATGTGATACTATAATATATATTTTATAAATGCATATTACCAAGATGTACATTTAACGTTTTATATAAAGTTGGTACATAGTACAGAGAGGTCATTTGAATAGTCCAATGCCTGAATTTAAGTGGTTAAGCACATTTAGATGAAGAAGAATACATATAAGGAAATATATGGGAAGGTGTAAAATGAAAGTCAGTACCCATACAGCTGTGCTCATAAGTAGTGATGAGCAGCATAGGCAAAACTCAAATTCGTAACATTTTGTTGAACTTGTATTTATAAATAAATTCGCAAATTCCCTAATATGAGATCTACTTTCACGATATCCACATTTGTAATGTGATTTATTGCAAAAGCAATGTGTGTTGTCACTGAGAAATCTAGTGGCAGAATGTGAAATTACAGCTATAGTGTAATCTTATGAAACAGAAGTAATTATTTGTGAATTCTTTGCAATAATCTGCATTTATGCATGCGAATATTACATCTGCAATGCATGGTACTTTTCCCAGATTTTTGACTATTCCAGATTAAGAAGAAATAGCACTATATTCGAGATTTTCTTGAAGTCCCGCTATTCTTCGAATATTCATGCACAAGTACTACTCATAAGTTTACATGCCCTGGCAGAATTTATGATTTCTGAACCATAAATTTGTCAAAGAATATGAATGATAGCACAAAAACTTTCCTTTCACTCATTTGCATTTCTTATCCATTGCTGCATTGATGTTTTTTGGATTCTAAGTCATGAAGAAAGCTAAATAATTGTCAAAGGATCTGAGGCAAAAGTAGTGGAACTCTATAATACAGGAAAGGGATATAGATAATATCAAAGGAATTGTGCATGCCAATCAACAGTGTTGAAACTCTAAAGGCCACCATACACGTCTAGATTTTTCATTCAATCAACTTAATTAAAACATTTTTGTTGATTGTTTGAAAATCTATGGCAGCCCACATGGATAGATCTATGTAAAACAAATAAAATTGGGGAAAACTTTTATCGAAAATTGATCGGGCATGCTGGAAATCAAACCTGAATTCAATTATGCTTTTCAATTAAGTCGATCCCAAAAAATTCAATCAAAAATCTGTTACTACAGTTGGCATACATTACAATCAATGACCAATTTCCCTGACCCAAACAAATTGATTGTTTTAGATTTAAAAAACGGTTGAACGGAAAATCTAGATGTGAATGGGGGCCTTTGTTAAGAAGTTGAAAATCCTAAGTGCAATATTCTTCTCCCAAAAAAAAGATTTGAAACAGTATACAACCTTTTTTCTTCAAGCTGCCTTTTTGGGCATGATTAGTAAATGGGTTGTTCAATTCTTCAAGGCTAACAATTACCTTTAGAATTTTGGGATATTGCAGAGCAAAGCCTTATTGTTTTTTGATAATTCAGTGGCAAGCAGCATGCCCATTCTTTACCTATTTTAATAAAGGAAAAGTTCAGGTGTAAGCAGACAGGTGTTGGTCCAGCTCATAGTAAGCCAGGAAACAAGTTAATATAGAAGCATAAATCACTCCAGGCTTCAGCAAACTTTCTTTATTAAATGGCAGTAGGGGTCACCTTTGATGCGTTTCACTGTAGAAAGCGCTCTTTCAACTCTTTACTTTTTACTTTGCTTTCTATCATACAACTTGTCAGAGGTGATTTCAGCTGATGTTTAATAAAGAAAGTTTCCTGAACCTAAGAATTTGTAACCTATTGTTTCATGTCGATTGATTTGCTATTTTATTACCAGAGTTATTTTGTATGGTTAATTCTTCTGGTGTTAATTTACAATGTAGCACAATTCAGAAAAAATTATGTAAACATATTTGCATTTATTTATAACACTAAAATGCATTGCTTTCATTTAGAACAATTTATCATATGTTTTCTTTCATTTTTTTTTTATCTTAGGTTCCTTAGAAAGGTTTAAGGCTTTATTTACAAGGTTTCTGTGACATATGGCAATACATGTACTGTATGTGCTTTTGGATGCTGTTTGCCATACATTTTTAATGGCACGCCAAACACACCATATGTAATGCATCATTGAAAGCATGCATTAAGATTTAAAAAAATGCACATTGCAGTACTTTAGTGTTGGCTGTGGTGCAATATTATTATAATTAACTTTTATTTATGTAATGCCAACATATTGTGCAGTGCTGTACAATAAATAATGCAACATAAGCTAACACACAGGTACAGCATATGACTCTGCTTACAATCTAGGAGGTTGAGGAACAGAGTATACAATAGGTAGCAGACCGCCGGGGTGGTGATGTGAGGGATGAGAGGATAGGTAGGCCAGACTAAAGAAAAGTGCACTTTTTAGTCTAATGGAATTGCAGAGAGTAGGGGAGGCCCTCAAAAAAGACTTTAAGCCATGGATGTGATGATTTAATGAGTGGGGATGGCATTAGTAGGTCAGAGGATAGCGGAGGGACCAGTTAGATGTATATTTGTATACAACATTAGAAATGTAATGGGATCAAACAAGGCAAAATCCTTGAACTTGTGTCTAGCAGTAGCATTCATGATGACTGAAAAGGTGAGAGTCTGAAGAGGTGAGTGTCTAGTGAGCGGAAGTCTAGATAGAATGATACTAATAGTAGTATTCAAGGTGAGCAATTATGAGGGTGTGTGGCCCATTGAGAATTTAAATGGGGTGTAAAATGCCTTCCTGGTGGTTGAGATAAACCCAGTTCGATAAGAGTTTGGGTTTGTTCTTATCTGCTACTGGAATGGGTATCGGACAAACCTGATATAGCCCCTAAAAGCTGCAGCAATTCCCTATATCACTGCAGCATTTCTGGGGTTCTGGAGTTGCCCCTTCAGCGTCATCAGTGATGCTGAAGAAGCGCGGGGCGTGCCATAGACCTCTATTATAATGGAGGGCCTTTGATTTCCCAGGCCAAGTCTTAGCAATCATTGATGATGCCGGCGACGTGGACAGGGGCTTGGGTATAGGGTGGAAAATTCAAACAGAGTACTCTGTAGGGGCTGACCGCTAGGGGGGGTTAACAGGACCATAGTTAGACCCTGTGGTCAACAAAGAACTAGAGCTGTTTAATACTAAACATACATAGGGCCATGATAATAAGGACTTCTGGTGCCAACTTCTGTTTAGTTCTCTTGCATGGGCAAGTTGGAGAGTTAAGTTTAGGGCCCACATAAAACAATTTCCTCTGATAACAGTTATTGAAAAGTCACTAGATATATTCACTGCAATTACACTGAACCTAGTGTTAGCTATACCTCAGATTCAAAATTTGTCTATTAACTGTTTATAGTTAGGAATAGCCACAAATGAATTGATTGTGAAGGTATGCGCTCTAAGGACTTAACTATTTTTACATTGTAAAAGGGAATTTTAATCACACTTGTTTTGCAGACTTTTAATGTAAATGCAGCAATATAGTACATATATATTTTTTCTGTTTTTTAGAAGAGACAGTTAAGTTACATTCTCATCATGTTCAGCATCCTTAATGAACTCCTCGGGGAAGACAGAATATCAGTAACACAATTAACTTCCTATTCTTATGCAAATTAGGAATCTCAGAGTCCCTGATGGAAGCAAGCTTTTTGGCTACAGTTAGCAAATGTAAGCTATTAAAAGACACATAGAGCCTTGAGCTGAAATTTTCACTTTAGTAATTTGCTATGTGACATGTGCACAACTGCTTCTGAGGGATCTGAAACACAGTTACACATGTATTTTCTGTGTTTGCATGTGTTATCTGGGTTAATATCCATACTTATATTCATGAGCTTATTGAATTCAGCCAATATTAATATAAGTACCTAGGGCAAATACAGGTGTAGGGGTAAAAAAAAAGCTGTGTTCCTTTTTACAGTGTACAAGTCTGGAGCTGATAGTAAAATATAATAAGATAATAATTAATGTTGTTCCTGGGTAACTCTTTGTTCACCTTGATTGCCAACTGACCATCAATTTACAGTTTAACCCCCCTGCCGTTCCTGCTGGTCCCAGCTCGTCCAGCTCTGACCTGTCAGAACAGCAGTGGATGAGCTGGATTTGTCCAGCAGAGTTCGGAGCCACAGGAGAGCAAACTCAATGCTCCATGTGCCTCCGATCTAATGAGGCAGCTGCAGGGGAATGGATCACTCGTTCCAACCTCCTCCCCCCCTCCATGTGATGATATCACATCGGGGCTCATGAGGAAGTTTTTGAAAAAATCATGTTGAATAGTGTTTTCTGCATTGCAAAAACTCTTCAATATGATTCCCTATGTAAAATACTCACCTAAATAAATGATCCGGTGTCCCCATGTCCTCCTTCAGCTGTCTTCTGCTTTCAGCTTCTCTCCCGATGTTAAGTTCTGTTCCTGAATGTAATACATTGGCTTCAATGTATTACAATGCTCTCTTATGTAACCTGGCACATCTGCAGCACCACCTAGTGGTTGCAGTGCTAATTTACCTGATAAAGTGAATTATTGAAATATTCATTATCTGATATTGTGAGTTATACACAAAGCATTTGAACATGTTATTATATTCAGGATGTCTACCAGACTCCTGTATGGGCATACATTGGGAAGTTACAGGCCTACAATATAAAAACTTTTTTTCCATTAAAGTTTGTACCTCAGCAGTGCGCTAGGGAGGTTAAATAGTAAAGATTAAAATATGTTATCTGATCTTATCAATAAATCACTGCAAACAGGAACAAGCATCTATTAAAACAACCCGTGGGCAGTTGGAGGACTTGATGTGCATAGGCAGCCAGAGCCATTGTTTTGCTGACTTGTGAGAACTGACACAGGGACATACCTACTCCGCCTTCCATTGCCTCTGTACCCATTGCCACAAGTCAACATTGCCAATACAAGAGAGGACATCTTACATAGCAATCATTTGTATGCCTCATTGTGTACCTTGAGCTACCTTGTTATATAAAACAATTAGGGACAACCCAAGTCTGATTAACCCTCTGAGCGTTTGCCACGTGGCACGTTTTTTTTATAACCGTGCCACGGGCAATCGCGGCGGAGCACAAACAAACAAAAGTCCGGCATTGCTGGAGACGCCGGACTTCTGCTGACAGAAAGCGACGCCCCTCCAGTTTGACGGAGGTCTATGGCGCCGCCTACCCCCGCCCCCTTCGCATCACCGGTGACGCGATCGGGGGAGGACCCAGAAGCATCGGCATACATGCCGATCCTCCCGACCGCCGTCAGAAGACGGCGAGACCTCGGGCGTTCCTCCGGCTAACTCGGGCTGAGTTTCATGATGCATGAAACTCAGCCCGAGTTAATTCGGGGAGAACGCTCAGAAGGTTAAGTTCATCACATCCCCCCATTTAATTGAAGATTTAATGAAAATATTCACAAAAAGAAAAAAACATATTGGGGTCTGATTTATGTGTGTGCAATTTTTAAAAAGGATTGACAGATGTGTTTATTAGTGGTGATGAGCAAGCACCAAAGTGTTCCTGTGTTCAGTCCGAACTGAGCACCCTGGTGCCTGGTCCACTGGAAAAATTCAGAAAGTTACAGAAACACCACCCAAATTGACCAAAAATACACCCCCACCAAAAACAAATTACATGAAAAATGACAGCTCCCTGTCCCCATCTCCTATACTAAACATTTATTTATTATATGTTACCATAAAAATAATAGATAATAAACTGGAAGGAGGAATGGTTTGTTTTGGTTTAATACCAGCGCGGTTTGCAGTAACCCTCTCTTCCCAGGTTAGAGAGGGTTATCTGCAAATGGGCACATCTGGGGCACCAGAGACTTTATTTGGGCGAGATTTAGTACATAGCACCAATGCTTTGCGCCCTGATTTTTGTGTTTTCTCATAAATTTAATTTTTTCAGTAAAATTCAATAAATACATTAAATACATAAATCAAAAAATAGAGCAATAAAAATCTTCCAAATAACCTGAAAAAGGCCATTCCACTAAAGCGGTTTTAAACTTAAAATGAAAAAAACACACATACATTAAACAGACACATTACAGGTAATGTCAGCAGTTCAGATCCTGGAAAACTGCTGCACAAAAAAAGAAAAACATACTTACCTTCGTGAAGTTTTCTTTCTTGGTGGCAGGAATCTTAACTACTGGAAAGCTGAAGCAACTTCCAGATACATAGCTGACACCAACCCTCCCCACTCCTTTCTCCTCTGCCTCAGGTTTAGGGAGGGTGGGGGGTGAGCTGCAGAGATGACAAGTGTCATCCATGCAGCCACTGGGAGATGAAAGGATAGGAGCATCCCTCTTTCCACTCATCACCCATCACAGAGACAAGGCAGGCGTGATCTCTCCAGACACAAGGCTATCTGGGACAGAAATCCCAAACACCCTTGCAGCTATGTTATGTTTTGCCAAGGCGAAATGTCAGAGAGTTGGACGGGAGGTCTGCAGAAAACACCCCTCCTGCTGTCAGAAAAAAAGTTTTTTTATTTTCCGGCATCCATATCCAAACTTACGGCTGGCACACAATGGGTGCCTGCTGATACTCTGAGCGGTGGAGTGCAGCGTGATGACATCATCACGTTGAACTCCACAGTTCATCTGTCGGCCCCCACTCGCTGCATGTATGGGGGCCTTACGTTGAAGGACATGTGGCAGCAGTTAGAGCCCTGAATTTTGGGCCTTTTATTTGGCAGTTACAGCCCTGAATTTTGGGCCTTTTATTTGTTTGTCTTTCACTTATTTTCTTTCCCTCTCCCTACTTATTTTCTATTCCTTCTCTATTCATTTTCTCACACAATTAAATCACTTAATAATAATAATAATAATAATAATGGGTACAGTGTTAATTGCCCAATTGTCCTGCTGTTTATCTCATAATTTAAGTGGTTAATGTTCCATACTCTCACCTTATCGACACCCATCTCCTCAATGCCTTTCAGACAATTATGCCTTCTCTTCAGTTTCTATGCAGCCATTTTAGATGCAGCCATTTTAGAGTGTATGTCTTAACACCTACTCATATTACTTTCATGTGCTGACTGACTGTGACAAAAATCTAATTGCCTAATTTCAATGAATTAAAAAACTATCCCCTCAATAAGGGTCTTGATTTGAATATTGGGGTAGAGATCACAGAAGGGGAATGGTTGGAAATATGGGAGAATTTGTATGATACATAAAGAGAATATATTGAGAAATTATTGTATATAAGAGAAGTTATTGTACCAATTGTATTATACCCCAGATAAATTACATAAGATTTACCCCCAGGCATCGGAACAATGCTGGAGATGTATGAGAAGTAGGGGCACCCTAAAGCATATATTTTAGAGTTGCCCAGGGTTGGATCAATTCTGGAGAAGTGTTAAAAAAATAATGGGTAAGATAGTGGGAAGGGAAATTGTAATAGATGTAAAAACCCATGTATTGGGGGTCCCAATTACAAATCTTAATAGGAAAAAAAAGAAGAATTAATAAGAAACAAAAAAAAATGATATGCTGACGGCCGCTCGGAGTCTATTTGCGAAAAATTGGAAGTCAAATACTCCACCTACCCTCAGTGATCTATTATTAGAATAACTGAGGTTAGGATGATGGAATACTTGACAGCATGTATTCATGATAAAACCAAGAACTTCCATGATATATGGGAATATTGGGATGTATTGGGGGTTGAAGGGTAGGGATAGACATGAGAAATAACTGTGAAAAACAATAATAAGAAATGACATGATTTTGGTGATGATGATTAAAACTGTTGAATATGTTGTATGAGTGTTATTTGGTGATAAGTTGTATGTTATAAAAAGTAATAAAGATAATTATTTAAAAAAAGAATAAAAAACTAAAATGGCACAGAATATAAATTATTTTAATATTGGAGGGGGTGCATAAAAAAAGAGAATGGCTAAATTTATTAAAATAATTATTTATAATTAATAGTTGTAGACAAAAAAAGATTGCATAACCTTTGCTAGTTAACAATACTTAAAGCTGTTTACAGTGTTTATTATTTTCCTTGACATGTCTGCCAACAGAGGAAAACGATGGACATATTGACATGTCTCTAGAGCCATTTTCAGGTGATTCTACAAGTGTAGATATGCTTGACTGGGCACAATAACAAGCAGAAAATCAAATTGCCCATGTCTGTCTTTCTGTTCCTTTAATTATTTTGTGCTGCATTCTATGAATAAATTGAACACTTTTTGTATTTTGAGCATTAGTTGAAAGATGTAAACTTTTCTTTGTCTATGATGCTTATGAAATTAATTAAAAACTTGAACAAAATGTTACAAAAATACAATTTAATTAAGATTTTTAGTACATAATCCATGGCTTTTGCTTAAAATGTCAAAACATTGCTAAGGTTTCAAGTAGAAAGGATGATGTAATAAGATGTAGTCATTAAACTTAACTAACACAATAACACCTATGAGAATTCTTAACTACACTTCAGTCTCTTCATTAAGATAGTACTTTAAGATAGTTCACAGTATCATTAGAGGCAAACAGATGGCACGCAGTATGTGAATCTTATGTTCAATTTAAATAAAGTCTTTCCATAATATCCATATATAGCACAAGGCAATAAAACCGCTAACACTGTTCGAAGTTAAAATTCATTTAAATAAGATTTTTGCAGCGATCAAATGCAGTACTTTCGCTACAGTATCGGAAGTGATTTAGTTCTGGTTCATATTCTTACCTTTATTTTACAGTTAAAAAAAATATGTAAATGTTTTTGATGACCTTATCAGAACCAAAAATAACACATAGAATCATTTGTTTTTTGGGGGGGAATTGTGAACCAGGGTGTAGCCAAGTACAAAAACAAATGTGAACTCCCAGAATTAACAGAAATCCAATATATACAATAATCAGAAAAATACAAAATGTCAAAAAGTGTTACATGTTAGAAACAATAATTCATTATAGAGTCACATTCTTGTTCTGGATTGTCGATTCTGCTGAGTCAGGTTTGCTATTTTATGATTATCAGTTTTAAACCTCTTGTTATCTGGGAGAATTGCCTATTGGCAGTAATTACAGGACACCTATGCTAAAGAGAAAAGACAATAATGAGATGTAAAAGATGGCAAAAGATGTGATGAATAATATCACCAAATAATCACTAAATAATGAGCTATTCACATTTTATACAGCTTAAAGAAATGAGGACAAACGGAAAGTCATAACCCTTATGCCCAAGACACCTCTACCCTTCATGTGGCAATTATCTACAGCACTGTATAGTATTTTAATGTTTAATGTTCCAGAGAAATAATGAGCCATTTAAGTGGATCATAAATGGTACCACTATATTTACATGCGTGGGGAACTAAAAAGAACCTTTTTATGTATCATCTGCCTGCATTATTCAATTATGCAGCTGTTATGCTTGTCTGATTTACTACTTACAGTGAAAAGGGTTATTTTTCAATAGAACTTTCTTTTTGTATTCTTCCAAATAATCCTTTGCATTATCAGCTTGTTTAACTACACATCTTCATGTAATTATACTTCTTGGTAGCTGTATGTTGCATAATTATGTAAACTTTTTCCCTGTATAATAGAAATTCCAGATGGCCTGAGTGCGATATAAAGTAATATTTGTGATTTTATTTTGATGATATTTCATTCTAGTTCTGAAATCTCCAAATCTAAGACAAAGTGAGCATGTCTTTTCCTCAATAAGTTATACTGTAAATAAAAAATAAACTTAATCTTAAAATAAAAACCCATGACTGGGATTTAAAGCAAATACAGCTTTACTTAATTTATTATGTTGGCTTAGTGGTCATTTAGAAAGTAAGAGCAATAGCTGCTAAAACATTGATGGTTATATGAAAATTTATTGTTAGGTGGGCGGTCCATTTTGCTACTTAATTGCAGTGAGGAACATAAGTATTTGAACATCCTGCCATTTTGCAAGCTCTCCCACTTAGAAATCATGGAGGTGTCTGAAATTCATGTTGTAGGTGCATTCCCACTGTGAGAGACAGCGTTAAAAAAAAAATCGTGAAATCACATTGTATGATTTTTAAAGAATATATTTGTATCGTACTGCTGCACATAAGTATTTGCACACCTGAGAAAGTGTGTTAAAGTGTGTCTTGGTCCAGAAGCCTTTGTTTGCAAACATTTCCCTTAGTTCTTTATCAGGATTTTACACACGGCAACAAGTATTATGGCCCAGTCCTCCACACAGGTTTCCTCTAGATCTGCCAGGTTCTGTCAACACGGAGTTTCAGCTTTCTCCAAATATTTCTATTGGATTTAGGTCTGGAGGCCACTCCAGAACCTTGAGATACTTCTTATGGAACCTCCTTATGGGCTCCTTGGTTATCCTGGCTGTGTGCTTCGGGTCATTGTCATGTTGAAAGATCCAGCCACAACACATCTTCAATGCTCTGACTGAGGGAAGGAAGTTGTTTACTCTAAAGCAGTGTACAGACGTGTAGATGTTTAGGCCAAATCGATTAAAAAGATCGATATTTACATCGATTTGAATTTTAATCGAATTTGTGTCATTAAATTAGATCGAGAAAAATGATCGATATCATCGTGTTTCTTGATTGGAATTTACATGTCCGTAAATGGTAATCGATTGTATTGTCATCGAGACATTACATTTTCAAAATCGATTTTTTTTAATCGAATACCTAATTTTAATGTTGTTACTTCCTGTCGATTTAAAATTTATCGTTAATGTTTCAAAAAATAATCGAGTCTCGATTAGATTTAAAATTGCTACTTCCGCTCGATTTTTTTGACATCAGTGACACTTAATACATCACTTCCTTTTGTAAATAATCGATTAGATACATACTTCGATCGAGATAGGAATAAAAATCACGCCCACACTACATCACTTCCGATCGAAGTAAAAAAATCGTAAGATTAATGCTATTCATTGATTGCCTTATCGCCGTACACGTTTTAAAAAAATATTTGAGATAAAAAAATCGAGATATGACATTTTCATTGCACTAAAAAATCGAACATCGATATTATTTAACATCTACCTGTCTGTACACTGCTTTAATCTCACAATACATGGCCTCATTCATCCTCTTCAATATAGTGCTGTTGTCCTATTCTCAGAAAAGCACCCCAAAGCATCATGCTTTACAGTAGCAATGGTGTTCTTGGGATGCAACTCATCCTTCTTTTTCCTCAAAACATGGTGAGTAAAGTTTAGACCAAAAAGTTCTACTTTGACCTCATCTGACCACATGACTTTCTCCCATTCCACCAGATGGTCATTGGCAAACTTTTAGAAGGGCCTAGAGATGTGATGACTTTTAGCAGGGAACCTTCCATGCAATGCATGATATGAAACCATGATGGCATAGTATTCTATTGACCTTTAAAACTGTGGTCCAGCTTTCTACATGTCATTGACCAGCTCCTCCTGTGTGGTTCTTACCATCAGTGCTACCGCATGAGGTGAGATCTTGCATGGAGCCTCAGTCCAAGGGAGACTAGACTGACAGTCATCTTTAGCCTCTTCAATTTCTAAAAATTGCTCCAAACAGTTTATTTTCACCAAGCTGCTTGGCAATTTCCCCGTAGCCCTTTCCAGCCTTGTTGAGGTCCACAATTTGGTCTTTGGTGTCTTTTGACAGCTCTTTTGACAGCTTCTTCTTGCCCATGGTAGTAGTTGGAGTCTGATTGAATGTGGGTGGACAGGTGTCTTTAAAAAGCTCGGACAGGTGTGTTTTAAGAGCTTTGACATGTGCTACTAATTAAGATAATTGAGTGTAATAGAGGTTGAATTTTTAAAGGCAGAGTATCAGGTCTTTGAGAGCCAGAATTCTTGCTGATTGCCAGGTGTTGCTGGATTCTTTTTTAAATGCTGTCTCTTACAGTGGGAATGCACCTACAATGAAATTCATGAAAATAAAAATGAAAAAAAAAATGAAATTCAGGCCCTCCGTGGTTTCTAAGTGGGAAAACTTGCAAATTGCATGATGTTCAAATACTAATGTTCTTTACTGTACATTGTGAAAGCTTCCCTTTTTAGAATTACACAACACTTTAGTTAATTATACCATTTTTTTTAAAACATTAGACAGTACCATCAGAAAAAAAAATTTTAATTCTTCAGTCTAATTAGATTTTTAGAAATCAAGTTTTACTTTACAAAACTTTAATGATAAATGTTGTCACTTCACAAGTCATATATTTGGTTTAGAAAACTTATGGACCTCCAGGTAATGGTGGTAGCATGGCTGTTTTCCAGCACACACCTTGGACAAATGTTTCACACATTTGTACCACGTGACCCTATATTGTTTTTGTTTGGGTATGCCAGCCCCAATGACAGGTTTACTACTCCGGTCAGACATATATGTCTACATCTCTGCCTCTTAACGGCCCGAAGGGTTATCATGCATGAGTGGATCAACCACAAAGCCCAGACACTCCAACTTTTATTAGCCAACTTGACAGCCCTTTATCATAGAGAACTATTGGGGGTAACTAAACATAACCTAAAACAAACCAAAGGATTCTATAAGCGGTGGAAACCATTCATCATGTTTGCCCTTCCGGCCGAAGATAGACTCAGAGCTCTTGTGCAGTTAAATGTCACTTGATACTGGACTGGACCATTGTATGAGGCAAGGTCCCTTCACCGTATCCCCCACCAGGTGCTTCCTTAGCTCTCAGCTATAAACTAGATATTGTGTATGCATTTGATACTACCTTTAACCAGCTACTATAGCGGCTGTTTAAAACTGTGTGTTGACCTTGCCCAAGGTTAGATATTATTGTTGTTTTTTTTCTTTCTTTCCTTGTTTTTGTTTTAATTGTTTTTGTTTTAACAGTGAGAACGGTTGTACCGCGCAGTGTTTTTCTTTTTCTCTGTGATATTTGCAAAAATCCAATAAAGAGAATATATAAAAAAAAAAAAGCATGCCATGGCTGAAACGCCCAGGAGGTTAATGGACTCTTGGTCTCTTCTGCCCCTAATTAGAGTACTTCTTTACTTCTGCTTTGTTAGGTAGAATACTTTTTTTATTTGTATTTTAAATAATGTTCTTTGTTGAAATGTAGGACCTTAAATTTGGACCTAAAAATATTAAATGCTTTATTTAATAATTCAAAAGTATATTAAATATCGAGTATAGAGGTTTCCGTGAAAAAAAATGGGTTAAAAAAATGATAATTTATTATTAAAATTACATAACATAAAATGCTCTTTAAAATAAAAGAGTAAATAGATTAGTTTAATAATTTAAAGAACACACTGATAAACTGCTTTAATCCATTATGTCCCTCATGGTGAATGGAGTACAGGTTCCAGTCATTGCATGTGCAGTAGCATGGGCAATTGTTCCCACACTACTGCACCTGTGGCTAATGTTGATCAAAATGACTGCAGGTAAACTGTATGTGCAAGAAGTATAGGTACTTTTCCTGTGCTACTGCACATGTATTTTTATTTCATCTCACCTGCAAACATTTTTATTAAGAATACACACAATGTAGATACAAGGTGCATGAAAAAAGTTATCACACTACTGCTCATTCCCATTAGGTAACTTGATGTCATATCGATATTTATATGCAGGTACCTTGCCAGGGATGGGAGCAGGTCTTTCTGCTCAGGCCTGGTCCAGAACCTCTATATTAATTTCATTCTTTCACATTTTTTAAAATTTTTACATTTAACCTCCCTAGCGCACTGCCTGTTTCGCGCCGTTTATAACGGCGCGATACGGGCAATCGAGGCAGTGTACAATGTACACTGCCTGTCATCTCTTTTCTCCCTTCGGGGCTCTTCACGCAGCCGGTGTCATTATTGACACCAGCTGCGTGAGTGGGAAAGTCGGTGCTCCTCCATTAACCATGGAGGTCTATGGCCCCGGAAACCCCGGAAATGCTGCAGCGATGAAGACAATGAAGACAATCCATGCCTTTCCAGGGAGGCATCGGCTCTCCCCGATGCCGGCTTCCCCTGCGGTTGAGACGAGCCTGAACAGCGTTCATTTTTTAATGCAAAGATTCTATATTAAATTGAACTTCTGCTGGGGTGGTCGAAATTTTGCAACAGATTTTGATAAAACTCCCTTTGTTTTGAATCTACTGTGATAAACTACATACCGGATTCCAAAAAAGTTGGTACACTAAACAAATTGTGAATAAAAACTGAATGCAATGATGTGGAGATGGCAAATGTCAAT
>CM070033.1:54492318-54504199 GCA_036250615.1 Ptychadena robeensis | reverse complement strand
AACCACTATAGCTATCATGTCATTGTCGGTTTTCATGTATTTTTAGCCCATTTCTGCTGCGTCATTTTCATCTTCACTTTAATGCGATAACTGATACTATGTCAACACCATTCCAATGCAATTCCAAGGTTTGTCTAACCTAATCTCCTTTTCCCACTCCCCCAGGTACAGGTTGGCGTAGGTGGGAGCGCAGCATGTTCCCATTGCTTCACCCTGTACCTGGAGGTAGTGGGAATCGTTAAAGGTAAACAGGTTATGAGTCAGAACAAACTGTAAGAGTTGTATTAAGAAAGAGTTAAATTCTCATTCTGGACTTATAGTTATTAGTAAGAATTCTATTAATAGTGGCCGTGCCTCCATCGTGGGGGATGCTGCTATATAATGCCTCCACATCGATGGAGGCAAGGAGACATCCAGGGGGTAAGGTCACATCTTGTAATACTCTCAACAAATCAGGGGTGTCTTGCAGGAAGGAAGGGATAAGTTGCAGAAATTCTCTTAGGTGGTGATCAACAAACATACTTACTTTTTCAGTTAGTGATGCTTGGCCCGATATAATGGGTCTTCGGTAAGGCATAAAAGGTGGGCACCCGGGGGGTTGGGACCAACAGATATTCGTAAGTGTCTTGGTTGATGATTTTCCTTTCTAGTGCAGCCTGGAGTATTGTATCCAGTGCATGCTTAAAGTCATCCACCTGCTTGGGATTAGTTCTGCAATACCATTCACGGTTGTCAAGTATTCTATTACACATTTTGACATAATCATTTCGATCCATCAGGACGATATTACCACCCTTATCAGAGGCCTTAATTACTATATTTCTATCTTATCGTAAGGTAGTTAAGGCTTGAAGTTGTCTATCAGTCAAATTACCAGGTGTGTTTTCTACGAAAGAAGTTTTTTCTAGTGCTCTTGTAAATTGTGTGACAAAAGCAAAAATTGCAGGGTTTAGGTATAGCGGAGGAAATTTTTGAGATTTGAGTTTGAATTTGTGCTTAGTCCTTTGTTCTATTTGATCTGGTGCCATAGTTTCAGGGTTTGAATCCCAAAAGCTCTAGCCAGTCATCGTTCAGATCTTCATCAACTTGTTCGTCCAGAAGTTGGACTAGATCTTTTATTGCCGCAAATTCCCGAGTGGAAAGTCCTTTCTATTGGTTTGCGTCAACTTTTGAGGGATTTTTGGAACGGTCACATAAGGTTCTTAATAAAATTTTACGGGCCAATAGGTTAATGTCCTTCAATGTTTCAAATTTATCCACCTCACTAGCAGGGCAAAAGCTTAGACCAAGTCTAAGCAGTTCTTCTTCATCCTGCGATAGTTTATGGCTTGACAAATTAATGACACTTAGGTGTTCGGTTTTTCTTTGGTTTTGAGAAAAAAATCTGTGATGTGGGGTCCCCAGTGGGAGGCCCCGCAGCACTGATGATTTGTTTTGGTGGTGTACGGTTGGTTTGTTTGTTTTTAGATAGTGCCAGGAGGGGTGTATCATTGTTGATGGGACATAGTGGTCCGTCAATGAGAGAGATTGGATCAACTTGGGGAAATAGGGTATTTGTGGTTAGTCTTGAGGCAGGAGGTTGTTGGTCTCTAGTAACTATTGTAATCGGAGGGGGTGGGGGTTGTTGGGGGTTCAGTCCACTAAATTTAATTGGCGGCTCTTCACGATTAGTTTTCCAATTACTAGTATTAACTTTAATTGACACTTTCTTAGATGTTATATCAAGCCTTTTCGGGTCATGTTCCTCTCGGCTTCTGTTTATAGGGGGTCTTTTTATCCCCACTCCTCTATTAGATGTTCGATCCTCATATGTGTCTGTTTGATTCTTGTTATGGGAGGATTCGTGTGTGGTGTATTTGTGATATTTATTCCTTCCGCCAGTATGTGACGTGTATTGTTCGTAGTCTCGGGGACGGGTGGAGGGGGGAGGAGCGGATCGAGGGGCCCTCCTCACAGGTGGTGATGATGAGGACCCAGGGAAAGATGGAGGTCTAGATGTAGGGTGTGTTCTGGATCGAGGTCGTCCAGGATGTGTTTTGAATGATTCCTGGGTATTTTCTTTGGGGGGTTGTTTTTCGGTTTGTATATTAGGCCATTTGTAAGCTTTTCCTAGGCGAAAAGTGATTTGATCATTTTGGAATTTTCGCTCTTTTTTTTGAACAATATTTTGAGTATACATTGCAATTTTATCCTTGATTTCAAGTTCTTTTAGTAGAAATCTAGGATCTTCCAGGTCAAATGTATAATTAGAATATAAAGCTGAGATCTCATTCTCAATTTCCTCTAAGAGTCCCATGTATCTATCTATAAGAAGGCGCATAAGGTCCTCTGAACATCGCCGTAGGATGGTCTCCCAGGCCTCTCTAAACTGTTTATCCAGATTTGTAAATGTGGGGAATACCTGTACTCTCAAGCCAAACGGGTTGATATTGCCACTCAAATATTTGTAAAAGAATCTAGTGTTCCCAAAGTAACTTGACTTCTTCGGAGTGTAAGTCCAAATGAGTAAAAACTCCTATCATCTGAGTTATCATTATCACAATTTTCATAAACTTTTGACATAAATGTCTCCCATTCAGCTCCTGAAAAGGTGCCCATTATGTTGGGAGGGGGGAGAGGAGTATGAGTATGGTAACTTACGTACGAGCCCAAGACGCACAAAGTCCCTTCACCACCAGCAGTTCGAGCAGGCAGTCACCACCTAAAAAAATACGAAAAACAAGAGAAGAATCAGATCACAGGGATACTATTCCTCCACCTATGGTAGAGGTGAGTTATGATAGTGATATAGGAGGTAATAGCCAACGTCTTTTTCTTAGTCCATAGACAAGGGGGAAAAAGTTTTTTATATTTCATCAATCTTAGATCGATCAGTAGAATTCAAGATTCATAGTGTCTACAGTCGGTAGAAATTACATAGAAAATAATAATTCAAAGTATCTGTAACGCCAGAACAAGTCAAAATGGGAGGTTCTAATTCCGGTAGTTGACTATATTCCCCACCGTGAAAAGAGTTCCCTAGCTCGCTGATTTTTCATCAGATTGATTACGATTAATAAACAGAAAGTTCTAGGTGGGAATTAGTCTAGTAGTGTGTGTTATACCCTAGCCAGTAAACCTTACGATAGAAAACCCTTTGCCCTAAGCCTAGGCACATCTGTACCTAGTAAATTGCTAATAGTCTGGCGTTACAGGTACAAAGAATCGCTAAATTGCTAATAGTCTGGCGTTACAGGTACAAAGAATCAGAGATATTGGTTTGTGAGTATATAAAAGGTCTTCCAGGTCTTCCAAAAGCTCTGGAGTGGGGAACCCACACCATTCCTGGCCCCACTTTTCCAGGCATACCAGACCCTATGCCAGAAGGAGTCTAGTATGCTCTGGATTAGGGACCCATAATTTTTTTTTTACTGTAAATATAATTTCTGCCCTTAATACATGAAAAAATACCTCTGCGTAAAAAAAGTTTTTTGGGGGGTGGAAGTTTAGCCATTGATCCCCTCTGGCATGACACTGTCCATGTGTTTGCACAATTTTGACACTTTTTTTATTGATGAAAAAAAAATCATCACTTACCATCAGTAGAAGCCAGAGATAGGTATGTGGTCTATCTCCCATCCACCGAGATATATTTGTTTACATTATAGCATTACATGACACTGTCCATGTGTTTGCACAATTTTGACACTTTTTTTATTGATGAAAAAAAAATCATCACTTACCATCAGCAGAAGCCAGAGATAGGTATGTGGTCTATCTCCCATCCACCGAGATATATTTGTTTACATTATACCATTAAATATATTTTATTTTGCATACATAGCTATTACAAACATCTGCCACTACAAAAAGGAACAGACCACATGTACACTTATTGTTGTACTGTAAACATAGCACATATAAAGGTATACATGGATCTTAATGATGTTTATACTACAGGGAATTAGTGCTAGCCTTGGTGAAAGCCTGTCAATGCTTACTACACATCCAAGAATAGAACTAAAATTGGCTGCACGCATTTCATGAAACTTTATTGATCAAGACAAAAATGACATGCCTTGACTCTTCATGAGGAACAATGATGTTTCATTACACAGTAAGACAGCCAGTTTGTCTTTTAGTCTTCACTAATACAATGCAATTTAGAGAAGGAGAAGGGAGCCCCCAAAGAATTTTAGTTCAAGTCCACTGTAGTTTATGAGTATAACACAGTATTTATTATTTGGTCATTGCAAACACTGACAATCTTTTACCTGCTATTCTTTCAAGAAGGACAAAGCAGTCATTCTTTAAATTTAAATTCTGGGGTGCTAGTTTGGTGGTGAGGAAGTCATGTAGACCATGCTATGAAGTTTATAGATGAGTTCACAAATGTTAGTTACCGAGCAGCCCTCTGCTGCTGCCTCTTTCTTGTCACTTACTGCAAGTTTTTTAAACTTACTACTTACAAGTAGTGATGGCTTAACTCTCGGCCCTGTGGTCGGTTTGCAGCAAACATTATCGCGTCCTGCCAGGCGGACACTTTCTATGTTCGGTTTGCCTCCCATACATTATAATGGAGGCAAGCTGTGACACCTCCCCCAACAGTCATGTGGGACAGTACAGCCACATTTGTATTTTTCCCACCTAAGCCACCCCTGCTCATGCCATAACAAATAAAAGTGTTATTTGATTTTCTTAAAAAAATATATAAAAATGTAGATGGGTGTTACCACAGAGTTCTACTTCATTTGTTCATTCATGGAACTATGTAAAGCATTTTGTTGCCCCCAAAACCCCTTTAATCTTACTGATGCATTGAGAAAAAGGAAAGGCTTCAATAAAACAGATATTACGCATATATATATATATATATATAGATGGTAACAAGTAATGTGGGTACTCAAATGTAAGCAGATCAACCCTTAGCTTTCCGCTGAATGTTGTGGTGACTGTCGGTTGTTCATACTGACAATAAGGGGTTCTTTGGCAGATGAGAATTTTAAAAAAAATCACAAAAAAACAAGTGGCACGGTTGAGGTTTCAGAACCGATTTAACTGTCACAATTCAGCCATTGTGATATCCTGTAATAAAAACAACATGCAGTTGATCCTAATAGTGTTAAGGTTTCTAATTTGTTTGATTTTTTTTGGCAAGTGTGCTCTATCTGTGCTCTCTGTGGTCAGTAGGTTTTAGCAGGGACATCATATATCAGTATGTTACTTATGCATGTGATAGAAGCAACAATCTGGCAGTTTACATCACAGTATAATACCTATGACCTGAAAGATAACATATACAGCTGATTATTAGAATTATATGTGATATAAACACTATGATTTAATGAGACTGAATGTTATTTATGGATCTTCTCACACAGTCAAAAGTCAAATATATTTAGAATCATATGGACAGTTAAGATGGAAACAGTTGGCAAAAACACAAAATGTGAACTATACAAAAACAACTTTCTATGTATTTCTTTTCGAGATAATATTTAATTGCCATCTTGCGTGTATGTTATTTCTTTATTAATACGACCTTTTGAAAGACATATTAATTGCATTCATTTAGAATTTAAAAGAACGAGTAGATTGAAAATCTCAAATTAATAATTGAAAAAAATCCAAACTTTTTAACTTTAAAAAATGATAATAAATACCTACAACATATAGTTTACTAAATTTGTGTTTATGTCAAAATCAAACATTTCGTGTATTTACGTTATTATTCATTGTGCTTTATTATAATAGATAGTTTGCTGTGGTATATTTTCTATTTGCTCTTATGTAACAAGATCAATTCATATTACTGTTACTTGAAGTTCAATCTTCTCTTGCAGGAAATATCACCTTCAGTGTCTCTCTATATTCTGCTAATAAATGTGTCCACTGCTTTGAACTATTCAGCTTTTTGCCTTTTCTCTGATTTATAACAGATTAGTTTCTTGCACTCATCACTTATGGCAAATTGCCACCTGATCTCCTGTTCATTATAATTGCTTCCTTGGTTTCTGTGTGTTTTATTGTTGATAAGAGTCTAGCTCTATTTATTTAGTTGTTTCTTTTTTGCTGGAATACTGTGTGCATGCAGCAGAAACTTATTCGCTCCATCATTCCCTTCCACTTCAACTTGTGTTTCACGAAGGAGAGTGTGATATTTTATTCAGTCCACATTAGACTTTATGATATTGACCTTTTTAAGCTGATTTGCTGTTTCCATCATATCCACATTGGAAAGAAAATGTATTTTATTGTTTTCTTTTCTCTATATTGGGATAAATTAAATCTTATGACCTGTTTTTTTTTCTTCCTAGGGTTCTGCGCATAGTACCAGAAAATAAATTGGACAAAAATATAGTATTTTTTCTAAACTAAAAAGTTTGCTTATGACTTTAACCTTTCTTGTTTTGTAAAAATGTACTTTATAAATAGAGTTGAGTTCACAGTATAAAACGTTCCCCATGATTCATCACAATTCTGCAGTTAGCTCAAAACATTTAAAGCTATTCACAGCTGAACTGTTTGGAGTGCTGTCAAAACAAGAACATTTCTCCCTTCCCCTCTTTTAAATGAGAATGTACAATGCAATTATGATGGAAGTCTATTGGCTTTCACCACTTCTCCTGGCGGGCCATTACCACCGGGAGAGCTTTTGAAAGCTGGGCGTCTAAAGGCTGCCATACACGGCACGGATTCGTGCCGGATTCCAGCGCGATGGATTCCGGGCGCGTGCACGCGGATCTATCGTGCCGGAATCCCCTGCAGCCCACCTTGCCCGTCCGACCGCATCCGATGGATCGGGGGCACAGAATCGGATCCGAGGAAGAACCAACCTGTTGGTCTTTTCGGGTCCGATTCTGCTCTGATCAAGGGGCGTTGCGGTCAGGGAGGCGATCCATCGGACACGGATCCGGCCGTACAAGGTGGGCTGCCACGATCGGATTCCCTAATTGGCTGATCGTTCTCACCTGTGGATGCCGGCGGAATCGCCGGAATCCATCGGGTGCTGAATCGATCAGCCAGGGAATCCGTGCCGTGTATGGCTAGCTTAAGTCACAGAGGCGCTGGATCCACTTCTAGATCCAAGCCCTTCTGGACTCAACCATATATTGATGGCTTTCTTCTGTTTAAAACAAGCTGTAAAAAGTGTATTGCTTGGACTGAGGTACATATATCAAAGAAATGAAAAATCTCCAGGTTAGCTTTTTGGAAACATATTTTTAAATTAAAACTTCTACAAAAATCAATACAGATGCTTACCAAGGCATTGCTGTACTAAAAGGAAACAAAACATCCTTTATCTTATTAATATTTGCTCAACAAATTATGTTTCTAGTAGTAATAGTAAAATGTTGTACCGTGTTAGCCATTGATAAATATAGAGAGTTTGGAGTTCAAGTGATACCGTTTTTTGGCTAACTGAAGTCATTAGAGAAGCAAGCTTTCGGGATATCGCGATATCCTGAAAGCTTGCTTCTCTAATGACTTCAGTTAGCCAATCAATCACTTGAACTCCAAACTCTCTGTTTCTAGTAGTGTAACATGTAATGGTGTTTTCATGGTACTTGTTAAAGAAATGAATACATTTTTAATTAATAAAAATAATAAAATAAATAATTAATTTAAATAAGAAAACCCCATGTACCTGCTGCAGATTAACAAAAGCTTTGTGTTGGAAAAGGGTCCTGGGCAGTCAGGATTGACCTCAATCCTGACTGCCCAGGACCCTTTTCCAACACAAAGCTTTTGTTAATCTGCAGCATGTATCTATATGCTTTGTAATATGTATATTCTGTGTTACACCACTCAGAACTGTTATTTTTCAATGTAACATCAACCAGCACGGCAATGTCCTTGTTTTTAACCATTTGCTATTTATATTAAATCTTTCAATGTGTTTTTTGATAATTTGTTTACAAGTGTACGCTTTATACACCTCTGGCCGTTAACGTCCCCTTGCTCCTGGGGTTCTCCTCAGGGGGAATTCAACTAAAAGAGAAGGTGTCTTTTGTCTCCTCTCTCCTTAGTTCTTCCTATATATTTATTTGGGATGTTGGCCACGTGACACTGAGTAGTGCAACTCTTTTTCTATAGTATATCCCCTCTATAGTGGACTTTTTGACCAAAAAAGGGTGGGCCAGCAATAGAAGGATTTGTTTCACGAACAATATTAGTTTTTTGCTGTTTCCTTGCCCAACCTGCAAACCCAAGAATGTCATCTTGACTAAGTTCTCCTAATGCTACACAGAAGAACCTGACAGTATTTCCAGAATATAAAGCTTGATTTTAAAAGTCTTTGCACAGGTTAGCAAATTGTTTGTCAGGTATGAAATGAAGTTCACATGGTCTTAATGAAAGTAAAATTTGCAATGTTGCGATGACATCCTTGGGTTTGGAGATTGGGCAAGGAAGCAGCAACAAAGTAATGTGGCCAACTAGCATTGTTAGTTAACTAGTTAATATTTTAGATTTTATCTTTATATTCTATAATTTTCCTTATCTGTTCATCACTATACTACAGCACTGTAGCATTTTTTGCCACATACAGTATTTTTACAGAGTGATGTACATATCTCCATCTTTATTTCAAACAGATGCCCTTCACTGGGATGTTCTTTTACACCCAATCATCTTAGCAACCTATTGCAAACTTAACTCACAAATATTCCACTGGGTGTACATTTTTGCTACTCTGTCCAAATGGTTTTATCATATAAATGTATATAAAAAAGTTACTTTGAAATAAATTACAAATTGACAGCCTCAATGAAGAAGTTAAGATATTGCTTCTGTCTGTCTGTCTGCAAAGTTGTGCTTTAAAGTCACTGTCCAGATATTAAATTTACCCATGAAACCACCCTCTGCTCCTGTCTTTTCAACAATCTTTTAGAGAAAGTAACATAAATTATGTAACTTTCGGGTACATGTGGGTAACATTCAATGCCTAAAATCTTTTTAGGTATCAGGTAAGCATACATTGGAACCACGAAAAGGATTCCAGATAAAAAATTAAATAGATGTTTATGCTGGATGCTGAAGACCTAATAAGCTAATAAGAATTTTGATCTTCCATCTTTTGTCAAATGTTGAAGAATTGTTATTCCAGGAGGGTCAGGATCTGGGTAATTGTAATCGCATGAAATAACAAATGTATTGGTTGATTGCAAGTACATAGAACATAAAGTGAAAAATAAGGGCCTGCCAATAATTTTAAAACTTATATGAGTAATTACTAAGACAAACATAATCAAAAGTAAGCATTTAAGCACTGCGCACATAAGAAAGATGATCTCAGATTTAGCTTTTTATCATTAGCTCATATGATTGCTTTTCTTAACTTTTTTCACTAAAATGTAAGGTTTTTAAGGTAAGGTTAGGGTAAATGTTAGGGTGTCTTGAGGTGTAAAATGAAAGCAACCTTATCATGCCACACACCACATCTCTCAGAAAAGCTCTCAGACCCTGCTTTGTATTATGCCTAATTGGGACTTTTAAGGTGCCTAAGGTGTTTGGTGCCCAAATAGGCTTGGGCCTAATACAGGGGTAGGCAAAGTGTGGCTCAGGAGCCATATCAGTCTTAAGTCCCTTCTGTTTGGCTTAGTGGTGTAGGGACCTGTTCTTCCTACTACCTGTTCTCTTTTTAATTTTTTTCATTAATCTCCATGTCAATGTCGCGAACATTCAGATCTGACTTTTAGAGAAGTCCGCCGTCCGCCTGTTCGCGGGGAAATTGAATCGGGTGAGACTGAAAGTGACATGTACGGCACAGTTCCGTATTCCATATGCAGCAAGTGATGTCACTGACATCACTTCAGTTTTTTGACAAATTTTTTCACTGGAGACCGCGGTCTCTACCTCCTCTGGCCATATGTTTCTGCACCTGATCTGTTTTTGGAGAAGGAAGATGTCAATTTTAATCGAAATTTGTCAATTTTGACAGCACCCAACCCCCCGGCATATACTCAGCATATACTAGAAGTGTTGCACTGTTGTGAATTAAAGTATTTGATAATTGAATCCTTTATACATGCAGTAGCTCTAGATGTATAGATTGTATACACTAACATCCACAAGAAATTCACACATGATAGTGATCAAAAAACCAAGAATATATGTTTTTTTTGTCAGAATATATGTTTTTTTTTGTCATTTATAAGTACCCATTTTAATACATTTTTTCTATGTATTCTATGTTTTTCTATGTATTGCCATCAATTTGTTTGCAATCGTATTTATGATTGCATTCATGATTGTTTACAATTATCGATTTACAATTGTACTATGCAAAATTATTGTGTGTTACTCATTCACACTGTGTGGTGGTATGATCAATCGATCCAATCTAAAATTGATCATGCAGAAGGTGACCGATATATGGCTTTGAGTGGTTTTAGGTAGTTAAGATCTCTTTTAAATAAAACAGGCAATACAACAAATAGTAAAATAATAATTTACATAGGAAATGTTATAAGAAAAATAATTGCCATTTAATCTTTTTTTTGTTTTAGTTTCTAACTAACTTAATATTACAAAACCTTAAATACTTTGGATTGTTCAATATGTTCTCATTAAAAGAGTATATATATATATTAAAAAAGAAAGACATTGAAACATGGCTGACTACGAACAGGTTAAAAAGTTCAGTCAGCAGCAAGTTATGCCTGAGTAAGCACAAAGTTATTTGGATTTCGATTGCATAGGATGTGTTGCTAGGCTGATTAAAAGGGAGCTGGGAGATGCATGAAGAAATAATGCAAGGAAGGAGAGGTGGTAAAATGTAATCTTTTTTCAATCTGGAAACCAATAAAGGACAGATAGAAGCAGTAGGATGTGATTTCCTTGTGTAAGTTTCTTTTCTGTGTTATGTCAGAAGAAGTAAAATTGATGTCACATTTTTAATATAAAGTCTTTCTGTTTTACAAATATGAAGAATTTGAAAATTAAATATTCACATTACGTATGAACATTGTAAAGTGATTTATTGTCTTATTCCATATCAGGTAATTTGTCAGAGTAATAGACTAGTATTTCTAATATTTGCTGTGCAAACAATGTAGGCAGAAATAAAATATGTCCTTAAGTAAAAATAATATAAAGATGTCAAAATAAAATTTCAGCTAGTTACATTTGGATAAATATAAGATTTGCTTTTTTTCTTTTAACACTGTTTTTTTTTGGGAGAAGTCTAACTAATGGTATACTGCAGGTGAAGTCAAAGAACTGACATCCACCACTTGAAAACTGTTTACAGCTTTAGCACTGATTTACTATTATATTTTTGCACAGCATACCCTTTTCTAAAGTATGAAGTGAGATGTAGTGACATGAAGGGAACCTGTGTTCACTTCAAACTCCAACTATGTCTACAGGATTTTATTGCTATTAAATGCAGTTTCAGTTTACTGAAATCAATAAAATTTTACATAACTCTAATTGTACTGTAACAATAGAGCTTGAATTACTGAAAATGTTATTATTGGAACAGGTGTTGTGCAATCCTTATCTACTGTCACTGAATTTGGTGAGTTGAAATTAACCTATAAGACTTTTAAGCAACATTTAAGTCAAATTTAGGTGACCCTTGTTTGCATGTTTAAAGGGCACTGCCTATTTTAAACTGCATCTGTCCTAAGATTACTGGTAATCTCAGTTTAGTAAACAGTTTTAGACTATTGCCATACACCTTTAGATCTATCTGTCAGATATCCATTCAAACTACCATGAACTATGGAGTATAGGGTCCTCTGAACACAGGTAGACTTGATTGTTTAGAAAGTCCCTCATATTACATGGTTTGGATAAAACAAAAGGAGATTGAAAGGAAATGTCTCTAACTGAGTAGGACTGGGGTACTCCCTAAGCGTGTGGGAGTGCTGGGGCTGCCTTGAACCCCAAATAA
>CM070033.1:54395356-54410038 GCA_036250615.1 Ptychadena robeensis | reverse complement strand
CGGAAGTTCGCGTTCGCCGTTCGCGAACCCGAAAATTTGGGTTCGCGACATCACTAGTAAGGACATGTGCAGACAGTCAGGTTAGTAGTATAACAGTCACCCAAGCATACTGCTATACAGAGGCTATAAAGGGCAATGATGTGTAGGGCAGAGTCCCATTAAATGGGGAGCAAGCCCAACAGAGGGTGTTGAAGGTTTGCAAATTTTAATATTCTCTTTTGTAAGTTTATTGTGCATCACTGTATGTTTGTACATATGAGATAAATTAAGAAATCCACAAAAACGTTTTCTTTATTTATGAATTTTGCCTGGATATATGCATGTAAATCTGATTCTGGTACATCAAATCAGCAATGTTCTTAATGCAGTAATTACTAAGCAGGATGGGTAAACATTTATAGCTTGCACTCTGTTTTACACATTTCAGTTTGATGGATCAGATGAAACAACTGTAAAAACAGTAAACAACTGTAAAAAGTTCTTGAAAAGTAGGAAGAAGTTTTTCATGATCTCTATATAACTGGCAGCTTAATCATTTCATGCTCTTCTGTAGCTTTCATCTTATCCTTTTCTGACCCAGTATATACCAGTATGAGAAATCATTATGAGTTATGAATAACCAAGATAAGTGCTTTCCACTCAGATTTTCTCCTTATCAACATTTCATGAAAACTAGTGGCTCGGAAGATGCATGCTGTTATCTGCTATCTTTACAAGTGACTTGCTACCCTTTTATTTGTCTCTCCGACCTATCAGCAATAAAGAAACACACAGAGAAATTCTCCGGGTTGAAGGGCGAAGCTTAAAATGAATTGACATGGTGCATCTTTCTTTAGATATTATAACAATTATTCCATACTTACATGACTATAGTTGAATGCAAAGCCACAGGGAACATTTTTTACCTTTTTTTCCCCAGAATGAAAACAGCATTTACAGTGGGAGGCAGGTGTGTGCACCAGCGAAAAAAGCATCAATGTGATATATTTAGAATCGCAAATGGAAGTAAACCACTGTATTTCTACCACAGGGGAAAATGAAAAAGCCTGTACATAGAGATAAAAATCTTGGCTTGTTAGCCCAGGAGAATTTTAATTTACTGACAAGAAGAAATATAATCTCATCACGGTAGGTACAGCAAGAACCAGGTGTTGTTCACAATATTGTATTTGAATTGATGGTTTTCCATTGCAGTGAAAGGATGTGAAACAGCTGCCCTGACCATGTGCAAAGAAGGATGAGAGCTTTTAATTAGCTATAAGAATGCTGTTAATTTCACTGAGACCCTTCTTTGCTCGTACACTTGTTTGAAATAGCAGCAGGGCTCTTTTATTGCTCCAAAAGTAAGAGATTTACTAAGCAAACAAGGAATGCCATTTGGCCAGAAATTAAATAGAGTTTTGATGTGACATCAACAGAACATGCACATTATTCTGTCATGAGATGAAATGGCAAGGTTATAGCGACACAGAAGGCGAAGATGAAGAAATTAATTTCCACTAATTGTCGTAACAGAATATTCTATGCAAATGTATTCACTAAAGAAGACAAGCTGTGCAGGTAGAAATAAATTAAGATTAACTGCATAAAATATGGCCGGGCATTTTGTTGCCTCCCCTATGTCTCTTGCATAAAGATATCTCTAGGAACACTATACAACACAGAAACTGACCATATAATGAATAATATATATATATACTTTATAGTACTCTTTTAAAGAAAACTAGGACAGAGAGAAACACATTTATAAACATGTATGTATTTTATATTTAGATCTTGCTTAGAAGCTTACCAACTTCACAAACTTCTATTGGAACCCATCTTCCTCTGTCTCTAAGGAGATGGGTTTCAATAGAAGTCTATAGAGATTTCATGTGCAGCAACCGGAGAGACAAGGGGCCAGCATTGGTATTTAAACAAAGAGGCAAATTAAGCCTTGGATCTCGATAAGTATAGATCTGCATAGGAAAGATGGGGTAGAGTAGGTTATTGTAATAGTGGGAAAAAATTAAGTGCACTAAATTTGCTCTAAAGCCGACCATAGACATCTCAATCCATGGCCAGCTTGTAGCACACTCCTCACAGTATGGTGACATCCCGACGTTATGAGGAGTTGGCTAAAGAACAGACGGGAATCATGTGTGCTCCACTAACACAGGCGATTCCCGTCAGATTGTAGCCAATTAACTGCCTACAACAGGATTGGCCACATAAAGAACCAGCAGGATAGATTGACGGCCTGGGTCGCTTTTGGGTCAAAACCTCACTACCTTACATAGGTTATTTGTTCCTTTTTAGATTCATAAGAAGGAGTATGGGCTACATGTTGATCATTGTGTGTGTGTGTGTGTGTCCCTTGCATTGTCAGCTGTGAGTGTCCTATGTAGCTCTGTAGTGAGGTTTCTGCTATATTTGGTATCCACAGTCATGTGTTGTAGGCCAAATGTGAGTCTCCATTTAATTGGTGTTCTAAAGTAAATTCTTTTTTTTAAGTGTCAGCCAATAGGATCACAGTAAACAAAGGTCAGTTATCTAGGATATAAACTGTTTTATCACACTGAAATGTAATCACTTAAATATTAACATTAACTTTTTTTATTTTACTACACATTTGGTTCATGCAAAGGTCCAGGTACACTTTGTGTGGTACTCTATGGAAGAAATTGAATTTTTTAATATATGAACTAACGGGTGTGCTGACAATTAATCTCCAAAACATTATATGTGGAGGAAGAGGTTTGTCAAAGAAGAGATCACGCCTATTTTGGTTGATTGTGTGTTGTGTTAAAGACTGTCTGTGGAATGTGAGGAATATCCTAGTGTATAAGAAGGAAGTGATTGTGGTGCGTGAATGTAAGTCCATGGTTTTGAATAAGATGTATTTCTAACTATCATCTAGATGTGAAAACCTTGGGGGATGCTGAAGCTGCAAAGCTTTGGCAAGAAGAGAAATGAAGGAAATGGATGCAAAATTAATCAACTTTTTATCCGCTATATTTTGCACTTTTTCTGTGAATGTAAAGAATGTATTACTGTAAAGTAAGTGTGTAATTTAAGAGTGTAATTTTTTGTAATTTTTGAGGACAAGAAATGTACTGTGTTTTCAGAAAATACTGAAAAATTTACTATTGGCTTTTAAATCTCGAATTTATGTTAATGTTGCTACAATTAATATAAATGATTCATTTTGATGTTAGCATTAGCAAAGAAGTTTGTGTTTTACTCATCCCACTGATTAACCCCATACCATGGTTCATTACATGATGGCTAGCGAGAAGTTGCCATTAGCAAGCATTTTAGCAAGGCAATGTTTACAGTGATTTGCTATTATTTTTATATAAATGATTTAATAAAACATTTTTTATTAAACGTAAAGGAAAATGGCTTCTGTAACTACTCCAACCCATGTTAGCTGGAGTTAGACCATTTTATGTTAATCAAAACTAAATTAGCTAGTCCCAAAGTAGGTTGCTCCTTAGTAGAAACGGCAGAGTAATGCCTGGCATACACACGCCGATTAGCGGCCGATTTTTCCGCTGACCGACAGGCGTGTGCGCTCGCGCCTTCGGTTAGCGCCAAAATCGGCCGCTAATCGGCGTGTGCCCACATAGGGCGACAGATCCCTGTCGCCCCACTGCTCGGCCGGCCAGAGAACAGACATGTCGGATGTTCTCTGGCCAATGCAAGCCGATGCCATTAACTTCAATGAAGACCGGCGTCTTCATTGAAGCTAATGGCCGGCACACAAAGGGTGCCTGGCCGACTAAAGCAGCCCCAGAATGCACCTGAATGCAACGTGATGACGTCATCACGTTTGCATTCCAGAGCTCATTGGAGCTCGTCTGTCTGCACCCGTCTGTGGGTGTATGGCAGGCATTAGTGTAAACAATCCAAATAAGAACTGAGTTATTAGATGGACCATGATGTGAAAATAAAGTAAGACATACCATTTAACATAAAAGGAACACAGCTACCTTATCTTTTGGATTTAAGATACAGTTTGAAGTGCCTGAGCAATCTTAAAACCAACCCTATATAGGTAATTGAAAAATTAGCATTTGTGTTAGTCTACCAAAATGATTACAGTGTTTAAAAATTATGGAAATACATTAAAATCGAATTATTCCTATTGAAGCAGCTGTTACATTTTTGTAAAATTTTTGATAGAAGGTTTTTATTTTAAATGTTTGAAATCATGCTAAACTCTTTGTCTTAGATTTATGTTAATTATGTGTAAATTATGTTAGTGCAAGCTCACCCTGATTTGTTTATTTGTTACTAGGTGCATGGATACATTATATCACTCTAAAAAGGTCAGTCTGACCTGGCAGTATCTCTTACTCCAATCACTCAGATTGGCTCAGACGCTCTGGCCTATGAACAACACTGCTAGTGAATTATTGATAACAAAGATATCCATTGTTCCAAAACTCAGTGAAGAATGACAACCCATTAGGGCAGAGAGAAAAAAAAAAACCTTCAAAGACTTGCATGTTAGGACATTTATTTAACAAATATAGCAGCAAAACACACTAGCTTGTACAAATTGGTATGAATTAACTAAAAGCAGATTAATTCTTCAGTTTGAAACAGATATTTATTTAATGGTAAAATCACAATGTCCTAGAACATGAGTTGGGGATAGTTACCATAAAAATAAATGTGAATATATATATATATATATATATATAATATATTGTTTTTAAAAAGGTGCATATTGCTTATAAGAGCAAGATATTCAATCTTTGGTACAAAACAAAAAATTATCAATGGTAATCATATTTTGCATTTCAGCATATACTTAAACACTCTGCAGAGTATGAGGATTTTTTTTATTAGGTTGTTTACTTCTATTTATAATAATACATAGCCAGGTCCGTTTGCAAACAGGCAGATTTTTAAAAAGTCTGACATTCGCCTGTTTGCGGGGAGGTTCAAATTCCCCGCCTGTTCTCAGGGGATTTGAATAGGGAAGGATGTCAGTGAAGTCACTTCCGGTATCTAGAAAGCATAGTTCCGATTGCTGGATGTGACATCAGTTCCGGTTTTCGCAGCCGGCTTTTCACAAAGTCTGTAGTGAAAAGATTCTTCCTCTGGCGGGATCTTACTGCTCCTGATCCTGCCAGTGAAAGTAAAGTAGACTCCTTCTCGCTTGGGAACATGGCGGGTCAAAAACCCGTACTGCTCGCCAGCTAGAAAGAATGCGAACATCTATGTTTGCGGCCCAACTGTCCACCTTGTGACATCATAACGGCCCTAGTGTGACATCATAACTTACGTGGCATCGGGGTACATGACATGTTAGAAGAGGCATCAGAGAGGCGATCACCTCTGACCAGTTGAGAATGAACCCAGTTCATCCAGTGAACTTTTTGCAAGTGGACAGTTTGGCCTTCACTATTAATACAATATTATGTAACAGAATCCTTGTTTTGGTGAAACAAGCATTTCTTGCTGCTTGAATAGTTATACATTTAGAAATAATAAATTATTCTTGCCCAGCCTAGATTTAGTTTGCATGATAACCACATCACTACTTTATATATACATTTATATATATTACTGATTATGTCCTACAGGCAATGAAAATTCATGTCTCGTTTATTATTTCTTTATCAATATCTCATTTCCTTTAGTTAAAACCAAAAACACCTAAAAAGATGTCTTCCAGAAATCCAGGACATGGACTACAAAAGGCATGTATCAAGCCACTCCTAATATAGTGACAATATCAGAAGTGTGTTACATAAACTAAGGACACAGGTGGAAGTAACTTTGTTACTGTACTTTAGTATATTTTTCAGGCATTTTTACTTTACTTGAGTATTTCTTTGTGGACAACTTTTTAACTTTTCCTACATTTAAAAAAAAATATGTGTACTTTTTACTCCTTACTAGTAATAAAATTTTCACTCTTCTTCTCGCCTGCAAACAGTACAGATGTTCAACCCACCCCCTTTGCCGGTGAGAAGAAGTAATACATTTTTCCTCCGTGTATTTTAAGCTGTTACTAAGAGCTGCAATTTTTTATCCTTGGTAATGCTATATCGCTATTTTGTTACAAGACTTAACTTTTCGGTGTTAACTGATAGAAAGGCTCATTTCAGAAGGTTTATGGGTGATATGGTTGTTAGGTTTTTAAAAACATGTTCTCTGGCAGGAAAGACTTTCTTGCTGAAAAAGTAAAAGACTAACATTCCCGTGTTACAGTACATACATACAGTAACACATTGCATTGAATAGTTTTCAGTGCAGAAACCTGTATTCAATGCGATTTGTATTCAAAATCCCACCTCTGCCCTAGTGTGACATCATAACGTACGTGGCATCAGGGTACATGACATGTTAGAAGAGGCATCAGAGAGGCGATCACCTCTGACCAGTTGAGAATGAACCCAGTTCATCCAGTGAACTTTTTGAGAGTCTGGGCTGGTCTCAAACGCTAGGGAGGTTAATTAGGTTAAGTTATGTTGGACAGCTATTATTCTGAACTAACTGTACATTTATATGAAACAAATACATAAATACATGAAGACATAAAATAATATAAACACCTTATAGCTCTCAAGATTTTTGGAACACATTTATTCAGACAAAGTTGGCTCTAGAGTGCTATTGTCTTAGGTGAACTACGAGAGCAGTGCTGTGCCACCAGACAAGTGTAAACCAAGGCAAAGAATCTATGGAGCCCCCCAGGGTTCACTAGGGCACCCCGAAAGAAGTGGAGGCCTTGGCTGCGGGAGACTCCAAGGCTGCGGCCCCTAGCAACACTTACTGGCAGCGGCTGCCTGCAGTAATTCCAATACGAGGTACAAAATCAGCAGTTAGAAGAGAACTCGGGCAGGCAGCACAGGGTAGTCAAGTTGGTCCAGTGGTCAGTAACAATACAGCAATGGGAAGCATCAGAGACTTGAGGACCTATTTGTTCAGGAAGCTTCCTGTCTGAAGGTTCCTTAAATACAAGGTCATGTGGCTTGATTAGTCTGACTACAGTCGAGCTATAAGGAGTGCTAATTAGAGCAGATATCAGAGCATCTAGCAGGGGGAACAGGAGCCACATCAAGTGCCTTAGTAAGTTGATGTAAATCTTCGAAAAGTCCATGTTCTTTGAGTTTTTGGAAGTGGAACAGCAGAAGAGGTAAAGGGCACATCTGCAGTTACAGATCTCCAGGTAAAACCTGTGATCTGTGACAGCTATATGTGCTGTGGGTTCTTGTGAGGGGGATGTTTCATTTTTTCTCACCAAGATTTTTAAACCATTTTTTTAAACATGTCTTCGTCATTTTATTTACAATTTTTTATTAGGATTAGAATCTTCCAGCTAAGTCATGGAACCGTCATACATCATCAAATAGTTATTGCAATGTAAAGTATTAGTAGGATGTATGTTAATATTCTAAGCAGTTGCCTGATAGAATAATCTGAAATAGTCTAAAGAAATACTAAAAAAAGCCTTTTATGTATTATCAGATGGCCACAGATCTCTCACTCTACATGTTCATCATGTAAGTATTCCAGTTCTTTTGAAGTTGATCATTCCACTAGCACATATGCAGGTATTCTGTCATTAAAACTGCTCTTGCATTCATTTAAATTTTAGCTTCAAACAGCTACTTTGGTTTAAGATGGTAATGAAAGAACCGGGGATTTGTTTATGGTAAACAATTAATAGGATACAGTTATTCTAGTATTTAGCATATAGTGTAACATATTTTGGTCTCCTATAAACAAAAACAAGCATTTTAGCACAAAATATATTTATCATTAAGGGCACTCTGTGTCCTCTTTTTCGCACCTGATGCCTTCAACGTCTTATTGGTAATAAATAGTGATGGCGCGAACATGGAATTTGCGGTTCGCCAACGGCAAACGCGAACCCGGCGAACCCCATAGACTTCAATGGGCAGGCGAACATTAAAAAAACAAGGGGCCCTTATCTGGCCACAATAGTGTGGGAAAGTTATTTCAAGGGGTTCTACACACCTGGACAATGACTGACAGGAGGGGGAGAACCATGGCAAAATCCCCAAGAAAATCTTTTTTCACGCAATAAATCACAAACAAAGGATTTACAATGATAGTCAATGGTATTTTGAACATAAGAGGGGAGTGGAGAGCACTACACAACATGGTGGTAAATGCCTGGTGAATCCACCTGAAACAAACCTGTGGAAGATCTGAAGATCGGCTTTCAGTTGCACAGTTCCTTAAATAGTGGAATTTTAATGTTATGAGAGGGCACTGTGTGGAGATGGACGTGTGGAGGACACGGGGGAGATCTGTCGTTGGCGAAACTGGTGGTGATGGTCGTGTGGAGGACACGGGGGGAGATGGTCAGTATGGAGGACACATGTGGAGAGGACCCAGTGTGGAGCACACAAGTGGAGTGATGGACAGTGGGGAGGCACTGTGTGGTGATGGTCAGTGTGGAGGACCACTGGGTGGAGAGTGGATATTACCACATTGAAATGGGTATGCGATGATATTCCAGTGAAGAATGTAGATCAACGAAGAAAACTAGCTATATGGTTCCGCAATAGCAGCAGCGCAAGCTATCTTTCCTAACTCTCTCCTTTCAAGAGAATGTTGTAATGATGTGCATGGTTACTTGATCGGTTGTAGGGGGGCTGTGAGGGTCTGTGTGAACAAGGTGGAGGGTGCATCATGGCTGGATTTATGCACAACGTCAGTGACGTCACACATCGGTCCCTGGACCGCATCCGGGAACGTCTAGTTTCTGGGTTACGGGAGCGGATTGTGATGGCACTGACGTCACTTCCGGTTCCGAGCCGGTGGGGGGATTCACTACAAGACCGCCTTCATTGTCTGTAGTGAAAAGATTCTTAATCGGCACGATCTAGCAGGTATTTGATCCTGCGGAGGAAGAATAAGAATTAGATTCTTCTTCTCGCCGGCGAACGGGGGCAGGTGTCGAAACCGTATATGTCCGCCGGCGAGAGGGAGGATGGCGAACTGCTGCCTTGCGTACAGTTCGTCAATCCACTCTCTAGGATGCGTGTTAAATTCTTGGTCAATAACCGTGGAGAAAGGCATTACCTCTTCATACTAAAATTGCACTGGTCCATAGGGCCACTCTAACTTATGACCTCATACCTCCCTCTGTAACCCAAGTTTCTTACTCTTGTTTATCTGGTACGTAAACAGAATCTGCATACTGTTCCCCATCCATTGTTAAAAAACAAGTTGTAAAAAATATATGAAAGAACATTTTAAATCCTGGTTTTATTGTGTGGAAGAAAAACGTTTTACTAGTGATGGCCTGCTTTTCTTCCCGTGAGCAGTACGGCGGTGTTTAACCGCCTTTCACCGGCATGAGAAATTTATTATGCTCTGCTGGCCGGAGCAGTAAAGCAGAAGAGAAAGATCCGGCAGTGGGAGAAGAATTCTTTCACAGAGACCGGGTAGAGAAGCCGGTCTTCCATGAAAGATAATCAGTTAAACCAGAAGTGACGTTCGGATATCAACCAGGAAACTGATCCGGTACGGTAAGTAATTACTGTAGATCAAACAGAAACCTAGATAATGGTTTCCCTATAGCAGCAGCTCTCTTTCCCTCAACTCTCTACTTCTTAGCAGAGAATGTGTATGGCTCCGTCCTGTACTTGATATGTTATAGGGGGTGTGAGGGGGTCTGTGAGGTGGGGGTGTATTGCTGGATTATGTATGTGACTGTGACTCACAGGGTCAAAGTTTCTGCAATGTAAAAGATAGGGGGGCGGACGAAAAATCGCCATAGTTCGCGAACATGGGCCGAACATGCGATGTTCGCCGCGGATAGTTCTCCGGCGAACAGTTCGCGCCATCACTAGTAATAAATAGATTCTCTCAAATTCTAAAGCCAGCATTTCTTACACTCAATTCATTTATACACACTGTTCAAAAATATAAAGCTGTTTAAGGCAACATTTAAAAACATTTATTTTAAAGTATGTTTACTTTAGTGGACACAATTTTACATCAACAAAAGCATCCAACTGTAAATTTGTGAAAAAAACACATGTGAAATGTGAAAAAAAAAAAAGTTCTGACTCTGCACTCTAAAGTTCAAACAAAATCAAATGTTAAATCCTAAAGTAGCACAATTGATTGCTAAGAAATATCTGCTGTCCTATTTATAATTAATGATTATCTAATTTACTGGTAACTCAGATGGTGTTAATTAATCTGGTCTAATAACCTTGGAGAAAGGCATTTACTCTTCCAAGGTACTTCAAAACAGAATCTGCATCTGCTTCCCAAATCCCATTGTTAAAAAACAAGTTGATAAAAATATATGAAAGAAGCATTTTTCAAACTCCTGTTTTATTGTGAAACTGTTTACTAGTGATGGCCTGCTTTTCTTCCCCCAGTGAGCAGTACGGGTGTTTAACCTGCCCTGTTCACCGGCATGAAGAAGGTTATTATTCTTCTGCTGGCCGGATCAGAAGCAGAAAGATCCGGCCAGTGGAAGAATTCTTTCACCAGAGACCGGGTAGAGAAGACGGTCTCTCATGAAAGAAAATCAGCTTAAACCAGAAGTGACGTCCTGATATCAAAACCAGGAACTGTTCCAGGTACCCGAAGTGACATTTTTTTTTAATTTTTTTTAATTCAGATTCCGCGAACAGGTGGGGAATTAGAATCTTCCCGCAAACAGGCAGACGTCTGACTTTTTTAAAAGTCCAATCCGCCTGTTTGCGGACGGACCTGGCCGAAGTTCCGCCATCACTACTGTTTACCACAGAAAATTAGGGCCAATGTCCAGATTGCTGCCTTACCAAGTTTGGATAAAAACCCCCCATACACGCTTAGATTTTATGGCCGACCGACCAGTCAGGCAAGAAATCGGGTGCTGATCTTAAACTAAAGAGCTTAAATCGGCACCTGATTTTTTGACTGACCGGTCGGCCGATTCAGCTAATGGCCGATTTTGCCACCGACTGACTGGCGGACACGCACATCGGTCGCCGCTTGTTGCGTATGGGGGGCTTTTGTCTAATTACATTCAGTAGAGATGAATCTGCAGTCAATTGTGTGAGTGTGTTGTCTCAAAGCAGGTCTCCTGAACCAAAGCACTTCTGGATTCAGCGGGATCTCCTTGTTCTAAAAATGATACTCTGCATGGGTACTGTATAGTTGTGTTTAAAAGTTTACACACCCAGGCAGAATTTTTGGTTTCTTAACCATTGTTTAGAGAATATGAATTAGAACACAAAACCTTCTCTTTCACTCATAGTTAGTGGTTGGCTGAAGCCATTAATTGTAAACAACTGTTTATTGTTTTTAAAACATAATTACAACACAAACTACACAAATTATCCTGATCAAACATTTTCATAGGCCAGTCCTTAATACTGTGTATTGCCCCCTTCAACATCAATGATAGCTAGAAGTCTTTTGTGATGGTTGTGGATAAGGCTCTTTATCTTCTCAGATGGTAAAGCTGCACATTATTCCTTGCAAAAGCCACCAGTTCCCATAAATTCTTGGACTGCCCGTTTGAGGTCTCCCCAGAGTGGTTTAATGATATTGAGGTCAGGAGACTGAGATGGCCACTCAAGAAACCTTCACTTTATTTTTCTGTTGACAATGACAAGTCAACTTTGCCTTGTGTTTTGTATCATTGCCATGCTGAAATGTTCAAATACGTCCAATGCACAACTCCCAGGCTGAGTGCAAACTTTCCTCCAGTATTTTTTGTATACTCACTGCAAATCAACTCCATATTTCCTGTGCCCTTGTAGTTAACAGATCCCAAAACATCAGTGATCCACCACCATTGTTCACAGTAACATTTTGTACATATCAAAGGCCTTGTTGACTCTCCAAATGTAGCATTGAAAGTTGTGGCCAAAAATGCTAATTTCAGTCTCATCTGTCCAAATGACTTTGTGCCAGAAGGTTTAAATGTTTTTTGCATTTAAGTTTGTGTAATTTGAGTAGTAATGGCTTACTTCTGGCAACTTTACCATGCATCTTTCTTCAAGCACTTCCTTATTATGTATGTTGAAACATCACACCACATATTTCAGTGAGTCCCGTATTTCACCTGAAATTATTTGTGGGGGTTTTCTTGCATCCTACACAATTTTTCTTAGTTGGTCTACCTGAACGTGGTTTGGTTTCAACAGAATCAAAGTGGAAGATGGTTACCAGGATTAGCCATTCTAACTCTTTTGTAGCAAGTTGTGTTCATGTTATAAGGCCAAATCACCATGGTATGTAAGGTTTTTGTTTCATCATTTATATTCTCTGAAAAATGGTTAGGAAAACATACATTCTGTAAAGTTATGCACACAACAGTTTTTTTTTTACTGGTAACTAGTGATGGGCGAACATCGTCCATGTCCATCTACGAACAGACGGATGGGACTTTAGGAAAAGTCAGACGTCCACCTGTTCACGGCAAAATGATCTTGACCATACCTGTTCCATTCTCTAATACGGTAAAAATACCGGTTTTGGGGACCTGCACTTACTCCGTTCTTTAGCCGGCCGGACCTTTTTTAGATCCCTGCATGCCTGATCCAGCTGGTGAAAGAATACACCCGTACTGTTTGCTGATGATAAGAAAATATATGAAGTGTTTGCTGTGGACCATCCGCCGTGCAAACACTGCAGCCATCTCTACTGATAATTGTATTTGTCACTCTGTCACACCTGTGACAGAGCAAGGCAGAGTAACGATAGAGATGCAGCAGGGAGCTGACAAGACACAGGTGCAGAAGGGGTCTAAAAGACACCGTAAATGCACAGAGACCGAACATCACCAGCACTGCTGCCGATGCAACACAGCACCACACAGGTTTGCAGGGGCAGTGGGATGGGGAATCAGCCAGAAATGTTCTCCATAAATGTTGGGGAGGATAAACTTGCATTCCATGGCTCACATTTGTGTTTCAGTTTAGAAAAAAATCAAACTTATAAGAATGTATGAGGAAGTGATTCAATATTACAGCACTAAAGCAATTAGTAGCATGGTCACATGAATGATGGGTCCATTCACTTGCAACATAAAAGTGAAAGCGGTTTCCTGATTCTAGAAAATGAAGCAACATAGCAGAAGGTTCATGATGGGTATGTGAAGGGGATGAATAGGAATCTTTTATTTTGCCCTGCATGGTTAAACCACGGGTACACCTAATGGGCCAATCAAACTTATTTCAGTCATGTGCCAACACCCACAGGCTATGTTCCCACTTAGGCGATTAATTTTCAATCGTATCAATAAGGACAAGCCCATTGAAAGTAGTGTAGGTGATTGACAGGTGATTCTGCAGGCAATTGAAAATTGCCACCTCAGGCGATTAACTGCCAGCGCAGGCGCCTAAGTGGGAACATAGCCCCACCAACCACTAAAGTTTCTTCAAATTGATGTTTTAGTTATTCAAGAACAACAATGACACATAATCTGATTTTATGAGAGCTGCTAATATTCAATCTTGAGTTCAGTTCTTATTGAACTCTTTTATACATGAAATCATGTGAAGATTGAAATAAATATCCAGTCATGTTCTTTTTTGTTTTTTGTTATGATCTTTTTAATACTTTTTAATACATTTAAACAGAAAAGAAACCTGCATGGTACAAATCAACAGTTTTAGAAGTGCCATGGATCCTCTTCTTAAAATACCTCATTACCCATAGATGATTTGATAACATATTTTCATAGCTTTAACTCAACCCAGGACATAATTATCCTGGAACCAAAAGTACCTTCCACTCATCCAAACCTTAATGAACTTACCCATTTCAATTGTGGGCTTATTACATTAACTGCTAATTACAAATATTCAGTCCAAATTTTAAAGCTCTGTTACTTCATTGAAATTGCAGACAACGGTGCCCTAATTGTAGACCCGTGACCCACAAATTAACTTTTATAACAACAAAATATGTCGTGCGTTTTTTACCATGATGAAATTGAAAAGTTCAGATAATTATATTTGGGTTTCGTCCCAAAAAAGCCCAGTCTGAAAATGTGCAATTGTTTCAACAAATGTCAAACAACGCTTCTCATTGACAGTTATTGACAGCATATGTGTATATTTCTATTATATAAAGTTTTTTTTTATCCTGTAAAAGTCAATTTTACACAGACTATTCAGCTGAATCCAAGAGCTCAACCTGAAGTTTTGGATCTACTGCCAAACCACCATGATAATGGAAGCAGCTTAAAATAGCAATCTGTAAGACAGCATGGTGGCTAGGAAGATTATTACTACAGTCTGGTTGACAATCTGTTCATAAAGACTTCAATTTAAGTTCTGGCAGACATCATCTTACTGTACTTTAGTCACATTTATAGCCTCAAATTAGTATCTCAATAATTGTTTTAAAATGATGCTAGATAATTAGATATTGTCTCTGTATCTGTTTTGTGTTCCTTTATTGTATCTTCAAGAACAATTAAGTTTTTACGATTCCATCATATCTTTACAGATCAACAGAGTATTTAATATTTTTGTTTTATTTTTGACTGCAATAAAAAATAATATATGCATCATTTTATGTTTCTTTCAGCAGCTTATTGTCAGAAATGACAAAAATCAAATAGTCAAAAACCTTAATCAAATTACAACAGTGGGATGGAATGACTTGGAGCAGCTACCAATTTCTGTTTTGAAACTGTAACAGCCATTTAAAGTTTAGAGTTTTATAGAATTTTATATATATATATAT
>CM070033.1:54365060-54395256 GCA_036250615.1 Ptychadena robeensis | reverse complement strand
GGATTGGGCCGTGTAAATACCTTCTGTTTTAAGAAGGCTTGATTTGTGCTATATATATATATATATGTATTTATAATACAATAAAAGTATAAGCCAATGCACCTAATTCTACAAAAAAAAGCTGGAAAAGGAAAACTGAATGACTGACCTGAGTATGGATTTGGGTATGGCTCCACTACGTAAGACAGAAAAACACATGGGGAAAGCATGTGTTTTTCTGTCTGGTTTCCCAGTGTTGATTTCAATGGAGCTGTGGATTGGCCGTGGTGCAGTGCGGACACAGGAAAAAAAATCGATAAACTGTGTAAAAACACACACCGCATCCGCTCCCAATCTGCTCAAGTGGAACCTAACCCTAAAGGATGGTAAACACAGCACAGTTAATGCACGTAAACACAAAGCAAATGCTTTTTTTTTTAGAATGTAATTTTTTCAATAAGCTGATTTGTGAGTTAATTGTATAGCACCTAAACATGATATCATCACTAAATTAAAATTTGCTGGTAGAAACATTAAAAAAAAAGTGTTGATTTAGCTTATGTAGTGTTTACATAAATTAAGTTAAAACTTTTACAATTTCGACTTGACTTTGAACCTAATTTATGCAAAAGCTACTATGTGCTGGAGCAATATATATATATTTTTTTTAAATGTTCCTACAACCCTGACCCTATATGTCCAACAAATTCAAAACAGTTGATGGGTCATGTTCAATTGCCCCAAACATTATGGACGTTTGTAAATTCACCCTATTATGTGTCACATATCGCAGGTCGCCAAGTGATCTGTAACTGCAAATGTGCCATCTACCAGTTCTGCTGCTTCACTTCCCAAATCTCAGAGGACCAGGACCTTTCGTAGATCAGCTCCCTCTGTTGGTGGAAGTAATGGTGGCACTTGATGTACTCCTGCTTCCTCTCCTGGCCGATACCTTATTAGCACTTCTTATCACTGACCTGGAGCCCTGTCCGATCAGACCACGTGGCCATGTAGTTAAGGACTAACCTGTTTGCCGCCTGCCCTGACTATCGTTTGTCTGACTACGTCTCTGCCTGCAATCTTGGTAGCTCGCCTTGGATATTCTGCAGTCAGCCGCTGCTAAGCAAGTGTAGCTAGGGAGCGCAAACCTGGGGGCTCCCCGCAGCAAAATCCTTGAGAGGTGCTCTGGTGAATACCGGGGGGCTCCTTAGACTTTGTGTCCTGCTTTATGCTTGTCTGGTGGCATGGTCTGGCCACTAGAGATGGTCGAATTTTTTTTCAAAAATTCGACCATTTCGCCGATTTCGAGTTAATTGCAAAGCCCCTGAACATGGTATCATCACCAAACTTGCTGGAGATGTAGACAAAAAGAAAGTATGTCTCTAACACAAATAGTTTTTGCACAAATTAAGTTCAAAGTCAACTAAAAATTTCGAAAATCGGAATTTCGACTTTAACTTTGAACTTAATTTATGCAAAAAGTACATGTGCTAAAGCAACACTTCTTTTTTTCAAATGTTCCCACAACCCTTCTCTACATATCCAGCAAGTTTGGTGATGATACCATGTTCAGGGGCTTTGCAATCAGCTCACAAAGTTAGCAAGTCGAAAAATTCGACCATCTCTTTAGTGGTTCAATTATGACAATTATGACTTTTATATTCTGGTTTAAAAGGTGTAATAAGGCAACTAACAGTTGTTATATACAATCTAGTAATCGGATAAACAAAAGTTGACTGTAGTAACAGACTACAGATAGTCTATAACAGGTTAACTAATAAATATAGATACCTGTACAGACATACAAAATACATAGAGTAGATCATAAAAGTTTTTGTATCATAACTGTAAACTAACTCCCGTTAAAATGTTTGGATACATGAGTATTTTCATTTTGTAACCTAGTCTGTCTTGCATATTTATTCCATACAAGATATGGACAAGCATGAGAGCATTATATATTTTTTTATTTTTAAGAACAGGAAAATAGGTTGGAGTTTACCTGCCGTATAAACAAAAATCACACAAGCATATTACAAGAAAACAACATAAAGGAAGAAACAGACAGAGAAGCATCACAAACCTGTCAGTGTTCTCCATGAAGCATTGCCTTGGCTTGAGTATGCATGGTTAACTCAGAAAACTGGCTCACTAATCTTCATTTATAACAACAGAGTTTTCTGAAAACATCAGCCATCTCCCAGATATTGAAAAAGTTGTATTAATGAACTGAAAGTTATTTCTTATAGAAAGTGGCAGTTTATAAGGCACATGAAGCATTCTTTTATTTCTTTATATTTTGTCTATGTAAAATGATAATCCAGAGAGGATACACAATATACAACATTGTGGCTTGACTCAACAATATTGTAGAGAATTTTTATCAGTTATGTTGTATTCTTTGAGTAACAAATATTCTTAAAAAAATATATATTTGATGATACTTCATTTGAACAAAAAAAATGCCACTTTTACTATAAAAAAATGTAAAAGTAAGCTTTTTTTCACAACTCACATCTTTGCTGCTACCCCCTATACATAGTTTGATCTATTTTTCTTCTAATAAAAATATTTTATGCTATTTTTTTAATTAAGGCTTAGAACAAGAGAAGGAACAGGGAAGAAATTTGCCATTAATTGTACTAAGCAATCTTTGCAAAGAGGCTACACTGCTTAAGACTAGTAGTGGGGACCAGTGCATTGTTGGTGAGATGGTACTTTGGATGTTTACTTATTTTTGGACTTCTGGAGGGGGGGGGCGGGGGATTAATACACTTCTGGTTGGATATATATGATATCATTCCAAATATTCTTTCAAGTCACTATTTTGTAGAGCTGGTAGAAAATCTAAATTTGGAGTTTTCAGTCAGGATAATTTTGACTTTTTCATGGAAAGTTGAATTTTCACTGTAAAAAAATATATGTAACTACATTAGAAATATAAAATAATATAAGTATACTATATTGTTATTTATATATTCAGCAGCAGATGTAAAGAGAATATAATCCACCACTCTATGGAGTGAGTATAGAGGTCTCCTTGACCTCTTACCCATTCCTAAAGGGTTACAAAATTAGGGTTAAAAATGAATAAAATATAATTAAGAAACCACTATTAAACTAAAAGTGTAAATAGATATTTTTTAGCATTCAATGGATTTTTATTTATTTTTCCAAAATACAACATACCAATAGTAGTGATGAGTGGCATAGGCAATATTCGAATTCGCGATATTTTACAAATATTTTACAAATATTTACTAATATTCGATTCTATATTCTCGAATATTCGCAATCGCGTGCGAATCTAGAATCCCTTCGTAATTACCTTAATTACATTAAAATGAATGGTCACGTGCTATTTTTTTTCGCATTGCGAATTTATATTCGCAATCCATGGCCATACGCATCCCAATACGAATATTCGAAATTGTGAATATCCGCTGCCATATTCGCGAAATTTGCAAATTCTCGATATTCGCCGAATCTATTCAAAATTCAAATGTTCGAGCTCAACACTAACCAATAAATCACACAATATCCCTATTCATCATTGCCAAAGCATATCCCCTCCTCCCACTACATCCCACCTTTCAGTGCCCCTAACAAGTTAAAACACAACAAAGAAAAAAGAGCCCATCCCCTCCACTTCTTCACCCCTCCACTGCTCCCTCAAATTTCTTTGATGCAGAAAAAATTTTCCATTGTGTCCATGTTTTTCTGAATTTTTCCTCTGTATTGTATAGTGTCACGGTTAGATCTTCCATTCGATATACCTCATCAGTTCTAGCCATCCATGCAGATATGCTGGGTGATAATGACTGTTTCCATGTACGCGGGATACTGGCTCTAGCTGTGCTCAGTAGGTGGCGCATCAGTGAATTTAAACGGTAAATCATTACAATGAAAGAGATATATGTTTCTGGTCTTTCTACCATGTCTTGTCCCGTGATCACTTTCAACCAATACAGTACTTTCGCCCAATATGGTATTACCCTGTTTCCCTGATGATAAGGCACTGTCTTATATTTATATGCCCTAGGTCTTATTTTCAGGGGGATGTCTTATTATGATCACTCTTTGCCATTCGTCCCCTTTGAACACTCTGTGCCAATTATTGTCCCCTTCCTCTTCACTGACTCACTTTTTTTGGATTCTACCGGTACGGCCGGGTAACAGACTCCGTGTCCTTACTGTAGCCAGCCCTGATGGAGTCACACGGAGGCACACAGTTACCCATTGTACCACCAGAATGGGAGATTCGGGCAGGTATCGGTGGGTGTCTTATTTTAACGTTTTGGGCAGAAATCAGGGGATGGCTTATTTGATGGGGATGGCTTATCATAGGGGAAACAGGGTATGTAAATAAATTAATTAGCAAACAATCTCCCCCACTGTATTTGATTCTGCGCTGATGACCCTTGAGGTCCTTGCTGGATGGATAACGGGTATGGGGCAAGTGCTGAGCAGAAACACTTACCCTCAGCTGTTACCAGGTATCTGCCTGTAACTATCAATATGTCCTCAACATGTTGGGCATACACAATAGTGTCAGAAAAAATATTTGAAAGCAATCTGTTTTATTTCTAGGACTTTCATTTAATATTTCAGGAATATTTTAGATCCGGTAGATCTCTATACTCATTGCATTCCATTTTCATATGTAGTAATTTGTGTTATATTTACATAGAAACATGGATTTTATTTTGAAATTTTGAAATTTCGGATGTGAAAATTCCACTATAAATGGAAATTCCGTGGGGATGGTAGAAAATTTGCAGTAGAAATTTTTTTTGACTATATACATAATAAATTCAAACCATGCAAAAACATGCACTTTCCTGATTAAACAACTGCTTGTCACAAAACAAGCTTGTTAGGCGTTAGGAGTAGGAGTATTGTTGTGGGTTTGAATATTAATAATGATATATTTTATATAAACTAATAGAGATATTTTTATATGAATATTTAGACATTTAACCTGTTAATGAGGATACTGTATAACTAGAGCTGGCTCATGAACAACAGTTTGATTAAGAAACAGAGCACAGAAGCAATTTCACAGTATAAATGTATGAATGTTTATAGACTAAGTTATACATAAAAAGTATAATAATATAGTAATATAATAACATGACAATACAATAACATATAAGACAATATGAGTTATAGTACCTTCAGGTGTTAACTGGCAGCATTTGTGTCTCCTCCTTCTCCTACCACTAACTAACTAATGTAACCACATTTAAACATAATTTCTGGGGTGGTCCGGAGGGTGTGTAACTCAAGTCTGAGGATGTTACCTGGGTGCTAATTGGATGAGCTAAATGTATGTGGGTTACCCCATTGATTAAAATATTGATCCCATCTTGCATAAACCCTTTGAAGTGTAGATGGGACCAGGAGTAATTTGCCCCCTGTGGCTTGGTATAGTAATGTGGTGCCATCCTGGACTGCAAGGGCTTGTTTCCATTATATGTTGGGACCCCTACGCTAAGCGTATACGCTTAGCAGGGGTCCCAACGTATCCCACAGACTTTGCCTGCCGGCGGACATTCAGCCTTACACCGGCGGAACGGCTCGGCGCAATGAAGACCCTCCGCTGAGCAGGACCTCCCGTGTACGCTTAGCGGAGGGGTCCCAACGCAATGGAAACAAAGCCTTAAGATGAATACATTTCTCATGCTATTGTTAGGATGCCCTAGTTGTATTTACATTATCCCAGGAGGTCAAGAGAGGTCTCTAGATAACATCTTATTGTCTACAGGGTCTATTGTTGTAGTGGTGAATCACATGTAGACATGTACAATACTGTGTGATATTAATATTCATCTACAAATGGAGATTTATCATAAAACCATTTGCAACAGTATGTTTCTGGAAATACTGTAAGTATGCATTAGACTGTAAATGTGCAAAACATACAGAATATGTTTGATAGAAATGTAAAGTTGTATACATAATATACTATTGTAATTATATTTTTAATTTGGTCTTTTTCTTTGTTATGCAATTTCAAAAAGTATTTATTTTATTTTTGGCCTTAAAAGTCCCTCTGTACAAAGTGTCTTGGTCAGAAGACATTGTAAGATATTGCTTCTGACTAGTGTAACTTCATTTTCCATAATGTTTACCAAACATTGGGTGCAGCAATGGAACAAGGCAAACTGAACATGGCAACGTTTGTTACTCTTATCCTTAGAGGCATTCTGATAGTATGATTCTTTCTAACATAGACAGGAACCTTTGGGTGTCCTATAAATTATACTTATTATTTCTGTAACACTTTGAACAAGACATACTGTCAGACCACACAAAGCTGTAAATTGATTATATTGTGTTGATTGTATTTTAGTCTTTCCTATGTTGTCTGGCATGCTGAATAAAATGTCCCCTTTCCACCACTGTAAATTACCACTATTTTCTTTAGATATTTTTTGGTCTTCTGATGCTATATTTGCTGCATAGTATCCTGAGTATATCTTGTATGTATATACACACACACATACAAACACACAATAAATGTCTATAAAGTGGACATGTGTGTGCAAATCTTGCTTATAAAAATTCATCTTTTTTTCTCACATGAAATCCACCATATACCCCAAATTCAGTCTTTTCCCTGGAACAACTTATTATATGTTCAGGTTTAGACATTTTGTATTTTTATCTGGAACAAACAAGAATACCTACTTTAAATTTGGATTAAATCTGCAGAATTATAGTCAAATATTGTTTCTATATTCTATAGCATGGGAACAGCACAAAAATACCTTTGAAGTTCTGAACAGCTTATATATCTGTCTTTTAACAGCATTTCCAGAACAAAGAATTACAGAGTAGGTTTTATTATCCACTAATGGATGTTTATTACGAAAACATTCGGTCTAGGTGAAGTTGAGAACTTCAAAGTACTTGTTTTTTAATGTTCAATGCATGTGGTACAGCTTTCTGTTCTATTGGAAAAATATCAAATAAAGTAGAAATGGGAAGAATGTACAAATAGGCTTTAAAAAATAAAAAGATCAGGGGCATGACCGTAAAACACAGTAACATTTGAAAGGGGGTGTTGCAACTTTTCATTATTACTTTCTTAGTTTGGTCCTACTAATTTTTTTTTTTAGTAATACAAGAATTATAGTCTCCGTCTCAAAAGAGGGGGTTTGACCGACATCCCAAAATACATAGTACAGAAAAGGGGGGGAGGAACTACAGGTATGGTGGTTATACCAAAACCCGTAGTCCAATTGTCCTCTGTTAGGCACAGAGGTGAGGGGACTTAAAGGTCAAAGAAATGGTAGACAAGTATAGATCAGCGTAACAAAACAATGGTTGAAGGAAGTAAATGATACATAAACTTTAATAGTCCATAGTAGAATCATGTACAAATGGTTGTATTCATATTTTTGACACAGAGCTTCTGTGTTGGATCCCCATAAGCACGTCTTCATCATACCCCAATGGGTTCAGGAGCCCGAAAGCCCACATAGGCTGAAACAAACCCAATGTATGTTTTGTTCAATATTTGGACTTCCTCAGGGGGTAGATGCTCAGGGGGGGGGGCTGATAAATGGGGCAAGGATGGTGTGTCAATTCAAAGGTAAATCTAGGTAGATAGCCAAAGACCAGTGGCGACGAATGGGAGGTAGAACGGGGAGCCCTCGGGCACAAGGGGACCCACAGATACATAAAGGGCCCCCCTTTTTCATATCATACCAGACCACACGCCAGCAGGGTATACTCGGGGGGGCAGACTGTTCGGGTGAGAGCAGCCAATAACTTTGTACATTTTGAATAAACAAGCAACCTATAGAGGATTTTAGTCTTCCATTACAATAGTAGCGATTTTGCTATTATGTAATATTTTACTTCTCTACATCTCCTGCAAGTTTGGTGCTCATACCATGTGAAAGGGCTTTGCAATTAAGTCCCAAATAAACTAGTAGAAATGTCTATGCCATCTCTCATAGTGAGACAGGGTGGACATACGTTCATTAAAGGGGAGTTATTTTGTACTTTTGTTAAACTTAAATATAAATAGCAAATGAGTAGCCTCCAGGTCTTAAATCATACCCACAGGCTTTTTGAAGAACTTATATAAAAATATAAACATAATAATTATAAAATATGTAAAAATACATGCACAAACTTTGTGTGTAAGTTTACCGTCCATCTGGAAATGTTTGGAAAAGCAAATGATTTGAAGAATCAATACAAAACATGAAGATATCGCATGTTTCTTGAAAACATCTTAATATGAATATTTAATAAAGTTCTTTAAACATCATGAATCAATGCAATTGTCTAGAATTCATGTCTAGTGTTGTATCTCTGAAGGTTAAACACTTCCAATCAGTGCAGGCACATCCTACTGATGATATTGATAAAAATATTCTGCTAAATACATATTCTTTTAAATTGAGCTAGGATTTGGTGAAGTGTTAAGGTGAAATTCACAGTATGTATTAAATTATATTCTGAGAAGAAGCTGTTGCTTTATCTAAATAAAACAATCTAGATGCTTAAAAAAGAACATAAACCAATAATTTACAGAAGGTAAATAACTCTGCTCTATTTCTAAAATGACCTGTATCGTTTAATATAAATATGATTTCATATAACAATAATAAAGTAAATATAACTCTTTGTAAATGACTGATAGCTTTGCTTGCCTACTTGTATGGGAATGAACTAAGGACAATCCTGTTAACGCTATATCTTCAAAGACTTTTGCCAGCATAATAATAATGGTAATTAAAATCTGAGTTATCTGTATTTGTGATCAAGATCATTCATGGAGAAGGCATTTAAATTATTAAGAAGATCTATCCGTTACACCATGAACATTTTATACAGACTTTCTACTGTGTGATGAGAACATTGCATTCAGACGGCCACTGATTCATCACTGTTGCTACTAATTATACCTTCAAGTTTCTCCTTGACCTGTCAATGTCTAACCTGTATTGAGTGAGTTATTTAAGTTTTCCAATCGATGAGAAGTAGGGATGCTGATATTTTTGTAAGTGACTGTCTATTTACTGCTTTGTAGTATATCTTCTCAGAAATTACCATTTCATTCACTCAAACAAATTAATCTAAAAGAGAGAAAAGTGCATCCACACTCTAAAGAAACTTTCAACTGTTTAAACAAGTAGTACATAGTACAGAAATTGGATACACAGAAATATTGAGATACAGCAAAGTTTTACAAATTTTTTTGACTAAATTAAATTATTTCAGTTGCACCAGGATTTTTGTAATATGTGAATTTAAAAAAGCATTCAGTTCCTAAGTCACTTTATTAAAGAACAGCAGACTCATTACCTCAACAAAGTTGTTGAGCTGGGGGGGTTGGTTGCTAGCATAGGTACCGGGCCCCTATGTGCCAGCATACTTCACATAGCGGTACATAACAGCCCTGCAAAAATGTCTACTATAGGTAATTTGTAAAATATTGAAAGAATGCTTAAGTTAGTTAGGATATACTTTTTATATTGGTTAACTTTGTATAATACTAGAGAGAAGTAAATATACCAGACTGCAAAATTATGCATTACAGAACACTCAATAATATTAACTTTTAATAACTATAATGAATTAATTGCAAATTTCCTGCTAGCCATATCTGATGTGATGACAGAGCCAGAGTAAACAATTTGACCCTTAGGAAACCTAGGTTTAAATTGAAGCATGGAACTTGGGACAATTAAGCTATTCAGGTAACAGGAGATATGCAATCATCTGCCAAAATTAACCAAGTTCCCTTTCCATTTGCAGTGACAAAGCAACTCTGACCCATTAGGGAACGGGCTCCACAACATTTTTATAGATGCCCTGTGGTATGTGGCACCAAATGTTAGCTGCAGTACTTTATAAGTCCTTCTCCTGCACCAACACCAAGCCAACACCTTGAACTTTGTCAGGTTTTTTTAACCATTCCTTATGGTTTGTTGTGTGGTACAACACATTAGCATGACAAAAAAAGTTGGTTCATGTCAAAGTAACATTCACATGAATTCCTGGATTTACCCAAAATAACACACTGTTTGCCAGTCTTCCCATAGGGCATCCTGATGCTATCTATATCTAAAAGAAATGAGATACAAGCAAATGTTTTCTCACAGGCCACCTTTTTTATCCATTGTGCATAGTCTGTGTGACTACACATCCCTTACACCATGTGTTCATGTCCCACTGTAAATAGGACTTTATTCTATTTGGGCTAGCCCTGAAAGCAGCTCCTAGTAGCTCCAAGTAGCAGGTAGTTCTTTCCCAGTTGTGTTGGGGACATCCCCAAAGTCTGTCTTGGCTTACTCACTATTGTTGTCAAAGCGTTGCCCCTATCTGAAACATTACGTTTCGGGAGGGTTCAGGGTATCAGAAAACTCTACAGAGATGAGGCAAATATCCACAGCTTATTTATCTTTTTATTTATCTCACTTTGTGAATTTGGAAAATTGATGAAGATGTGTGCTACACACACCACAAGCTCTTAAAGTTGGTGTAGGCAGGATTTATTTAGGTTCAGCTGCTATTCATTCCTTTCTCTTATAGCCACTATTAAAACAGGCCTGTTATCAAACAAAAAAGTAACAAAAAACATTGCATGGTACCCATAAATATCAGCAAAATTATTCCTAAACCCTGAATATTTGCTTTCAGGCCCTTTCACATTAGCTGTAGCTGTGGTAACGTGCAACGCAATGGGGGGGCAATGTCAAAGGTACAACAATGCTAATGCAAACTGCTCTGCGTTGAGGTACTGATACACAAACACGGCTAGTGTAAAAGGGTCCTAACAGCCATAACTTGGCCATAGCGCTAGCAAAGTGATACTCTTCTGCAACTATTCTCTGAAGAGACTTATGCTAGGCATACACATGCCGATAAGCGGCCGATTTTTAATTTTAAAGGTTAAAAATCGGCCGCTAATCGGCATGTGCCCACATGGGGCGACAGATCCCTGTCGTCCCACAGCTCGGCCGGCCAGAGAATGGACATGTCCGATAATCTCTGGCCGGCGCGAGCCGATGGAAGCCGATGCCATAAGCTGCAATGAAGACGGCGTCTCCATTGCAGCTTATGGCCGGCACACAAAGGGTGCCCAGCCGATTGAAGGGGCCCCACAATGCAACAGGATGCTAACGTGATGACGTCATCACGTTAGCATCTCAGAACACATCGGAGTAGGTCGGTCTGACCTACTCGGTGTGTGTATGCCCAGCATTAGGGAAACTTCATAAATGCAGTGACATCTCCCTTTTCAAATCTTCTTGCAACCTGCAGAGTGAAGATTTATTGATTACACTTGCTGATTTAAAACGTGTAATTCAACAATCCATGTTGAAGGATTGTGATAGATGAAGGATTTGTTGAAGGATCGAGGATCAAACATTCGGGAATCTACCTAAAAAATTTCTGTGTATGGCGCCATTAAGCCATGAACATTTTAGGAACTGAAAAACATTTAGGATAATCTAAAAAGTAAATGATTTCCTTTAATTTGTTTACAAATATTTTTAATTAAATAGATTTACACACAGAGTAAGCATTTATTTATTTCTCACCTTGCTAATTTTGACCTACAGTCAATGAAAACACAACATTTTGTATTTAGGAAAATCATAATATAACATAAAATTATGTATTTCTCTGTTTGAAAACCCAAATGTCTGTCAAGAAGTGGTATACTTTTTTAATTAATTAAGACACTCAACACTAATTCAACACTACTAAAAAGTATGTCCACATACACATTCAATAGTTGTCGGGCTCATTTTGCAACTTACTGTTTATCCACTCCTCTTGCGGTTTGCCCAAACCCATCTTGGGGCAAGTTTGTTTACATTAGAAACTCACCCAGAGCTACACTGGGGAACACTTACCTATTGCTTCCGGCACTGCCTCTTCAGCATTATAGGTGATGCTGATGAAGCTGGGGGTATGGGGTTAGCGGTGCCATGGACCTCCATGTGAAGGAGGCGTTATCAGTTCTCCGCCTCACATTGCCGGCATCATCTATGATTTTTTCAAGGGATTTCAAAATGGGGGTAACTTAGGAGGGACAGTGTATTACTTTTCCTCCTAAATTTCCTCACATTGTCTGCACAAACGTGCATTGTGCATTGTCTGCACAAACGATGGGTTAGAAAGCAGAGTAGCACCCCATGCAAAGTTAGTCAGCTAATAGGAGGGATGTGAGGTAAACCTCCTGATACCGGAAGTGACATATGTGATGTCATGGGCATATTTTTCCCTTACTTGACAGGTATGTTTAAATGTCAATGATACAAGTTCAAGAATTGCCAATAGGAGAACCTTTAGTATAGTATAAAAAGTTGTAAAAATAATATTCTAATATTGTATCAGAGGACAATCACAGGTGAGATACTTCTTATTCCAGCTTCATAAATGATGCCTTATGTGTGCAAGAAAATGATTAGTTTATCTATAGGTGATGGTGTGTCAGTAATTCGCTGGTTGTGCCTAACCCAAGCATACGAAAGTAAACTAACCAATTCAACTAAACCCCCCAATAAAGTATCTAATATGTGGGTTTTTGGGGCACAAAGTCATGTACAAGTATACATATGAATCAATAAAAAGTCTTTATTAAAATACATAGGACCAGTCCATTAAAATCTAAATATATTCAATGTACATATTAAACAGAATGACATATAGCACTTAGTAATGATGAGACCATGTATAAAACATCAATTGTGGTCGCAAAAACATCCTCTGACATGTTTCGCCCGGATTGGGCTTCTTCAGGGAGATACAGATATTTCTTTCTAGCTTCAACAAATTTCAACATAATTATCAAAGTATTGACTCAAACATATATTTGTTTATTTACAATTTATAAGTGCAAGACAGCACTGATATACGTAACTACAGCCACAAGAATCAAATAAATAGAACTCGAACAGCCTTATGACCACCATTTATAAGAAAAGTACTTACAAACAACAATGTTGCAACCTGATTGAAATGTCCGCTATCTTTATTTCTTTTCCAATCAGTGTTGATAGTCTAGTCGGGAATGCAACAACAGGAGAGGTAATATCCCTTTCACACACTCCCCACATCCAACAGCTATGGAGGCTGTGGAGGGAAAAAATCCTAGGATCAAGGGAAATATATGCCTAGGGAGGAAAGGGGAAAAGGGATCAAGCCCAACAACCAGTCCAAGCTCCCATGCAGACTCCTTATGTTGTATGAAGGTGAGCAAATCCACCCTACATCCCTTCCCCCTAAATAGGGGGAAATAAACATGCATCCAGAATATCTCATCCAATTGCTTACAAATCAATACATAGAGATAGAAGATCGGTCTCCCACATTTGGGGGGGAGCGTGTTAATAGCCGAAATCAAGGGGCGCCATGCCGCTAAGGAACGTGAATGTGTTCCAACCAGCCGACCATCATGTCGCCCTCCCTCAACGGCCTGGGGAGCATACTGAGCCCCAAGCCATCACAGAGTCTGCCCGAACACCCGCACCATACTGGAGGAGCCCCAAGGATGAAATGGGGGAAGGTGCCCGCCACCTCCCAGGGAAGAGTGTATGTCCCGGATACCACAGGCTCGCCCATGATACACTACCCAGCACCACCTGATCTATGTCATCAAACCCTCTGGGATATATAAACGTCCCCAAGTATAATACATAAGTCACTACCAGCATACACTCAAATATATATCATATATAACGCATAATTTAATTAAATAGATTAATAAAGGGTCCGTAAATAATATGTAAGGAATTACCACTAATAAATACCTTATTTTTCGGACTATAAGACATGCCGGACTATAAGACGCACACAGTTTTTAAGGCCCCCATACACGGGTCGGATTCCGACCGGATTCCGGCACGATCGATTCCGGGCGCGTGCACGCGAATCGATCGTGCCGGAATCGCGTGCAGCCCACCTTGTCTGTCCGATCACGTCCGATCGTTCGGGGGCCCAGAATCGGATCCGTCAGAGAACCAACATGTTGGTCTTTTTGATCCGATTCTGCACACATCAGGGGGAGTTGCCATTTGTGCGGTGGACAATCGGACACTGAATCGTCCCGGAATCCGTTGGACAAGGTGGTATGCAGCGATCGGATTCTCTTAATTGGCCGATCGATCACACCTGCGATTCCCGGCAGAATCGCCGGAATCGATCGGATAGGTGATCGAGCGGCCATGGAATCCGACTGTGTATGGCTAGCTTTAGGGAAGGAAAACCAGAAAAAAAATTTAATAAGTTTTCACATAAATTGGGTTAATGCAATGAACTCAATAAATGCAATATTCAATTCAGCCAGTAGGGGTCACTAGCAGCAGTACATTCTAAGCACAACGTCCTACTTCACACTGATCAGCAGGAGGAGGAGGGGGGCAGAAAGCTGCAGTCTTCTCCCTCTACACTGCTCTGATCAGCTGTTACTGTGTCCGTGGTAACTGCAGAGGGATTGCAATTCCCAAGGACACTGAGAGAGGGAAAGATGGCAGTTCCTCTCTCTCTCCATTGCCTATGCCAGCAAAGCTCTGCTGACATAGTCAATTATACCGCCTAATCTCCGTGCCGGGACATAAACTACCACATTGTGAGGGGTGTACTTACTTTTGTGAGACATTTCCCCTATATCTGTTCGAGATTCTTGTACTCGCTTCTTCCGTTTGATTTAAGCCTGTAGGTCAAGCAAACTCTCCAGAGTATGAAAGTTGAATATTGCAATGTATACCAATGAATGGTAGACCTGAATTTTAAAATATAATATATGTTACAGTATAATACATGCATTCTCAAATGAAACACAATAGTGCAATATACAGCTACTGTATTTATGGCATGTCCTATGAAAGAAATAAAAGGCTAGTACAGCTTTTCCATTAAAATAGAACATAAAACGTCTAGAAGCACATTGTTTTTCTTTACAATGAATTAAACAGAATGGGGAAAGGAGCTCTATATACATCTATAATTTACAAATAAAGTGTTAACTGGAATAAAGGAGTTTGGCGCATTTTATTCTTAATATATTCTCATTTGACAGTAGTATATGGCAATTCAGCAGGAAGCAGTCAATGAAATTAATCACACCGCTACAATGCTAGTTCTTTTGTTAAAGAATGTCCTTGTTTCCTAATGTACGGCACAACAGAATTCTAGAATTAATCACAAGTTATTGAGTTTCAAACTTTAAATAAAAGTACAACTTGGTGTCAGTTTAGTTCAAACACTCCAAATATTTATCTGCCAGACTCTCTGTAAATAGAACTGACATATAGGAATAGCAAGAGCATACCCTTGGTGTTGAAGTACCTTGAATTTCCCAAGTGTCCTTACAACTCTAGTTTTCTGTAAATTGAAGAAAAAATGACAGCTGTCGCAAAGTCTTTCATGAAAAATTCATGTTGACCTTTAGAAGCTATATGTTACAATTACTGCTGTAGCCATCGAGATCTTGCTTTGGGATTTACACCTTCACATAGCAGCAGATCGGTAACTAACCCAGAACATTTTTCTTTATAGTTTTTAACATTTTAATAATATTATGTCTTAAGTAAGAGTTTTGTGGATTTCAGGGGGACAAGAAAAGACATTCTGAATCAATTACAATGTAAAAGGCTAGAATTAAATAATCAACTGAAAAAAGCTAGTTAGTTTGCGTTATTGAACAATTCTTTGGGGAGAAAATAAAAATATATTGGGTCTAATACAGAAATACAAATAGAAGAAAATACTGAGAACTGAAAGTGAATCAGGAAACAGATGTTATTTCACAGAACTATTTTAACTCAGATACTGACTTAAATTTGAAAAATAAATACAACTTTAATAGTTTCATTCAATTCCAGATAAAACTGATAATGCTAATATTGTATACATTGTATGAAACTTTACCTAACTGTAGTGAGAATATGTAGTTCACATATTATTTGAGAGATGGTTAACCTCCCTAGTGCACTCTAGTACTCTGCTTGTTCTTCCCTCCCTCTTCCCCTCTGCACATCACAGGCATTATCGATGACAGGAAACCAAAGCCCCTCCTCTAACATGGAGGTCTATCGGTTATCCCCCCAGCCCTTTGGCATCATTGGAATCAATTGATAGCATATGTAAGTATAGAAGATCCCAGCTCAGGCAGAGTTTGTTCTGCTCGTCTTAACTGCTAGGGGGGCTAAAGATATGGGGTGAAAAGTTAGACAGCCACCCCCCCCAAAGAAAACAAACAATGTACTCAACAATACATTTTACAAATGCAATTTTTAAAAAACCCCATGAAATCTGATTGATTAAATTCTTCTGGGTATAAGATTACTGGTATAATGCTTACCTCTCAGCTGGTACATGGTGTAGAATCACAATTTATAAAAATAGTGATGGCCGAACTATGTCTGTGAACGGGCGGATCGGACAGACATGATGGCCATGTCTGTCTGCGAACAGGCGGATCGGAAAGTCCGCTATCCGCCCGCTCATGGGCTTCTAGGCGGGGAATTTGAAACTGAAAAACCAGAGGTGACGTCAGTGATGTCACATCCGGCACCTGGAACACATAGTTCCTGGTTGTGCTAGCCAGATGTGGCGTCAATGACATCACTTCCAGGTTTACGAGCCCGCTTTTCACTGCAATACCGATTCTCTAAAAGATTCTCCCTCCGGTGGGATCTCGCTGCTCCTTATCCCGCCGGAGAAAGAATAGACAGCTCCTTCTCGCCGGCGAACAGGGCGGGTCGAACACCTGTACTGCTCGCTGGTGAGAAGGAGGGCGAACATGCATGTTCGCGGCCGAACTGTCTGCCTTGCGGGCAGTTCGGCCATCACTTTATAAAAATAAAAAATCCATAAATACTGTTCCCTGGACCCTTATGAGGGACTGCATATTTAGCTGATAGTTTTACAGGGGTTAACAACCAAAGTATCACATGTGACCATTAAGGGCACCATATAATTGTTTTAATTGGGAGAGCATATCTCCGTAATGTAGTACACAGAGTTTGATAACACATTTATTCAACTGTCACTGTGCTGGCAGCTCACCAAGCCTTTTTTTCCACCTTGGCATGACATCAACAGGAGGAGGGAGAAGGGAAAATCATAATGTACATGTAATCATCACTACAGGTAAGTTTTTTTTTATCAGCGAAAGTGACAGCTCGTCTGCCTCTCCATCTAAGCTTATTGCTTAGTGTAAGCGCTGACAGGGTACCAAGGCACAAAGGGTGGTCACTCATTTGCATCATAAGACTCAGGCAAAAAAGAATGTTTTATGGTGCAAAAATATGACATGTTAACTTCATATAGATTGTTTACATTTGACACTACCCTCTTCTTTCCTTTTCCATACATTCAGTGAAGTGAGTGAAACCGCCCTAAAGTAGAAGAAATTTTTGGAATTTAGATTCTCTCCAAAACACAATTTTAAAGTATTAAAAACAATTACACTTACTGGTTTATTAATGGCTGTACAAATAAACTGTTGGACATTCTATTCGAAAAAACCCTACATGTTATAATGGTGAAAGCAAACCCTGCCAACCAAAAGCATTTGTGAGCTCAGGTGCTGATGTTTCACAAGGAGACCTAACTAGAAAGCAGTGTTCTAGTTATTTTTTATAAAGTTAGACATTAAGATTAAAGCAAGAGCTCTATGAAGGTCAGTGGAGTTCCTCCTCAACAAACCCATCAAGTAGAGATGGTCGAATTTTTCGACTTGCTAACTTTGTGAGCTGATTGCAAAGCCTCTGAAAAAGGTACATCAACTAAATTGATGGAGATGTGGATAAGGGTTGTGGAAACATTTAAAAAAAAAAAGTTTTGTACTAGCACGTGTTGTTTTTGCATAAATTTTGCATAAATAAATTAAGTAAAACAATTATGTCAAAATTCCGATTTTTAAAATCTTTACTTGACTTTGAACTTCATTTGTGCAAAAACTTTTTGTGTTTGAGACATACTTTCTTTTTTTGTAGTATACCCCCAACCCTTCTGTACATCTCCAGTGTTGATATCATGTTCAGGGGCCTTGCAATTAACTCGAAATCATCAAAATGGTAGAATTTTGGGAAAAAAATTTGACCATCTCTACCATCAAGTACCGTATGTTTATGGATATTGATTTGTGTAAGGGCACAGTCAAACTAAAACAGAAAATTACCTTCCCCAAACTGTTGTCACAAGGTTGGAGGGACAGCCCCACAGACGTAATTCACTAGTTTGCTCGCAGTGTGAACATACAGATATTCTATATATGTGAGATTAAGAAAATGTATGAGCTTTTACGGACATTTATAGGTTAGTTAAGCTGGCCACACTGCAAATTACTATTAAAGTTGGCTTATTCCCTTATTTTTCCTTTAATTTCTTGTTCACAGTGCCACATCTGTCATCGTTCCTTCATTTTCACAAGTTTGACTTGTGAATGCTGTGAATATATTTGAAAAGGATGAATGCTGTCAACACCTTTCAATACATACAATATGTGCATCACAAATGTTGAATAGCAAGCTAATTATTATGCTTATCTTAGCATCATTATTTGAAAGACATTATTCTATTAAAAAGGACATACCCTTTTTTCTGGTTTTTAAAGCATGTAACAGCAATTAATATTAGTGGTCACAAAGTAAAACTTTGTAAATCAAATGTCTCTTGCCTTATTAAGTTCACAGTGTTCATTCGCATTTAGTCTCATGTGATGGCAAGTTTTAGCTATTGTTTAATCAATTTTAGCATTCATGCATGTGTACGGTAAGGCCATTTTAAAGCTGCCATGATGATAAATTGCTCTTTGAATTTCTTAACCCATATGCAGTGCAGAAACCACCTGCCAGATCTCCATACAAAATTAAACATCTTGGCAACTTTTGCTTCCCATGTTGTTAGGATGCATCTCAGAATGCATTTTAATAAAGTGACCATCTGGCATATAGATTTGGTCTGAGAAAAAAGACCTTGACATTCTATGAAAAACTCCATTGAGGAAACACAGATGACCAGGTTTGCAGGGTAAAAAAAATACAAATTACCTATATGACTTGTAGTATAATATTTGATTAAACAAATGTAGCTTACAATATCTCATTATACAAACTTGCGATGCACTTATGGTCACAGAATTAAGCCAGCAGGAACATTTTAAAAGCTTAGAAGCTATTAGATAACAGCTGAGTTTTCTAGTTAAACATTATCTACACTTTTGGAAAGCTTTGATATTGCTAGTTGCTACCTTGGTGGTTTTTGGGCCTTTCCTACATGGAAATGTGTAGTCAATCAATCATAGTCAATCATAGTCAATCACACAAAGTGTCAGTTCAGCTGAAAAAAGTAACACACACAAATAAAATTATTATTTTGCATGTTACTTTTTTTAAAACCTATTTTACATATATAGTTTGTAATTTTGTATAACTGTTTACAGGCAACTCGATCGCCACGGAAAACCAGGTGGAAATCTAACTCCTAAAGTTTTATTTTTACCAAAAAAGACAGACATGTTGGATCAATTCTCAATCTGATTTTTGGTCAATTGAAATTTTTTCTGGTCAATAATTTAGGGTGGGAACACTCGATTGATCGCCGAACGATCGTTGTGGGCGCACGTTATGATCAGGGAAAAATGGAGTGAACAATTGGCCCATGTATGGCAAAATGTAGGCATAATCTCCGTTTGGTTTTAGGGATGCATTAGTGTTAACACATTCCAAAACAAGGATACTATTTTAACGCATTTCTCTGCATTTTTGCCATGTTAATGTGGCTGTAAAAGGACCATCTTCATTGGAGTCCTTGGGGAAAAATGCATCAAAACACAACCAAAAAGCAACAGAAGCATTTTTGACCCACCCAATGCTTATTCAATAGAAGTGTTACCACACCTAAACCCATGCCAATGTGGTTCCCCCACATGCACAGTGAAAAAAATTCCCACTTTAACGTGGAAGACTAGACCTTATGAAGTATAGTACAACCTCCTTACATATTTATTCCAAACCATACAATAAAAAAAGGTTTGCTTTAAACTTTAACTCACTAATATCAAAATTCTTCCTTTTACTGTATAACTTATCCCAACAGCCATGCAAGTCAGCAAACATTGTAAGGGTATGTGAGGACACATATGCATACACAGCAGAGGGATAGTCATATTAGTAGTAACCTCATGTGATGTTAGATTGTGACATAAGACTGTGTTAGTTACATATACATGACTATGGTGGGGGACATAAGATTGTGAGTTCTCCTGATAGACATTTAGTGACATGACTATATATATTCTGTAAAGCATTGTGTAATATGTTGGTGCTATATAAATAAGGGATATTAATAATAACAACAACATATGTCCACTGCAATCCCTTCATTACAGATGCCACCTCTGAACCCTCTTACATCTGAAGTTTTCATCTCTGACTCCTTCTTCTTCAACAAGTCTCAACTTTTATCACTCTTACATCATCAGGTCTACATCCAACACTTCTTTCTGTAAAATGTGTTCCCCAACGCTTCTTCACTTCACGCCTCTGAACCCTCCTCCTTTCTCAATAGCTTGTATCTCTTACCTTTCTTCCCCCTCCATCCACAGTTCTTTCCTTAGACACAACTACTTCCACCTAACTCTTTTACATTAAAAAAAGTTTATAAGAGGACTTGCTGAATTTATAGTGTTAATGGAATGAGGCACTGCTCTTAATGATGGGCTTGATGGGGGTCTATATAATATAACACTGACTGGGTTAATATGAAGATAAAAAGCACTGCCAATTTAAAATTGGTCTATTAGTTATACAATTTATTCATGCTGAAAAGGAAGTTTTAAAATGTAGTTAATGTAATGAGGCGCTACTGGTAATGGAGGGTTAATATGACAAGGTGATTTAGCAATGAAGGAGCACTCTGGGCAGCATTGTAAAGCAGTGTTGGGCCCCCTTGGGGGAGCACAGAAGTTCTTCAGGGGGCAGCCAAGGTGGCACTTGGAGCCTTCTATGTCAGAATTGGGTTGTCAGCCAGAGAGAGGAGAGAGAGAGGTCTGCAGAACTCGGCTCTCCCCGCTGTCAGTTCTCTTCTTCCTCTGGGGATTGCACACCTTCCACCCTCCTCTACCATTGCCAGCCAATCTGACAAGCCTGAGATATGTACAAACAGTAAGGACAACCATGGGGGTACTAGATGCAGATAGTAGGTATGCATGTAATGTGTGTCTCTATGTGAATGTTTCTCTATGATTGGAGTGTGTGAAAACGGAGGTTGTATTTCAAATAAAGTTTGAGGGCCATTTCACACTGTCTGAGCTGCGGCTATGGTAATGATACAGCGTCTGTTACCTTTAATAAAACCCTGTTTTTCCACATTGCGCTGGCCCTATAATTATAAATGTGTGTAGTTTGAAAGGGGAGGGGGGGGGGGGGCTCTTCCTATATAGAAAATGCAAAGAAAGTTTAGGAACCACTGTTTTCATGTAATCCAAGGGCAAGGAGAATAGAGAAAAAACCATTGGAAACAATGCATAGCACCTATTTCCAGAGAGAGAGAAAATAGGTATATTTTATATATAAAAAAATATATATATATACCGGTATATATATATATATATATTTTTTTTTTTTTATGACCCACCTACCATTTTATTATTTGTTATATAGCCACATCTGTTACTGTCAACAAATATTTAGACCCTGAACCCCTCCCAACTCCTAAAATATCAAACATTGAAAATTGAAATTTTAGCTGCACTAAAGAAGTTTATTTTTAAATAATTTCTTGACTTTTGTTAAGCTTAATTGCAGCTGTTTCCTTAATAGATATAGACATGTAGAAAGAGGTCCCATCATTAGCCTCTATTAGAAAAAAAAATAGTTAAACAGCTTCTCAAATTAATTGTTATTTTACTCACCTTATGAGAGCATTTTTTTAAGTAACAGACCCATGCCAAGCTAACTTTGTTACTTCAGATGAATAAAAAAATGAGTCTGGTTGCCTAATTTGTATGGCTTTTGCATGAATTGTATTATCATTCATTTTAGTTTAAATGTTGAGTTCATAAAACATTTAATGGCTTAAAAACTAGAGGTATCACGCCTGGTCTTTTAATAGTTGCTATTAACATCTCTTAAATACATAATAGTGCTCTGAATTACAATAGATTTACCGTATTTATTTTTTACAAAAAGTAAAAGTTCAGTACATCTGCAACAGAGAATTTGGAGAGTAAGGTGTGTGTGTGTGCCAGAGGGAGTCAAAAGCTAAACTTTCCCCCCCAAAAAACAGATTTTTTTTAAATGGCATTTTTTTCATGTTTCATAATGGCAGAAATCACATATTAAAAAAGTGTGGGGTACCTACCCAGAGAAATGTAGACCCATTTTCAGCATAGGGTCTGGTTTTGAAAAATATGTTATTGGCGGTAATGCACCATCTGACTGAGGGGTTATAATTTGCCTCCATGTTAAGTATGAAGGATCGAACATCTGAACACGCAAGCATATTGTTTGGCTATCTATAGCCATCAAAAGTTATTACATGAGATCTGCAAAGAAAAGACAACCCAACTACTACTACTGAGGAGTAACAGGCGGGGCTACTATGGAAGTGGCAAAGTTTTTGACTCATGGACCAAAATGGGTTAATAAATTTAACAAAGGGGTTGACCAAGAGTCTGTAGTGGTCTCCAAGCATAGGTGTTATTAATGTCAGGATGTAAGTCAGGAATGTACACATGGGCTAGACTAGGTAAATTTTGTGTATCGCCTTTAGCAAAAGAAATCCACCCAAAAAAATTATACTGCCAGGGAGGCAAAAAAAATAGAACAAATAAATTAGTATATAATTAATAAATTAATACAAATAATAATGCAATAAACATGTGTTAAATCGCACTTAACCTCCCTAGCTGTTTAGACGAACCCAGCTTGTCCAGAGTTTGTTTACAAAACAATTTCTTTGCATACTAACCTATGTTTGGCCAGCCTGCACTGATTTCAAATCAGGACAGTGTCACCATAGACCTCTATGTTAATGGAGGGGAGTAGGTTTCCCAGCTAACATCGTCATCAATGTGTACAGGGGAGAAGGGAGACCAGGGAAAGGAAGCAGAGTAAAATGCATCTGCTTTGATAGCCCGTACCACACCTTGAAAAAGGAAGCGATATGGGCGGACCTCTAGGGGGGTTAAATAAGCATACTTGATGAATTTCAGTTGCATCCATAGCATTATTACATGATCAAGCCATTACATCTCCCTAACTCCAGGCAACTTTTAAACACCTCTAGGCATTATATACAGTATAACTTCATTGCTAGGAATGAGCAAGACTAAATGGGCTGTTTATGGCCTACAGCCATAGTTAGCCCATGTCTGGGCTTGTATAGTCACAAGCATAGTCTGGTTACTGAAGGAAAACAAGGGTATGTGTAACACCTTTCTAAATACTGTATATCTAAACATGGAATGTGATGGGTTAAGCTGGATTTATGACAACTATGTATACAGTTTAGTAGACCATGTCCACCAGTCTGCTCCATTTTTATCATCTGATATCTCTTGATTGCTTGCTCTGGGCTTGTAAAGTTTACACATTGTCATTGTAATACGTTCTGCCTCAATAAGCCTGTTTGTGTAAACTGTTCAGCATGGAGTTAGCATTAGCTACATTTCCCCATAAATACCTGCCTCCATTAAGTGCATTTATGACCACCTCAGTCCCTGAGATTTGCCACTTCTTGTCATTTTTTTTTCTTGCCTGTCTTGTGAAAATATTTGATGCCAGGTTTCTGTTATAGATAATGGATGGGCATTCTCCGTTTTGCTCACTGATAGGTCTTAGGAGGCTCATTTCTGAAATGGCGCAGCTGTTAAGTTTAGGAGAATTGTATAAATTGGAAACGTTTAGACGTGGTTGAATTGAAGATCTCCATGTAACATGCAAAAGTAGTCCCAAAAGAGTTTGCTTTTTATAACAAATGTTGCATGTCTTTAATTTTGCAGGTGCAATCTCCTGATGTGCTTAATCTACGTGAAAACAAACTATTCTCTGGTGCAAAATAAAATGTAAAAATTATTTACCCGTCCTCTGAAATACAATTTCCTTCTCATTAGTAGCTGTTTTAAACACACTAATATGGTTCTGTAAAATCACCATGCATTCAACAAAACCATCAATCTTTTCCTATCTGATAACTTTTACCATTTATAGTGATTTTCTATCATTAGGGTCCTATTTAATCAGTTTTTAATTTCATCGCTCTATACATTCGAAAAAGTATAGGCTGGCAATGCAGAAGGCTGCAAATAAAAGGTTTTCTCTAAACTACTTGTGTTTTTTTATTTAAACTGAAATAAATACATTTAAATGAATAAGACTGGTACATTTTGTTATATGGTATCGGAGTGTAATGAGGAGCCAGGGGAGTCATATCTCAAAAGTTGTTACTCTACAGATGCTCATGCTACACAGATGTATTCAGATATGCAAATATTAAACATATAAAACTGCGTGGTGGACAAAAATACAATGTGTTTAGATGAATGTTTACCAAGAGGAACGTGTATTTTATAAAAAATTATTTAAATAATTTATCATGAGAAACTTAACACCTAAAATACCTAGCTATGTAAATGCATCAAATATATATATTTATATATATATTCCTGGTTAAGTGAATATAACGAGAGACCCAGTGACCAGCAATGACACATTTCTGTATGTATTATTATTAGGTCTATAGAGGATTGTCAATTAGGGCTTTTCACACTGAGTCAGCTCTCGGCAATGCATGCGGTGTCAGATTCATAGGTACATAGGCTTCCCATAGGAAACCTGAGTAGCATTCACATTCATTTGGGTTGTTGTACGGATACGTTTTTGCTCATTTAAAAATTTACTGCAGTATGTAGGCTGGCTGTGCTTGTGTTTTGTTTTTGGCTTCTTATTTTCTTTTTTTTTTTGGAAACGCAAACAGGAGTGCAGGCATTACACATATAAAACTCTTTTTGTGATGTTTCTGTACCTTTTTATGATGTAAGGCTATGTTTTCACTAGAGTGATCAGCCACAATCAAAATAGTGGGTGGAGATCGCTCCAGATTTACAGCCACTCTGATTTATCGCCCCTGATCCCACCCATAGAGAATGAATGGGGACATGTTCAAAAATCTTGTTTCAATTCTTTTTTAACTTCCCTAATGGAGTACCGGGATCGGGCAAAACCACCATCTCCCGGCGGCTCTGTAGAAGGGCCACCGACACACGGAGCCCTTCCAGCCCCGTGTCTTCGGCGTCATCTGTGATGCCGAAGGGGGCGGGGGGGGGAGCGGCGCCATAGACCTCCATGTTAATGGAGGGGGCGCCGCTCTTCTCTCCACACGCCGCCGGCGTCTATTTGACGTTGGCTGTGTGCAGAGAGCTGGGCGGAGAGCCGGCAAGCACGGCGGAGTACAGTGTACTCTGCCGCGATTGCCGGTGACATGAGGTTTTCGTGCCATAAAAAATGGCGCGAAAACCTCAAACCGCCCAGAGGGTTAATGTTTCCATTCAAGTCGATCAGAAAAACGTGGTAGGGTGGCTTTCAAAATCGTCCCCAAAATCACTAATGCGTCTGATTGTTGCTGATTGCTTGTGTGGAATCATGGTTATTGACTTTATTGGGAGTGATCAGCACCGCGAAAAAAAATGTGGGTGATCGCGACCGATCGCTCTAGTGGAAACATAGCCTTATATAACAGCATAAATAATGTAAAAGAGCCTTTTTTTACTTTGGGTGAGGGCCATCTATATAAAAGTGCAATAGAAGCTAAACAGTGGCGTAGGAACCACTATAGCAGCCATAGCGGTGCTATGGGGCCCATATTCACAATGGGGCCCACCGCTCCTGGAAGGGCAGGGAATGGAGTGACAGATTGGGATGGGGGGCATAAACATTTTTGCTATAAGGCCCAGTTATTTCTAGCTACGCCCCTGAAGGTAAATGTAGTTTCTAAGAACTGCTTTTCCCCCTTGCTACATCAAGAACATGCCTTATGATAACAGCTTGAATTTTATATTTGCCCAGAGAAAGAGGTGTGCGGTCTCTTCTCTTTATGCTCATCTACAAAAGAGTAGGTCTCCATTTGGGCTCTTTTACACTAACAAGCTATGAATTTCTAAATGGTAGAACTGGGTTTCATATGAATGCATTGCCATGTTGTGTTGTGCATAACGCACTGCTGAACCCATTTTTGATACCCAATTAGTTTGTACTGGAAACGCTAGCACAGCTAAAACATAGCACAGTGTACAGTGGTGTGTGCCAACGCATGCTAATGCACGCATTGCCAGTACTCAAAGCACGTTGGAAAAACCTCTTACATGTTAATGCCTCCCCATAAAAGAAAGGAGTAAGTGGTTTGAATATGTTAACATGCTGTGTGTTGTACCATGTTATACATTAAGTAATTTGAACTTTACACTACACATAAACCTGGATACAACTAAATAAAATGTTTTCCTTGTTGTAGAGTTAGCCCTCATCTGTCTGCTGTGTTACAACACAACATTTTACATTTAAAATGAACCTAAAACATTTATTTATAAGGCGAGGAATGAAAAAAAAAAGACACAGACAGAGCCGTGCACTTATTACATCAATAGCCCAAAATGATTGCCAAAAAGACTGCCATTCCAGGTCTTTTTGAACTCTTAATATTGCTCTCTCTTGTACATTTGAAGCATCCATCTTTAATACTGTTCTATTTGTGCTTGGATTTCTACTAAATCTATTAAGTCTGATTATACAGTATGAGCATCTTTGATATGCAATTATGATAAATGTCCTTGAATTTAAATCATTGAAATCCATTTGCTGGCATGCCCTGTGCTCAAGAGTGCATTTTCATCTGTTTTGCTTAGAAAATCATTAATTGCATTAATAGTCTGACTCTCCATATTTAACCACCTCAGGACTAGTGATTTAAACAAACTTCCAGGTGAGACAAGGTTATATGACAGACCTTAGTTGTCAGTGAAAGTCAGTGAAATCTATGTGTAGCCATGATTTGTGCTTAAAGCGGACCTACCACCAGAAATCTATGTTTTCATGAATGGCACTAGAAGTGCCAATAATAGGGAGGAATGCAGTGAAAAAAAACTAACCTGTAATGACCAATTTAATAAGATAATGCCACAGCTCTTCTCACTTCCTGGTTCATTTAAGGCAAAAATAGGCAGGACGTCACAGGAAGCTTAAGCTAGCCATACACGTGTCGGATTCCATGGCTGATCGATCACCCATCCGATCGTTTCCGGCGATTCCGCCGGGAATCGGAGGTCTGAGCGATTGGCCAATTAAGAGTATCCGATCGCTGCATACAACCTTGTCCAACGGATTCCGGGACGATTCCGGGTCCGATTGTCCACCTCACAAATGGCAACTCCCCCTGATCTGTGCAGAATCGGATCAAAAAGACCAACATGTTGGTTCTCTGTCGGATCCGATTCTGGGCCCCTGAACGATCGGACCTGATCGATTGGACAAGGTGGGCTGCATGTGATTCCGGCACGATCGTTTGGCGTGCACGCGCCCGGAATCGATCGTGCCAGAATCCGGTGGGAATCCGACACGTGTATGGGGGCCTTTAGATTTCTCAGTGATCTTCTTTAGTGATCTGCTTTTGATCTCCCATAGAAGATCACTGAATGCCCCCAGGGTCCACCTGCGATATTGCACCCCCAGTTTCATGTGTTGCCTTCAGTGAACCAGGAACCAGGGTTATCTTGTTAAAATTGTCATTACAGGTAGTTTTTTTTACTGCATTCCTCTCTATTATTGGCACTTCTAGTGCCATTCATAAAAACATAGATTTCTGGTGGTAGGTCCACTTTAAATAGTACATTTGTATCTATTTTAATAGGAAAAAAATATTGCATTAGTAGTCTGACTATTCTTATTTAACTACCTCTGGACTACCTTATAGTCTAGCCCAGTGATGGCAAACCTATGGCACGGGTGCCAGAGATGGCACTAGGAACCCTCTCTGTGGGCACCCGACCTGGTAGCCAACATAGAGGCTGATGGAGGAAAGAACTACAGCGCATTGGCTCTCAACGCTGTCAGTTTTCTTCCCCTCTCTTCTGATTGCACACAGCACCCTATACTCTCCACTAGCACTGCCAGCCAATCAGAAACTCGGGAGGGACAAGTAGTAAGCCGAGAAAAAAGTGTGTGTGTGTGTGTATGTTATGTGCAAGAGAGACTGTAAGTGTGTAATGTGTGTGAGTGAGTAGACAGACTGATAAGAAAGAATGATAAGAGATAAGAGCAGGGCATGCTGGGTAATGTAGTTCTTTAGCAACTGGCAGAATTTAATGCTTGCAGTTGTAGTTTCTTTATACATTAAGTTTGTTCTTTGCCTTTTGTGCAATGTCATCAGCAGCCTAGCATACAGGAAGCTTGTAACTGCACTGATCCCCTATGAATGACAACTGAACCCCGAGTTATAATCCCGAGGATATGTATGTGTGTAATTCAGCTTAAATTTCCAAGTCGAGATAAATAATTGGGTTTTGGGTTACAATTTGGGCACTCGGTCTCTAAAAGGTTCACCATCACTGGTCTAGCTCATCTTATACATTTGCAGATATATTTCTATTAAACTAAAAATACATGTATTACATATGTTATCTTCATACATATAATATGTACATTTTTTTAGGTGTAAGCTTTGTTTTGTTTTTTTATTTAAAGCAAGTTTAGACAATAGAATAATAGAAAATATTATAATTTTCATTTATATTATAAAAAAAGTAACTGTATTTAACTTTTTTAAAAAATGTGCATTAAACATTTGGCCTAGCTCACTGAGCTATCAATGTTAGTGCACTCTGGACAACGAACGTTAATCCATGGCAAAGCACACAATATATCAAATGGACCTGTGCACATGAAAATGCGTTAAAGTACACATAAAACAAATTGGAGTGAACTTTTCTAGGATATGTAACATTTTTGTTATATATATAATTGTTACTTTTTTTATTTACACTCCATGGATATTGCACTTTTACTATTAGTTACTATTAGTTTGAGATCCATTTTAGATGTGAAAGACCACCTTTATTTACCTGCATCTGACCTGCTTCAAGCCATTTTATATTCCTATTAATTTGGCACATAGAGACTTGGGAAGGGAACATTATTAAGTGAGTAAAGACCCTTTCACACTATGTGCGCTGCACCTGTTGTTGTATTTTTTTGCTGATAGTGGACATGGTTAATGGTGCCAGATCTGCTAACCATGTCCATTAAAGAAAGAAAATGCATTTTCACTGCTCTGCGCCTCCGATACAGGGTCTCCATAACCCTAACCAAACTGCGTTGCAGTACTGTACAGCACTGCAGTTGCAGCATGGCTAGACTGAATGAGCCCAAACATAATCCTCCCCAAAACCAAAGTGATTTTAATGTATAGCTGGGCAAACCACTGCACATGCACAAGATATTTGGCCGTCATGTCACAATGGTCGATTGGCATAAGAGCTGTCTAAAGTTTTTCATAAAAGAGCCAGGTATATAACCTAAAGCAACCAACTATGTAATCTGCATTTAGAAATGTTTGTGAAAGAATGGGCTGTTCCTCAAGTATGAACCACTATACAGAAACTGTGTGTTATTGAATGTAATGGGGTTTTATGGCCAAGTAGCTGAATGCAAACCTTACAATACCAAACCCAATGCATAAATCATGGCTCCATCACTCACTAAAATGAGCATGGAGTGACATCTCACACTTCTCTGTTTGTCAGTCTCATAAACAAGTAAGGGTTTAGAAAAGGACAGCAGAACATTATCTACTGAAGCTACCGGTATGTTGATATAACCTAAACTGTATCTGAGAGACAGTTAGTGATATGACTCACTAAAGTGCCGTGTAACATGTTCATTGTATATAAATACAAGCTAACAATAACTAAAACAGAGTTTGCAATGGGACTTGCAACAACAGTACCTGACCTCCTTCAAGCTGGTATGGTAGTATTTCTAAAATTATGTAGAAAGCTCTCCCTAGTTGAAAGCTTCTATGGCTGTAAAAGTCATATTCAAATTACTGCCCCTGCATTTAGAATGGGATGCCATGGAAAATCTAGTAGGTCTAATTGTCAGGTCTGCTAATAGTTTTGTGCATATAGTATACAGGGAGTGCAGAATTATTAGGCAAGTGGTATTTTTGAGGAATAATTTTA
>CM070033.1:54343824-54363765 GCA_036250615.1 Ptychadena robeensis | reverse complement strand
GGACAAACTTACAAAATCAGTGAGGGGTCAAATAATTATTTCCTCCACTGTATGTTCCTTGATGTCATTGTCTTTTTTAAAATGTTTTTGCATGTCCTCCATGGAAGTGTCCAGCTTCCCATGCTCTATTTCTTCTTCGTTTTTCATTTTGAATCAGTATGCCTATGAACCCAGAAAAAGGCCAAACACCACAATCAAGATTTGTTGTAGACCTCAATAGAATTCTCTTTTATTGTCAGGTTCAAAAATATTAAACAGAAATCACTGAATTGTCTGAGAACTATTAAATTATGAATAATTTTTGTTGCTTTACTTACCTGAACACATAGAACTACCATATTTTTCAGACTATAGGATGCACCTGATTATAAGAAGCAACCAGTTTTTAGAGCAGGAATAGAAGAAGAAAAAAATAGATGTCATCGGCTTCCTGCTCACACACATCGGGAAGGGGGGGTGGACAGAATGCTGCATTGGTCTCTCCTCTCTACAGCTGCAAGAAAGACTGCGCAATCAAAGTATATACTGCCCTGACTATGTGTGTCTCTCCTGCCCTGATGGGCTCCTTGCCTGCCTTACAGGGCGCTGAGATGCATCACGTCCTGGCCGGCTGAAAGATGCAGATGAACCGTATGCCGAAGACGAACCCATGCGGACGCTTGAGACCCCAAACCCATGCGGGCACATGGGTTTGGATCTCACATACAGACCATAAGACGCACCCTCATTTCCCCCCTCCCCCTGAAGAAGAGAGGAGCAATCCTTAAATAAAACAAGTTCTTTTTAGGGGAAACCCAACTGAAAGAACCAGCCTCACAATCCTGAAATGCTAGCAGGATGGTATTCATTCATTAGGGACTGCACATTTGCTGCTTCCTTGCTTTGGGGTAACTTTTTTATAAAAATGCCAATACTCTTTTTACTTTCAAAAGAAAAAATATTTTCAAATGCACAATTACTAACATCAAACCAGACATAGTACACTATGCATAATGCTAGCATTATGCATACATAGTTTGTTAAATTTACTGTGCACAGATTACTTCTACCAACAATTACATAAATAATCATATTAACCTCCCTAGCGATATGCCCGAACCCAGTTCGGGCAAAGGCACACTGCACCTATCGATACGCCCGAACTGGGTTCGGGCACATCGTGGGAGCTCACCTGCTCCGTCGCCGCCATCTTCCCCGTCCATCGCCGGCTTCTTCCGGGTCCCGGAGTGACGTGTGACGTCACGGAGGCGGGACCCGGTCGCCGGTCTTTTTTAAAATCTTTTTTTTTTAACTTTTGAGCTGGATTATAGAAATGTCTTTCTATAATCCAGCTCAAAGTGGTCCCCGCTATCAGAAACGCTCGCGCTGAGCGTTCCTGATAGTGGGAGCATCTTCGGCTGCACACGAGCCGTTCCGGAAATAGCCGAGGTCTCCGGCTATCTCCGTGAACAGCTCTCGTCTGCCGATGATGTCATCCGGCGGCGGGAGATTTAAAGGTACAGAAACGTTTTTTTTTTCTTAGATTTTTTTTTTGATTTTTTTTTTTTTTGATTGGATTGGATAAATGTTTTATCCAATCCAAATCAAAAGAAAACAAGTGTAAACTTCAAAAAAAATAAAAAAATTTCCCAAAAATACATGTACCTCTAAAGCCGGCCATAGCGCTTTATTCTGTGGCCGATTTTGCGAATGATCACCATGCGCATTCGGGGTAATCGCTTGGTGATCAATTGCAAAATGAACGCGCCCACCTGGAGCAAGTACTGGCGCAGTCTGATCGTAAATCAAACTGCGCCCATGCCGGAATCAGGCGCAACCGCTGGCTCTCTGTGTGCCTGCAGCATTTCTACAAAGCTGCAGGCACACAAAGCCTTTCCGCCCCCATCGGCGTCACCGGTGACGCCGATGGGGGCGGAAAGGCAAAACACTGTATCACTTTTGGTACAGAAATCTGCACCTCAGTGAACCGCCAGGGAGGTTAAAGAGCATTACATTTACAAAACTATATTAAAGAGATGGGCTATATAAAAAGCCCTTTCAGATAAACATAAAAATTTGCTTCAATAGTCAGCCTAAAAGTGCCGTCAGCGGTGGCAGGGTGTTCATGAAAAATAAATAGGTGTTAATATTTCTTTTCTGGGACCCGACAACTGTTCTTGAACCTAGTACAGAAAGATTATTTTATCTTTAATGTTTGGCAAAACATTCCGCCATACAATATTTAACTAAAATAGCCGATAATATGTTAGACCAATACATCAGCTGCTAGGTTCATTTATCACTTACTGCCTTTGGGAATGTGTCCTCTATGCACTAGAGATGGTGGAATTTTTGTGAGTTGATTACAAAGCACCTGAACATGGTATCATCACAAAAATTTCTGGAGTGTAGAGAAAGGTTGTGGGAACATTTAGAAAGTATTGCTCTAGCACATATTTGCATAAATTAAATTCAAAGTCAAAGTCAAAATTTCAACGTGAATTTGAACTTAATTTATACAAAAACTTTTACTTTACATTTATTCTCCCTCCGAAAAAAAAATTTTTTGTAGTCTACCCTGGATCCTTATAGAAAAGGGGGAGTATGGGTGAACTAAACCCAAATTGGGGGGTGGACCAGCCCTCCGCTGGACTTTTGAGGTGAAATAATGGTCACCAAAATGGAGTTCCAGTCGAAGGAATGGGATTCACAGTGTTTATTCAAGTCCTAGATTATGCAATTCGTATCATATTTAAAATCACAACAACAAAATAAAGTAAAAAAAGAGGATCCATCAAAACCCAGAGCATCTCCCGACATTGACCCTGGTACCGTCAGGTTTTCCCTGGATAGGGCTGTTTCAACACCAGGTTCTGAATGTCCGTGTCATCAGTCTCTACTTTAAGCCACAAAGATTTTCCGACGCGTTCGTCCCCACTGGGGACTTCCTCAGGGACCTTTGGGCGTGTCAAGCAATTTCCAGGGTTTCCTTAAGCATATATCAGTTTCCTAGGTCACAATAAATTTTCACATGTCATTAAATTGCCATAAGATGCTTTCTCATTAACTCCCTTTGACACTCATATACTAGTGTTATTGCAGCACTCCTCCTCATTAATCATTCACATTGTATATTGGCACATGGGCTTCTAGTTGTGAGTACTCGCACCCCACACACCCATGAGCTGTCCAACAATAGAGTACGAATTTGCAAAGGTCTAAATCATTTGCTATTCCCATTCCTAAAAACATCACATTGAATCATAAATAGAGATTTCTGTAGCTTACCGTTCCAATCTCTGTCAGTGCTTTGACGTCATCAGGGAGTCACCATCCAGCATGTGCCAACACCGTCAGCCGGGGACTCACCCCAGAGAAGCTCAGTATCCGGAGATAAGGGCAAATACACGGGCGGCACTACAAGGGGGGAAGGATGAGTAATGTAGTTTAAATACTACTTTGTGAGTCGGTCCCACTACCAAGTGGACCAGATATCATTAGAATAGCATCGGGTGATTGATTTGTTAGAGTAGCAGAGAGTGACCAGAATCAGATAGTCAGTGTACCAAGAAGAGAGGAAAGAAACCACAATACCAGGTATCCCCCGCCAGTATCCGGTGGGGGAAAAAGGAACTTAAAGGGTCTTACCCTAGACCAGTCCAGGTGTGGCCAAGGCCAGATCCTACTGTCCCACACTGATACAGCAGCAACTCCAATAGGGGGGTTTTCAAAAGGTGCTCATACACGCCTGAATGGAAGCATAACAATACGACCCTCCTCAGGTTACAGTATATACATTATCAGACCAGTTAAGGTGCTTAGTGACTGCAAAATGCTAAGGTCATGCAGGGCATGATGGCTTCCTCCTACTTGATACGAGCTTCCAGATTCATAGTCATGCAGTCCCACGCTGCTTGCACTCCATATGCCGCCCTCTTACACTTGGGTTTAATAGGCGTCCCTTCCCGCATGCAGTCACGCGCTAATCTGCGCCATGGCGTCAACGCACACGACTACCCGCACGCGCGCGCGGCGCGCACATCAGCGCTTCCTGCATGCCTGGGCGGGCGCAATGTCTGATGACGCATTTCGCCCTCAATAAAATCATTCTGGCCATCGTAAGGTTGCAGGAGCGTGCTGGGAGCCTCAGGTTGCAAGGCACACCCTCTATCAAGGTACACAGTTATAACATATCAGGACCAGTTAGAGGGCCTGCTTAGTTGATCTGCAAAATGATAAAAGGTCCATTGGCAGGGCCATGAGGCTCTCATACCTTGATACGAGCTTCCGATTCGTCAGTCATGCAGTCTCACGCGCTTGCACTCCAGATGCCTGCCCTCTACACTTGTGGTTTAAATAGGCGTCCCTTACCGCCATTGGCAGTCAATCGCGCTATCTGGCGCGCCATGCGCGTCACGCCGCAAGACATACCCGCGCACGCGCGTCGCGCCGGCGCGCACAGTAAGCGTTCCTGATTGCCTTCCCTGGCGGGCGCAATGCGTCTTGATGACGCCTTTCCGCCCGTCAACCATTAAACATCACTTCTGGCATCCGTAAAGGGTTGCCAGGAAGCGGGCTGGGAGCCCTCAGGTTTGCCAAGGCAACCGAGGATGCTCCCTGCCCCGGGTACACAGAGCACCACCCAACCCCTCCTTCTAACGGCTGCCCGTCCCTTCTCCCACTACTCGTTCTCCCTCCTCGCAGCTGGTGAAGGAAGTTGGCAGGACAAGGACACCAAATCCTGGTAGCGAGGGCCTGCCCATATAGTGAAAAAAAAAAAAAAAAAAAAGTGTTAATGTAAGTGGCCGCTATTTTGTGTTGTAAGGTGAAAAGGGAAACAAGGGGGGGAAAGGGAACTCTCAAAGGACCGTTTAATGTTCCAAAATGTGCATGACGTGACTATGCGGCCTATTAAAAATGTTTGAAAGAAATATCGTGTGGGGGAATGATACTGTGCCATGTGAGAGAATGAAAAAGTGTGTGTGAGTGAAAGGGATATTCAACAGAAATGAGTGAAGGAAGGGGAGGAGGGGGAGGGGGAAGAGGGGGGGAAAAAGGGAAGCGAAGAAAGAAAGGGAGAGGGAAGGAACGAGGAGGGGGGAAGGGAAAATATCAGTGATATGACTTACGTGCTGGATGATAAACTGTTGTAAAAGGAGCCTATTTTTTCAGGCAAAAAAAAGGATGGTGAAAGGGACAAGATATGGGAATTGGGGTGGGTAACCACAGACTGTCAGTGAATAGTGACGGGGGAAAGGGATATATTGGCAAAGAAGGATGGAAATGACAAAGGGCATAACCAGCCAGGAAGGTGTGGGTTAAGTGATCATATGAGGAAAAGAAGAGAGAGACCAAAAGGGGACTATAGAAAAGATTTAAACTTACGAACCATGCAAACTAAATACCCGGGATCAATGAGTTCGTATGTTATAAATCTTTTCTATAATATCCTGGTTGTTAGAGTACGGAGGTGGGCAAAGTTACTGTTCTCACTGAGCATCTACTAATATAGACAACAGGCTTTTTTATAGAGCATGGGCATAGAACCATGCTCTATGGTTGCTCATTCTTTAATTCTTAATGGTAGCAACTAACCATGCTGTAATGTTTTGAATATAGTGATATCATTCCTTTTCCACATGTTGTCTGATTGGCATAGGTATCAATGGGATAAACATCTCCGGCAGTGGGCTGCCGTCACGCTGGAGACACTACCAGGTACCAGGGGATGGGCTAACCATCGGAGCGGCACCACCAGGCGGGCGTTTCCCCAAAGAACAAGCAGGGGATCCGCCCTCTCCCTGTCATGGGGTCGCGGGGTGTCCTACCTCCAACTCATATCGTTTGTACCATTGTAGGCTTGCCTTTGTCACCTGTCCCTGTGCTTATTGCCGGGAACCTGTCCTTCCCCCCCTTCTTTCTTCCTTCGGGCTGGGTTTTGGTGTGATTTTGTTGAGTTTGGTCTATAGTCCCTTTTGGTCTCTTCTTCTTTTCCTCCTATGATCACTTACCCACACCTTCCTGGCTGGTTATGCCCTTTGCCATTCCAGCCTTCTTTGGCCAATATCCCTTTCCCAGTCACACTATTCACTGACGAGGGGTTACCCACCCAATTCCCATATCTTGGTCCCTTTCACCATCTTTTGCCTTATGGCTCCTTTTACACAGTTTATCATCCAGCACTTATAGTCATATCACTGATATTTTCCCTTCCCCCCTCTCCGTTCCTTCCCTCCCCCTTTCTTCCCTTTTCCCCTCTTTCCCCCTCTTCCCCTCCTCCCCTCCTTCACTGATTTCTGTTGATATCCTTTCACTCACAACACTTTTTCATTATCTCCACATGCACATTTCATTCCCCCCACAGATATTCTTTCAACATTTTTATATAGGCCACATAGGTCACTCATGCACATTTGAACATTAAACTTGTTCTTTGAGATTCCCTTTCCCCCCTTGTTTCCCTTTTTCCCTACACACATAAATAGCGGCCACTTCATTAACACTTTTTTTTTTTTTTTTTTTCACTTATATGGGTCAGGCCTCGCTGCCAGGAGTGGTGGGGCTTGCTGCCACTTCCACCACTGCGAGGAGGGAGATACAGAGGTAGGGGGTAGGAAGGGACGGGCAGCCTTAGAAGGAGGGGTTGGGCGGTGCTCTGTGTACCCGGTGGCAGGGGAGCATCCTCGGTTGCCTTGGCACACTGAGGGCTCCCAGCAGCTTCTGGCAACCCTTTACGGATGGCCAGAAGTGATGTTATGGTTGAGGGCGGAAATGCGTCATCAAGAACGCATTGCGCCCGCCCAGGGAAGGGCAGCAGGAAGCGCTGACTGTGCGCGCCGGGCGACGCGCGTGCGCGGGTAGTGTGCTGCGTGACGCGCATGGGCGCCAGGATTAGCGCGATTGACTGCCAATGGCGGGAAGGGACCGCCTATTTAAACACAAGTGTAAGAGGGCAGGCATATGGAGTGCAAGACGCGTGAGACTGCATGACTGAACTGAATCTGGAAGCGTTATCAAGGTAGGAGGAAGCCATCTGCCCTGCAATGGACCTTTAGCATTTTGCAGATCACTAAGCAGCCTCTAACTGGTTGATATGTATAACTGTGTAACTGAGAGAGGGTCGTATTGTTATGCTTCCCTTCAGGCGGGTATTGAGCACCTTTTGAAAACCCCCCTATTGGAGGCTGCTGTATCAGTGTGGGACAGTAGGATCTGGCCTTGGCCACACCTGGACTGGTCTAGGGTAAGACCCTTATAGTTCTTTTTTCCCCCACACCGGATACTGGCGGAGGGATACCTTGTATTGTGGTTTCTTTCCTTCTCTCTTGGTTTACACTGGACTATCTGTTCTGGTCACTCTTGCTTACTCTAAACAAATCTAGATCACCCGATGCTATTCTAATGATATCTGGTCCCACTTGGTAGTGGGACCGACTCACAAAGAGTATTAAACTACATTACTCACCTTCCCCCCTTGTTAGTGGCCCGGGTGTATTTGCCCTTATCTCCTGGAACTGAGCTTCTCTGGGGTGGTCCCGGCTGACGGGGTTGGCACATGCTGGATGGTGACTCCCTGATGACGTCACAAGCCACTGACAGAGATTGGAACGGTAAGCTACAGAAATCTCTATTTATGATTCAATGTGATGTTTTAGGAATGGGAATAGCAAATGATTTAGACCTTTGCAAATTCGTACTCTAATTGTTGGACAGCTCATGGGTGTGTGGTGGGTGCGAGTTACTCACAACTAGAAGCCCATGTGCCAATATAAAATGTGAATGATTATGAAGGAGAGGAGTGCTGCAATAACACTAGTATAGAGTGTCAAATGGAGTAATGAGAATGCATCTTATGGCAATTTAAGACTGTGAAAATTTATTGTGACCTAGGAAAACTGATATATGCTTAAGGAAACCCTGGAAATTGCTTGACCACGCCCAAAGGTCCCTGAGGAAGTCCCAGTGGGACGAAACGCGTCGGAAAATCTTGTGGCTTAAGTTAAAGTAGGACTGATGACACGGACATTCAGAACCTGGTGTTGAAACAAGCCCCCTATCCAGGGAAAAACCGCGACGGTACCATGGGTCAATGTGGAGATGCTCTGGGTTTGATGGATCCTCCTTTTTTTTATTTATGTGTTGTTGCTTTCACTCTGCTCCGCCTTGCATCATCTCGGCTTGACTAAACCCCTGTGCTCCCCTTCCTATCGACCGCCAGGAGCCAACCTCCCCCATTTATGGAAGCACCTATTTCCCTCACAACACAACAACAGTACAAACGGGAAACCCCAGGGCCACTGGCAGCACCACCACACCCACACAAACACTTTGGGTTAGACGCCCCTTCACCACCCCCATCAACAAAAACACCAAAAATACTATAGGGATGTGTGGACCTCCGCCCGAGACAACCCCTGCAAGTAGCTTCCGAGTCCCCCTTATTCTTATTTTTCTTACCCTGGATCCTTCTCTACATCTCCAGCAAGTTTGGTCATGATCAGGGGCTTTGCAATCAGTTTACAAATTTGACCATCTATACTATGCATACAGTTTGCATAGTGTGACACACCCAAAAATGTGGTGTGTGTGTTTTGGATGCTTTTAAAAAAAATGTACCTACTCACCTTTGCAAGAAACATGCCAAAAATCCCACTCTCATGTTTTTGGTGATGCCAATGCATTTTGAATGGTCATGTCAACAGAATTATATGTACAACACGCTTCACAGTTAGTGATGACACTAACATAGAATTTTAGTTTTTAGAAGGAGTTTATTATTCTTCAGTCGGCTAGATCAGGCGCAGAAAGATCCAGCCGGAGGAAGAATTCCCTAGTGAGAAATCCAGTCTCTAGTGAGAAATTGATTTTAACCTAGAAGTGACGTCACGTTTATTAATCTGAATAAGGAACTGTGGGGAATTATAAGTTCCCCGCGAACAGGTGGACGCCAGACTTTTCTTAAAGTCCGTTCCGCCTGTTCGCAAATAGACGTGCTGATGTTCGGCCATCACTATTCAAAATGCATGCAATTGAGGTAAAAAACAAAGTGGCACCAAAGGATACTGTCCCATTCATTTGTAGTGTTGAGCTCGAATATTCGAATTTCGAATATATTCGGCGAATATCGGCTATTCGAGAATTCGCAAAATTCGCGAATATGGCGGCGGATATTCGCTATATCTCGAATATTTGCATTGGGATGCTTATGGGCATGGATTGCGAATATATATTCACAATGCGAAAATAGATAGCACATGTGACCATTCATTTTAAAGGTAATTACATACAGGTGATTATAATTGCGATTCGCGCGATTGCGAATATTCGCGAATATAGAATTGAATATTAGTAGAATTATTCGTGAAATATCGCAAATTCGAATATTGCCTATGCCGCTCATCACTATTCATTTGATTTGATTTTGTCTCTGCTCCGTAACACCCAAATTTGGCGTGCCCATACACAGGGATTCTGCCATGAAAAAAAAGTGTCCCATTTATTTAAATAGCACACCAAAGAAATCAACACAGTGGACAAAAACCGTTTAACTGCAAAATATTCTCTATGTTATACATAATACTGAAATTCAATAAAATGAAAAAAACACCATTTTCTTTCATTGGAACACTAAGTACAATAACTAACTGTGCAATAATTCTGTAAACTGAAAGGTTATTTAACTGCGTCTATTAAACTTCGCTTAACTTATAAATAACATCTGTTACAAACAATATGTTACTTTTTTCTTGAAAGCAAGCTGTGAATACTCACCTCAATTGTAATTGAGTCCACTTCAAATTACTTTTTTTTATTAAGTTTGCTATGAGTCACTTCTCAATATTTTTAACATATTTACTCTGCTTAATTTTAAAAAGGCTACTCAAAGCTGTTGGAAGGCATTAAGAACAGTTAGGTAAGGCATACAGGAATATTGTTATACATTTTATATATCATCATTAAAGCCGCAGACTTGTGTTTTAGGAAACTTTTGAGTAATTCCTGAGGGAATGTAATGATTAAACCTCATCGTGTGTGAGGTGAAACATCAACCAATAGTCTCATAAATCCACAGTTGTTTGGGGATTTATCTCCTACTTCCATTCAGGTCTACTGAGTAGAAAAGATTAATCACTAATAGCGTCCTTGATACAACTAAATCCTAGCTTTGTGCAACAAGGGAGGTCAATCACTCAATCCAGTGTCTGATTCTACAGTATGTATTGTGATACAGATAAAGCAATCAATAGGACAAGGGTTTAGTTGTATGAATGCAGATTTTAACAATGCCCATGTAACTCCGTTAATACATGGGAAGTCCATTCGATGTTATAGTTCACATGAAATGCATGTCAATGGATAGAAGTGTGTAGGCCATCTTTTAATAAAAATGTACTTTACATTGCTCTTTACTTAGAGCAAACCACTAGGTTTTCTTCTTGAATGACACTTTTTGTTTAAATGGCACTAGAAGTGCTGATAATAATGCAAAATGCATCAAGAAATCTAACTTGTAATGAGTAATTTAAGATTTCCCTCGCAGCCCCTGCTCTCTCCCCCTCTCTGATGATGCAGCACTATGGCGGGGCGGAAGAGCTTAAACGGTTGGTAAGTCGGTTTTTTTAGGATTGTGATGTGCTATGCCACCATCCTACCAGCTCAGAGGTAAGTCAAACTTAAATTTTATATATATATTTTTAGCTTATGAGTATATCTGAACTTTAACGTTAAACTTTTTATACAGTATCTGGTAAAATAATGAGTTAAACACATAACGTAATATAATAAAAATAAAAAGATAAGTACACTTAATATTCAAACATGGTGTTGGAGGTTCATACTTATTTGATCTACCTCATTTGAATATATGTTAATTCTACATTGAGTAGTTTTTTATACACATGTGTTTCTTCACTTGGGCACATAAATAATTAAATATTTCTGAGTGAAAGTAGTTTTAAAAGTTAATGAGGTGGTTTCTGGATTAATTAGACTTTCTGAAAGAATTTGCACAATATATTAGGTAAACATAGCTCAAGACAAATGGCAGAGCACATGGACTTTTAATGCACTATTAAATTGTAACTGTCCTGGGTAAAGAAATGCACACATAGATGGCCAGAGAAGCTCACCGTAATATATCACCTTCTCATAAATAATAGGTACCTGTCAGAGTAAAACTGCTTTCTAAGCAATAATTCAATTTAAAAAGTTGTTTGACTACTGTATTGTGCTTCTGTGAAAGGTCACCGCAATAGTTATAGAAAATGTAACTGAAAATAACTGGAACATTTTTTTTTTCTATGGCAAAGAAGAAATATTTCTGAATTACCATGTATAACATACTGTATATAGTTTTCAATGATTAATATTATTATAATGAAAATTAGATTGTTATGGTTTTTGTTTAATGAATCTTTTTTAATGTATGCAAAGTTACCATTTATATCATATTTTATTGTTAGCACCAAAATATATATATGTTATTAAGCGCTGCATTTATGACACTTAGTGACCAAAGTGACCAACGTTTTAATATCCCTCTTTTGACTCTTTTACATCTTTTTATAGCATTACAGCTGCTAGGTTAACTTTTATGGTTCATTCATACCTCAGCAATGCAGTTACGCATCTGCCATCACAGCACACAGTAACATAACATGTGCTAGAGTACCATTCATACAGTACCATCTTTTAGAAAGGCTTTAAGGCATTGTAGCTAGTTGAAGTGCACAATACACATTAATAATCCACCTGTGTCGTATCATGTATCAAAGATGCATGTGGGCCCTTAGAGAGCTTCTGATCTGGTTAAAAATTGTATTTAAAGTGTGCCTAAAGTCACCTCATGTACATTGTGTCCCTCTCTGGCTTACAACTTATAATGGATAATCTTTTAAAAAAGATTAAGAAAATCTTACCTGTAAGGAGAGGATTCTGAATGTCACCACTTTTCATCCCTCCTCTCGTTTCAAAAACCTCCACAAGAAGTTCATGTATCACTATGACTTCAATTAAAGTCTTGACCACTGGCAATAAAACACCTTTTTTTCAAAACTGAAAACACTCTTCATCAATGAACAACAAGTGTGTCTGGATTCCTTATCTCTAAGTTAATTAATGCTTATTGCTATTAGGGTTTCTCCAAAAGAATTCTATATCAGTAGTATTTCTTTGTTTCCCTGGTCATTGTCAAATTTTCAACGGACCTACTGAGTTCGATTTCCTAAAGGTTTCAGCATATAGGCAATATATTTAAGTTTTCACAGATTTGTCAGGCAGTGTGTCAGCTGCCAACTGAATAAATCACAAATAGAGTGTTAAAGAGACAACCAGACTAATAATATATATCTGCGTGCTGCGTACAGACAAATCTGACCCCGGTGGGACAGGGAGGATGCAATGTGCGGTTGGGTGGAATGATCCAAATTTGCAAATATCAATAATAGGGGTTCTAAAGTAATTTGTTCCTTGCTAACCTTTTGAATATAAGTCAGTACAGTTTCCCAACATTTTTGAATGGCAAGGTAGGATCATTAGCAGTGAGTAAGTGAGGCCCTAAGCAAGTCGCACTTGGGGCATCTACCTGAGGAAATGTCTAAAGACATTTTAATTGCTAAAGGTGAGTGTTACACTTAAACTTCTTATCTCTATTGCCCCCAATAATTTTTCCTAACTCAGTATCTTCACTAACTAACCTTTCACTTTCACCACCACCAGCCAAGTGTTTCAAGAGAATACAGTTGTTTTTGTTAAAATATTTATGATCTTGTTACTGTGTATAAATATGAGTCTCAAATATCCGAAATGAATTAGGCTATGTCTCCCCAGCGTTGTGTCATCCGTCAGGACCCCCTACGTTAAGCACAGTGCTTGGCGGATGTCTGAACAGGGGGTGCACTTTGGCTCAACATTGTGAGAACAGAGCATGCACTGAGTAGGTTAAGTGTATGTGGTCCGTCGGGACACCTGCCAAGCACTGTGCTTAGCGTAGTGGGTCCTGACGGATCAAACAACACTGTGGAAACATGCCCTTAGTCTAAAGAAGGGATCTGAGGGATACCAAAAGCTTGTTTCTCTAATGACTTCAGTTAGCCAATAAAGGGTATCACCCCAACTTTCTGTATTCATTGATGTCAGACACAGTAGAAGACTTACTATAAGTTTAATCACTAAAGACTTGGCATTTTGGAGGAATTCCTGATGCTTATTATACTTGGGATAACCATTTCACTAGAACTACTGAGCTACTGAAATATCTGGGGGGTTGCTATTCTTTCTTGTCTGGTGAATTGCTATCTCTTAAAATACAAAAAATGATAAGAATTTTCTTCAACTTGGCTCTAGACATTGCTGTATTTCTCTCTGTTAAGAATATTCCCTCCCCTATATCTCTTATAGCACTGAACTACAAAATAAACCCTCTAATGACATTTTTGTAGAAATATAGTTATTATATAATGTCCATGACGATAGATTACCATAAATGCTGTGATTCCAAAGCAAATAATAGATCATTGTAAATTCTGCATCAGAGCTTTGAAAATGAATTATGACAATAATACAATCTCATCTTGCTAGAAAAGGTAATTACATCAACCACAAATTGATACCTGGAGAACTTAGTCCCATAGTCACAAGATCTGGAAGCGTATTTTATTATAATGATTAATATGCTCACTGGGCACCTGGAAAAACAACACATTTACACAGGAGATTAAAACCAAATTAGAACCATTAAGGGATGATTCTGATTGCATTTAATTAAGCAGCAACATTTTGTCATGTATTGTATGAATAATTCAGATTAACAACTCATCAACTTCAAGAAAACAAAAAAGCTGCAGGTATGTGGACAAAATGAAAGAAAATGTTTTTGTCACTAAATTAATCTATACTGAAGCAAAAAGCACTCTTCTTAGACAAAATAGTAATTCGATTTTTTACGAAAACACTGGCATAAATGTTGGTAACAAACCTTATTGTACGTACAGTATCTCCTATACTGTCTATGTGCCTAAATGATTTGTTTATTACAAAAAAAACTATATAATACCTTCTTAATTCCCAACAATTAAAGTTTGATCAAGTAAAAACCCCTGCCCATGAGGGTTTAAAAAAAATATATAGTTTTGTTACTTTAAAGTCAATCTTCAAATCCTCTGTGCTGAACTAGGCTTTACATAACACCGCTAAATTCATGTTGCAACACTCATTTCTCTTTAGTTTGGTCCTTTGGTACCTTATTTAGCCACTTTGATTTCTCAAGATCTTTCCTATTTATTGTAAGGTACCTGCCCCCTGGTGGTGCGTGCAGTTCTGGCTGACTCAGTTTTTGACCAGGGCTGCATCCCATGCGTGGATATGTTTTGCACAGCAAGCCCAGGTGAAAGTGTTCAGAGTGAATTCCTACATCCCCAACCAGCTGCGGGATATTTACCAGCTATGGTCCACCAATCCCATGGCACAAGGTGGCATGATGTGATTGGGCAGGCTCTTCATCTAATGGGACTCTGCCCTGCACATCATTGCCCGTTATAGCCTCTGTATAGCAGTGTGCTTGTGTGTGTGCTTCTGTGCTTCCTGTTGTACTACTACCTGTCTGTCTGCACGTGTCCTTACCTCCAACAGTGACACAGCCTGATTGCCTGGACTCTCCTTGCCCTGACCCTGTATTGTTTGACCATGTCTCTTGCCTTATCCTTTGTACCACGTGTCCTTGGACTGAATCGCGTGTACAAACCTTTGCCTTGTTTTGGACAACCTCAATAAAGACTTTGAATGGACTTCTGGTGTTGGTTGTAATTGTGTGCCCAGGCAGATTACATTTATACAGCTCATTCTATTACCTATTCAAGATGAAAATGTTCCCTATACTCCTATATCTACTCCTATAAGCTATTTACTATGCTGCTGCACATCTTGTAAAAGTATTTGATTGTTCCTTTGTCATTCTGAGGGTACTATATGCCGGTCTTTATTTCAGTTCTTCAACCACAAAATTAATAGTCGATCGAATGGGGACAGATTCTTGCCCACCTGGTTCAATCGACCACAAGTGATCGAAATCGAACATTAAATCCATAGAGAAGTGATTGGGCATGTAAGTAAAAGTTCAATATTTATATGTCGTTGGGTTTCAGATGCCTTCTTGTGGCAGAAAGTGGTAATGGCTCTTAAGAACAAAAAAAATAATTGATTGTCTGTGCATCCTGTACACTGTGTGGCAGTACAAACAATCAATGTTCGACTGGCACAATATATTGGAATCAATGATTGAATCTCAAAATAATTGACCCGTCTATGGCTATAATAACACTTTAACATGGATTACCTTGGAATCATGTACTCCACTTCAGGTCTTTGTTATCATCTCTTGTTTCTTCCGTTGTTGACCCACAGTTTAACACACCATGTGAACTTGAAAAAAAATATTTAAACAAAAACATGACATAAAAATAATAACATCCTCAGTAATGTTCATCATTCAGCTTTATCACTTAAATAGCCCATTTTTACCCATAAGATTTTGAAAACATCCAGTGAGTGGCAGTTCTGTGGGTGGAAATGCCTTGTGGATGCCAGAGGTCAGAGGAGAATGGCCAGAGTGGTTTGAGCTGATAGAAAGGCAACAGTAACTCAAATAACGACTAGTAACAACCACGGTATGCAGAAGAGCATCTCTGAAAGCAAAACACGTTGAACCTTGAGGCAGATGGGCTACAGAAGTAGAAGACCACACCGGGTGCCACTCCTGTCAGCTAAGAACAAGAAACTGAGGCCACATCTCAACCCAATAGAGCACCTTTGGGATGTGGTGGAAAGGGAGATTCGCATCATGGATGTGCAGTCAACAAATCTGCATGCTATGATGCTATTATGTCAATCTGGACCATAGTCTCTGTTTCCAGTACCTTGTTTCCAGTACCTTGTTAAATGTATGCCACAAAATGGGGTCCAACCCGGTACTAGCAAGGTGTGCCTAATAAAGTGGCCAGTGAGTGTAGTTTGTCTAGGTTGGTCCAGTTTTTTTGTCAGCTATGCTGTTACATAGTAACCCAGTTTGTAATGCACAAAAATAATTTCTCCATGCTTCTTTGCACTTCTTTACCAAGAGCTTGATGTAAAAAACAATATTTACTAGAATAACTTACTTTGTCTCAGTTTATACTGTGCTTCTCGTGGTGTGCATTAGAAGTTGGAACAAGTCAGATAGAACTAGCCTCATATCATCGCTGGAGGACATCCAGCAACATCAAACCCTTCCTCCCCGCAGAGCATCTGGGAGCCTCCCCCCCCCCCCCCCCCCCCGTTCCCTGAGCCGCTGGTTTGGGGTATGGGATGGTGTTGGGTTGATGCGGCGCCCTACATTTGATGGGTGGGATGTAGTGTGCTGTGTTGAGGGGTATTGCATGCTGGGTGGAGCGGCATTGGCTTGATATCTCCTGGGGGGGCAGCGTACGGTGTGGGGTGCATCGTGTGTATTGGTGGATCGGTCTGGCGCTGTTTGACGTGTCGTCACTTGTGTGTTTGTGGATGGAACCTGGGGTGAGAATTTGTTTTCGCTGCTGCCGGGGTCCGTGTTGGCTCAAGGTGGAGGTTGGAGGCATCTCTCTGTCGACAGGGAGCTGCAGATTTCCTTTTTCTAAATATTGATATGTTTTGGATATGGGTAGCACAATAATTATTGGTTGGAGGTATCTATATACCTGTCCTCTTTTTTATTAGGTTTCTTTTTTTAATATTATTAGGATGAAAAATGCAGTAGATTGCATGCTCAGCACATTGGATGGGGATCCTATATTGAGTAAAGTTTGCTTTTCACCCCATTGCAAATTTTAAAGTTTTTCAACATGTTGTGTTCCCTGATGCATTGTTGTATATTTATATAAGCCATTTTATTCATTGAAATTCAGTTCTTTTTGTGGGCTTAACATCACATGTGGATGTTGCCAAGGTATTTCTGTCTTACAATGTCCAGACTGACATCTACCTGTCAATGCATAATGATATTTGTACCAAGTGCCAGCCTATTGCATGAATTATGGTACTGCCAAAATGCACTGTGATATCTACAGCACCTCCCAGTTATGTCCACAAGCCATGGTCTCACATTGTTGCACAAAATTACCTAGAAAGTAAAAAAACATGTATATTAGTAAATGCAAGAAAACATAAAAAAAATATGCATAGCATGTTCATAAGGAGTAAGCATTAAAGCAGACCTACCACCGGGAATCTATGTTTTCATGAATGGCACTAGAAGTTCCAATAATAGGGAGGAATGCAGTAGAAAAAAAACAAAAACTTACTTGTAATGAGCAATTTAAGAAGATAATTCGGCAGCTCTTCTCACTTCCTGGTTCATTGTAGGCAGAAATAGGCAGGACATCACAGGAAGCAGTGATCTGCTTTGAAAATTCCCATAGAAGATCACTGAACGCCCCCCAGTGGCCACCCGCGATATTGCACCCCCAGTTTCATGTGTTGCATTCAGCGAACCAGGAAGTGAGGGGAGCTGTGTGGTAATCTTATTAAAATGGTCATTACAGAAAAGTTTTTGAGGTTTTTTTTACTGCATTCCTCCCTATTATTGGCACTTCTAGTGGCATTCATAAAAACATAGATTTCTGGTGGTAGGTCCACTTTAAGGACTATTTTGCACTGTAGAATTTTACATTTTTGAATGTATTTGCATTTTCAACTGCAGTAGTTGGAGCAGCAAAAACAAGGGCAGCTAAAGTCCTTACAGCAGTCTGTTAAAACATACCACACAGTATACTGCATTGTAGTGTGAATGGTAACGTAGGTTATGCGGGCAACACATCGCAACACTTAATTTTGGTGTGAAAGAGCAAAACAAAAGGCAGTAATACTTTAACTTTTAGGCTAAGCAAGGGGCTAGGTGATTGCTTATATTTTACCTAGAACAACTTTTAATACTTTTTATTCATGCAAACTGTTTATTTTTTTTTAGCACATATTGCAATTGTATTTAAACTAGAATAATCTGTAGCCAGTAGTAGTCAGAAAAATAGCCTGTTGTTCACCTGTGCTCCATATTTCTTGGAGAAAAATATCTGCCATTGACAGCGGCAGCACTAACATTAGTTACTTGTCAGAGTTGTTATAATTGCTTAAACTTAGTGGGTATTTTAAACCTTGTTTTCTCAGGATGCCAGGTGATGATTTGTGTTGTACTCGCATCTGAAAACCTTACACAAAAACAAACCCTAGAGACAAAAGTCATTCAATCGGTTTTACTACATTTACAGCACAAATACAAAAGAAAATGTGTATGTTAAAAGTTTTGCAGTCCAAGCAAATGTATAAATTTTGTTTAAAATTGTCAATAAAATATGTTTTTGTTTCAGGGTGCTATTCAGGTTCCCATTAGAGAGATTTCCCTTTGATTTGGATCAAAGGAATCAAAAAGCCCTCTATTACATTTGAGTTTTATGCTTAACTTCTATTAATAGACAAATATTAATGTATAAGGTATTGGAGATTAATGAAACATGTCTATATGTGTTGTGTCCTAGCCCAAATTCACATCTACAAACAAAAAACCCTTTTGGCATCCTGGATCAAAGGCTGTACAAGTACATGTAAATATACTGTAAATGCCATAATAATTTCCCCCCATAGCATACCAGACCCCCTTTTAGCATAGGGTCTTATATGCTCTGGAAAAATGGGACCATGAACAGCTTGGGGTTTCTCAAAGCATACCAAACCTCCTGCTGGCATAGGGTCTGATATGCTCTGGACAAGGGGGATCACAAACAGTATTCGTGTCCCTAGAGATCATACCAGACCCCTGCTGATATAATGTCTGGAAAGCTCTAAAAAAGCAGGACTCCAAACAGCCTCCCACCCCAGAGCAAGACAGACTCCTTTTGGCAAGCCTAGAAGGACAGCACGGGGGCCCCATGTCATACCTTGAGGGGGCAACCTCTCACTAATATAATGGGGTCTCTCCCTCCACAACATGGGCCAGGCATTGTGGGGGGCACTGGTAGGGTGAGTATCTGGGGTTACCCTTTACCAAGAGGATCCCCAGATCCTGCTCCCCATCCTATTGAATGAATACAGATGTGCCAAGGACCTCTTAACCATTCACAAGGGGGCTTTAAAGAGTTTCCAAGAAAAAAATTATTCTATGATATTTTCTACTATTCCACATACCTGAAAATTGCTTACTCCAATGTTATTACTCCATCTCTTCCCTCGAAGTGTCAAGTGTTACACGAAAGTGGTCTCTTGCCTGGAGCTCCAGTGATATGTTGTTATGTCCCACGGTCACTGTGCATGCTTGATGTGCTCCATTGAAACATTAGGAACATTGCGAGACCTGACACAATGGTCTCAGCTCTTTTTGTGGCGACACACCCAGCTAACTCACCAATGTCCAGCAAGTGTAAATCCAATTAAATCTATTACACCGTTTACACAATTAGCTAATTTATACAAATTACAAACATACCAATGAGGATCTGTCCATGCCATGCCCATGCTTTTCATCTAGCAGTGGAACAGTACAGGTGTTTGACCCGGTAAGAAGTTTATTATTCTTCCGCTGGCCGGATCAGACGAGAAAGATCCACCCAGAGACAAAATAATTTCACTAGAGACTATTCTTGTGAAAAATCGCTTTAAGAAACAGAAGTGACATCAGTGACATCACGTCCGGTGACCGGAAGTGACATCAGGTAGGGAATTTGAAGCTGCCGGTGAACAGGCAGACATTGGACCTTTTTAAAAGTCCCACCTGCCTGTTCACGAAAGGAAGCTTCTGGTGTGTTACCTTGGTAAACTAATAATATAGGAATAATATACTCTTTAGCTCTGTGGACCTTACTCTTGTTTCTATTCACTGTTACCCCCCTTCCCATACTCGCTCCATACCTCAGTCAGATCCTCAGCAAGCCCCGGGTGCTGGTAGCTCTCAGTGTCCTGCTTCCA
>CM070033.1:54310080-54343724 GCA_036250615.1 Ptychadena robeensis | reverse complement strand
GCTTAGGGCGTTCCATCTCGCCCATCCTCGCAAGCCTGGTCCTGAGGGTGGCCGGAGACCTACACGCTAGACCCCTTGCACCCTGTGGAACCTGCGCCAACACTGGTGACCCCTTGGGGAGGTAACATTCACCATCTTAGATTATTTACTACAATTACGTTTGTGTAGATCCTCACACTTGTCATTTATTTTGTGTAGCACTCAAATCTAGTTAGTGTTGACAAACACACAAATCAGCCAGATGTAAATGTAAATGTAAATGAATGTCTTTAACCCACCTGGTTCAAATAAACCTTAGGCTTTTGCTATTATACAGACTGTGAAGTACACATCTGCCTTTACAGAGAGTCATACAAAATTGTTGAAATTGAAAATTATAAAAACAGTTTTGTGTTTCTCAATTTAGATCAAAACTCTAATTCATACATTTTTATTAAAAGCAATAGATTAACCAGCACAACAGTTTTACATGTTGCTGCTAATTATCCCACAAGAAGACAGAGCCTTGAGATGCTAAGTCCAAAATGCATTACTCAAACCGACTAGACTGAGATTTCAGCCATGTCAATCACATCAAAGTTGAAACACTATGTAGTTATTTATTTATTTTTTTCTTTCTAAATTATTACTTTCTTTTGAAAAGGAATTGGATAGAAAATTGAAAACCTATTTTACATTTTAATATTCTTTCATTGAAGATTTTGAATAATTTAATATAGAACAAATGGACATGTATCATCTTTGTCAATCACTGCAACAATATTACAGCATTCTATTCCATCTCTATGCTAATGAGATGTGTCCACAAACACTAGTTTTCTTTTCTGTAGCGTGTTAAAAAAAATGTCCATGTATTTCCATATATAAGTCAAAGTTCAAGAATGATTTATGATCCAGACAAGAGGGATCTACTAATTGATTTACTCAAAACATCACTTTACTGTCTACACCTGAGCAATAGTGGGCAAATCGTGCTCTTTGAGTATGCTATACATCTATTTTGTGCATGGTACACAAGGCATACAGTCTGAATACAGAGTACATACAAGTGTGATTTGCCATTACAAGTGAAGACATTAGCATTAAGCACCTAAGTAGTGGTCTGGGTCTAAAATGTAAATAGAAAGTAGGACTACAAATCCACCAGTCAAATGTATACATTTCTCGGGTAGAAAAAACACATTGTATACACAATGTTACCTGTTAAAATCAGTCAAAGCTGTACAAAAAAGGTACCCATACAGGGGTCAATACTCGTGCAATCAATGAATGATCGATTGAGGTGTGGTGATGCTAAGATTTGCCAAGATTCCTGGCCGATACTTTGCATAGGGGCCCTCCGTAAATATTCGTTGTTGGGTGAGATAATTTTTTGATTCCTGATGACTACAGGGCAAAAGAGCACTGTACAAGTTCTGTTTTCTGTAGAGGAGCTAGGGAAAAAATATGAGAGCTGCACCTCACTGCATCCTATAATAGTATATCCGCTGCTTAGTAATCAGTCCAGACAAATGACTAAACAACTGAACCGACAGCTGTACAGATGCTATATATTGGATGTGATGATCCCCATAATCTGTCAGGAGAGCAAAAACGTTTTCATCATCCCTTAGAGAAAAAAAAACAGTTAACAATTACAGTGCACAGGTGAATATATTAACACAGTCATAGTACAAGCATGTCCAGGTACGTGAGAGTACCAAAAGATGTACACAGTCTCCCTTTGTAAATCAAAATATGAATATTGCATACTCCCACATACACTGTAATTTGTGCTTCTATAACACTGAATGCAGGTTTTTATTTTAACTGCAGTACAGGTAAGGGAGGTTAATATGAAGCTGGCTCATACTTTGTGGCTATAACAGCTTCAATTCTTACAAGGTTTAGGAAAGTTTATGGGAATTTTAACAATTCTTCTAAAGGTGAAGATGAGATGTTTGGTTCTAATGTTGAACAAGAAAGCCTGGCTTTCAGTCTCCACTTTAATTTACTTCAAAGGTGTTCTGTCAGGTTGCAGTTAGGGCTCTGTGCGGGTCAGTCAAGTTCCTCCAAACCAAACTCACAACAATAGAAGACCAAAAGGATCTTTATATTGTGACAGGAAGCCTAAGTCCTCTTGTTGTATTCGGTATGGGAGGTATGTGTGTCATAGATACCGGCAGTATGCCGAATACTTTCCTATTTGACCAGCAGAGGGAGCTGGAATTGCTGGGACTGGTTCAGGGTAGTTACAGCTGTGCCCTGTTTTCTCATTAGAGCTTGTTACAGCTCTATATAACTTCCTCACCTGCTCAGTCAGATGCTCCACCCTGGAACCAGTACTGTGTGTAACTGGGGAGCAGCGTGTACCTGTGTGGCCAACAAAAACTATGTGTAGTGCTACAAAGCCTCTGTTTCTATGGACTACTGGATTTCACTACCTTATCTGATGTACATATTGCACAAATAAACCACCTGTGTGTTTTCACCTGCAAATTTTGTTTGCTGTTCCTCCTTTGCCTGCTGTGGACCCATCCAGGGCAGTACCACACCTTGCCACTCTACAGCTAATCCCTCACAATATATATAGACAGGAGGAAGGTAGTTAGTTCCACACCCATTAATAATCAATATACACAACCCCTTTCATGGACCAACAATGATCCAATTAATCTAATAGATGGCTTTCAAGGCACTGAAAACATTTTCATAGAATAGATTATCATATACATTAACATCAGGACCATTACATACAGATATCATAACAATGTATTCCAGAAAAATTAGTAGTTTAAAAAGTTGTCAATATCACCATTTAACCACACAAGGTGGTTGAAGATATACAAAGATGTATAGTATAGATTCACCAAAGCTTCAACACGTTTTGCCCTATATTAAGGTCTTCATCGGGGAGGTAATAAAGACATGAATCTGTGTAAGAAGTATGGTGATGCATAAATATATTGCACAATTGTATGTATAAAACAGTTGAAGCTGGAGTGGGTCCAGTTGGGCCCAAAATACCAAGGGTCTTAATAGTCCCACAAATAGAGATACGGTGGTGGCCTTCAGAGAAATTAGGAAAAAGTTAAATTTGCCTATTTCAGTTTCTAGGTTCACTACATTCGTGGGTAACCCGTTATTCCCAGCGGGGGTATCCCAGCCGGTATACGCTTTCTGGGCATCCCACGGACTTAAGTATGTCAAGGACCTATATGATCCATCTACTCATAGCAGACATACCTGGTCTTACCTGCTTGAAAAATTTGACATCCATTCCCCACACAACCACCCCCTGTTCCTCCTTCAGGTGGACCACTTTTGTAACGCCCTACCGAAAAACATGTTGACGATGTTCACTACTTCTAAGCTCGATACCATGATATCCGTGCCAACACATGGCATATCAGACTTACACACTGGCCTACAAGTCTATTTTACTGTTAGCCTAGACACCACTAGTGCAGCCAACTGGGCCAAGGACTTCCCTCATGAGAACTTAGCTGAGTCCCTTAATTCGGGATACCAATTGGTGCGGACGCACATGGTTTCTGAAATATGGAGGGAGACACAATATAAAATAATGCATAGGGCCTACAAACTTTGCATGCAACCTCTCACAGATATCCCTACGGGCCAAAAACCGCGTCCAATTTGCCCCAAATGTCTTACCGAGGCCCCGTCACGGACACATTATTTTTGGTCCTGTCCAGCTGTTTCGGGTTTTTGGCCTAAGGTGGTTAAATGCCTGAGTTCGACATTGGGCCACGCCGTGCCGCTAGACCCAATGCTGATGATCTTTGGATATATTAGTCCTTCTCTCAGAACACGCATTCCCCGCTACCATGCTTGGCTCCATGTGGCTTTGCTGACAGCCCGCAGAGCGATTATGCACCAGTGGATATATGCCGAGCCTCCCTCTTTGCCCTTTCTGTATACCCACCTTCAGTCTCTATTTTACATGGAGCTGAGTGGGGTGGACCGACACAGTGTGAGCACATCTAACAAATTTCTTACTAGATGGCGTCCGTTTATGACTCACCGGTTACCGCCTAGAGAGTTAGACCACGTATTATTCCTACTGGGCGGTGAGACCCCCCCCCCCCCCTTAGCATAATCACAGACCTGTTGAGGTTGCTACTTACCTACTGATATGTCATATTTGTTTGTATCTGCCTGCTTACTATTTGAAACGTGACCGATTGTGCTTCATTGTATACCTGACTGCCTCTTCTTATTGATTTTCGTTGTTTTAGGTCCAAACTGCACGCCCGTCTATGTTCTTGCCTAGCGGAGTTTGATGTTAAAGTCTGCATGTAACTACTTACCTACATTGTACTGCGAAAGTTTTGTTTTGTTTCTTGCAAATGTTTGTATGAAAAAAGTTGAATAAAGAAAAAAAATTAAATAAATAAAAATAGTCCCACAAAAGCCAGGACAAACCTGGTATAGGATGGAAAGAGTAAGACCTCTATTGCCTGGGGTTAGAAAACCAAGTTGTAAGTTCTGTATGTATTTTGTGAATAATTCCACTACTATTTGATTTGATACTCGCAAATATTCGCAATTTGAGTGTATGCCCATGTATTGCGTATTTTGTATCTTCAAAATGAATGCCTACATGCTGTATTTATTGTCGCATTGCGAATAAGTTCGCAATCCATGGCCATAAGCTTCTCAATGCACAATAACTCGAATTTTTGAAACAGCGAATATCCGCAGCCAAATACGCAAAATTAGCGAATTTTTGAATAGTCGATATTAGTCAAATATATTTGCAATTCAAATATTCAAGCTCAACACTAATACTTAGCAAAGCATCGGACATCGCCGTAATTATGGTCATGTCCGATAAAGCTGTTTTCGAGCGATTAATTTGTCCCGCTCGAAAACAGCGGTGGGCACAGATAATATGGGTCAGATAGATTGGCCGCGAATGCGCACGGCACTCGAAACGGCCATCGATTTGACCCATATCCCCACGTCTGTACCCTGCTTAATGGTTGTTACGGACAGAAATATGTTCTGCTTTGCTAACTCCCTGATAATGAGCTGACACACTAGAGTACCAGGGCAATGGCTTCACTTATTACAGATTTTAAATCAAACAGTTAAATATCCATTAATCAAACAGAAATCACATAAATTTACATAATGAATCATTGCATTGGGATTAGTGCTTCATGAGCAGAAAGAAATGTTAGTTCAAGTTTATTTATTTTCTTATTCAAAGTGCTATATAATTTTTGTCATAGTCTGATCATGGGAATGCATGGAAGCAAAGGATATTTGAGTCTGCTACAGACAATTAAACTGAATATATAAAAAACATAATTTCAGCAATGAAGCTGTGTGTCGGAGTGCAATGAGGGATAAAGTCAATCACTGCCTCTTATACCCTTCACACTTGTCCTAGGTCACAATCTAGTAAAACCATGTTTTAGTTTACAACTAGGCTCTTGCTGCTACATTAGGGAATGACTGCTTCAATCACTGTACAATCACACAGGTGTTTAGCTGTGTGAGAGATTAATTGTAAAACTGAAATTGCATGAGTTTTTAATGAAAAAAAAAATGCTTTTATGGTAACATCTCCAGATTTCTCCTTCTGGCATCAGGAGCCTTTTATTGCTTATAATAATGACATTTGCTGGAAAATACAAAGAGAGAAAAATGTAGCCTGAAGTGTAGTGTGAATCAGCAATGGTCTTCCTGGCTGTCAATGACCTATATGTGACATTTTATATCTAATAAATGAGATGTCTTTCTTTTGAATGAAATGGCGCCTCGTGCATAATAAGAAAGGCATCAAAGTTAGAGTCATCAGCTCATTAATTTAATGAAGTTAGCCCATGGCACTTAAAGATCATTTATGCTATTAGCACTGTTTATATTGTTTAATGTGCAATTAACACTATTCTTAACATTTGTCCTTTCAAAAGTTTCTCCATCATGTTTAGGCGTAATTTTGATAAACATGAGCATTTAAATATGGAACCTTATTATCTGAGTTACATGAGCAGTTCTACATGAATTAACTTATTTAGATTGCAAAGGATGTTGATAATATGTAAAGTACAGTTACCCAAAGAACAACTTCTCAATATATCTGCAAAAAAGCAAATGTTAAAGGTTATTTGCTAGTGTGGGTTATTTTTTTAGATAATGCTTACACTGCCCTATTTAGGATGTCTGTGCAGAGCTAAATTTGCATATAATAATTTGTTAGTAGGAGAATCAGTTCTAATTCAGTATTTCTTTATATTGATAGTTCAGTAAGCATAATATCTATACAAATCATTATTTTACAAGTAAGATATTGCAGAGCACAGTCATATTTAGAGTAACCATATCACAAACCATGTCTGTCCAAACTGCACTTATTTACATATTCTAAATAGTGATGGCTGAGAAGGTCGCCCAGTGGACAGTTCACAGCGAACATAGTATGTTCGCAATTCGCAACGCCGGCGAACATTATGGGTGTTCGACCTGCCCCTATATCTCAAGTGGGACTGTACAGCCAATGACACATTTTTCCCTCCTGGAGGACACCTCCCCTTATAAAAGCCTGGTGGCAATTTTACATTTATCCTGTGTTTCCAGTACTAGATGGGGAGAGCTGCTACTGATTGAGAGAGCTTAGCCACTTTGCTATTATACTCTATCTAGTGATCTGTAACTATAGCTAAGGTATTCTGTTACATGTAGTTCATCATTACTGCTCCACAGCAGTAATCCAAAGTCCTTTTCTGGGGGTGGGGTATGCTGTATTATGCATTGCAGAGAGATCTGACTGAATGTGATGTGCTACAGAAGATACTGTAAGGCTGGCAGTCCACTCCAGCTTACTTTTGGCAAAATCTGTAATCTAGATGTGATTTTTTGTCCGTTAAACCTGGAAAAAAAACAGCATTTTAAAATTTCTGTATTTTGGGGAAGAAGTGTAGCATGTCCCCCTGTCCAGGTGGTTGCACCCTTTTGACTTTTTTTTTATTGGTATTGTGGCTACATATATGACCTGAAGGTTTAAGAAGTTTGCCCTCCATTAAAGTCAATGGAGGTTCGCCACAAACATGTTATAGGTGGGTATTCACAGAAGTTCAATTCGCCTGTTCGCAAACAGCCGCGGCTAATGTTCATCCATCACTTATTCTAAATATGTAAACATTCTAGTGTGTATGATCTGGGCACAGGTTTACTTCATGCATACATTTGACATTAGAAATTTAAGTAGCTATGAAGCAGAACAACACAAAGAATATTATGACTATGACCATGTAAGAATATTTACATTTTCTCAGAAATAATTAAGCCAATCTTTAGAATCTTCCCACTGATCATTAAATTATATGGTCTTATTCACCAATTATAGAGATTGAGGGGGACAATGTTTAGGCAGAAGCAGCACATCTTTCACTAACAAGCAATGAATGCTTATTTTGTTACATGTTTAGTTTCTTTGCAACAAAACAGATACCTAGCATTACATTACTGACATTGTAAGTTAATTGCAAAGATCCTGAACATGGTATCATAACCAAAAATGTAATTAAGTTGAACCTTCAACTTTCAACTCAAAAACCTAAGACTTGAATTTGGACAAGATTTATGCAAAAACGACTAGATCAATACTTTTTATTTCAAATGTTCCTATATACCATCTCTAAATCTCTCAGTTGTGTTGATGATACCATGTTCAATGGCTTTGCAATAAACTCATAAAGTCAGCTAGCAAGAAATTTTTGGAATGTTGCATGTGTAAATGTGATCATGCACCTTTAAAAATGCCTAGAACATGTCTACAATAAAGCCAGGATCAGGGTCAAGGTGAAAACAGTGGGCCAAAGAAGCTTTCTCCGGTTTGGTTAATCTACATAATGTTGTGTTTAACCAATTAATGGTAAATTCTTAAGCTGGGAATACACGGCTCCTATATAGGAGCCGTTCGAGGTTCCCAGCAGCAGAGCGATGATGTCATCGCGCTGCTGCCCGATACCAGAGGAGCTGGAGACGACCGTGGTTTATGGTCATGTCAGATATCTCTGTTTTCGAGTGGTCCAGCTCGAAAACAGGCCAGATAGATAGACGTGAGTGCGCACTGTGCTTGAAGCGGCCATCAATCTGGCCCATATCTATACGTGTGTTCCCTGCTTTATATTTTTTGTTTTGACACAGAAGGTCTTTTTACATATTGCTTGTTTCTTTTTTCTCTCCAGATATCACATTAAGGGCTTGTTTCCATTATATGTCGGGACCCCTCCAGTAAGCGTATATGCTTAGCAGGGGTCCCATCGTATAACACAGACATTGCCTGCTCGGCGCATGGTCTGTTTACACATCCGCTGGTACTTCACTATGTTTAGCCTTACATCAGCGGAGCGGCTTGGTACAGTGAAGACAGAGACTCTGCCAAGCAGGTAAGTCTCTCTGCTCGGGATCCCCACTTAGCATATACGCTAAGCGGAGGGGTCATGACTTAATGGAAACATAGCCTATGGCTAACTTTCTTGATAAAGATCAATCTTTCATAGGTTAATGAATAGTTTTGCATGTCTCCTGTTTCACATTTTTACTTCTTTTCTAAATCAAGTTTAAGTCCAGACCAAACCTGTCAAAAACGGGGAAAATGCAGAATTAGACGTAACCAACATCACTTCCTGTATACAAAATGTAAAGTGCCGGAAGTGATGTCACTCACATCACTTCCGGTACCGAGCTTAGTTCTACAGATTTAGTAGGGAGAGTGTTACCTAAATCCCTAATATCCCACCCCTCTTGTGCTGATAATGTGCAAGGTGGGATAGTAACAAGAAGAGTAACGCACTCTACCTGCTAAATAACCACGATTTCAAGAATCTGGGAAAAATCCGGTATTTGTTAAAATGGGGATTTGGCCAGGAAAGCTACATAAAAAAACGTGACTTTCCCCGCCAAAACAGGAAGGTTGACAAGTATGGTTCAGACATGGGCAAAATATGGACTGCAGGTCATATCCAGCCTGTTTTTTTTTTTTATCTGACCCATTCCCTCTGGCCCCCTTTCGCACATTCCCTGCAATAAAGATATTGTCTAGAGCAGTGGTGGGCAACTGAGTTGCTATGGAGGGTGGCCCTCGGCATTACTAAAAGGCCACACATAACGTTTTCAATGTATACTGATTTGTATAAGCATTTTGTTTATGAAAAAAACAGCAGGCATTGCTAAAAGACATTATTTTAAATAACAAATTTGTTTTAAATTATACTTCAGGCAGTTGGGATCATTGTTGTATGGTAATGCACATCTTGTCTTTCACCTCTCCTCCTCTTCCCACTCTAAGAAGATTCAGAGCAAAGACTCATTAGCGAGGGGTTGGCGGACAGGTGAATTACTATGCCCTATGCAATAACAGTTAGGAGGGGACCAAGTGGGGCTGCTGAAGAACACCCAAAGGGCTGCATGCAGCCCCCTATCACCATAGGGACATGCAGCTGTGTGATAATGTTGTGCTGCGATGATAATATGTCTCCATGGGTATGGCAGGCTGCCCCTAGGCACCATCTCTGCTCATTGTGGGGAACAACCAGAGGGGAGTCAAAGCCAAAACCAACATTTTATAAACATGGCAATTCACATGGAAAAAAACTTAATATTTTTTTAAGTTGGATTGGGCAAATTTAGTTTAGATTTTCATAGAACATATTTTTTCCTAATTTATTATATAAATATATATCACATATATCACATATTACATATATAAATATATATCTAAAATTTTTAATCGCTTCTTTGCTTTCCTTTACTTAATTTAATATGGCTGAATTCAGTCGGTTTTAGGGTGGCTGACAGTATGCATTTTGGTGGCAATTGTCAAATGGCACCCTAAAAACCCTCTGTAAAATATATTATTATTTTACATTAAATGGTAACTTTTCAAACCAATCTGATTGCTAGTTTTAAAAACTAGTTCAATCAACTATGTCATTTTCAGACAACTTTTGCTATAATGCTATAAAAAGACTCACATGAACCAATTCATTACAACATTCATACAGTCTGGAATAAAGCGTAACTTATCTTACCTAACTGGCCTATTATGTATGGGTTGAGAAATAATGGACATACAGGTAATTGGTTAAACCTGTATTCTCAGTGACATATCGCTCCTGTTCAAATTAAACATGATAAAACAGAGATTCTCATTATTGCTTCCAACAGAGGGCTTTAGTTCAACTACTCATTGCAATTAACACCTATGCAACCTACACTGTGCACAAGTGAATTATCTAAGGGTCATCATAAAATCACCCTTTTTTCTAATCTATTTTTAATTCTCTGTCCCTCAAAGGCGCATTGATGTGACTAGGTTAACAGATAGCCGTTGTTCAAATCAAACTTTATACTGAAAGAAAGAATATTATTATAGTTATACCTTTTTTTTTGAGTTACACAATTTTTCTGTGTAACTAGACCCAGATACCTTGTATACCAATTATGAATGTGTGTTAAGAATTCACTACAAATATAATGTAATTTAATTAAAGCCTGTCATGAAATGCCAACGCTGAATAAACGTCAATATAGAAAATTAATTAGTTAGTTCGAGCTATATGCTTTCATCCACTCGACAAAAGGAAATACTCCATGAGGCACAATTGTCTAATCGTCTGCATTATCTGGAAAGAGGACATAGCTCCACTGATTAAAGTGATATCCATAGAAGTGGATTTTGATACAAACCACGTGCGTTGTTTACAATAATATTGGGGTTTTTCATGTTTATGACCAGCTCATGGCACAATAAAATGTAAACAAAGAGTATATGTCAGCTACCAAAAGAAATTAGTTAGAACTATTGGGGTTTCTATACTAACACAACAAGCCCATGTAAGCTTTTTATTTTCAATCATTTTATAATTTCATATTTAACACTAACTAATACTTACCACTCTCTAAATAGTAATTATAATGTAGTTATATAATTCTATGCACAACAAGTAAAGCTGCACTCTCCTATATGTGGTGGCCAACATCCTAAATAAACTCAAACAACAGATTAGGTGATGATAACATCCTATCACCACGAATTTCCCCGCGGATAACCAGTAGTGTTGAGCGAGAATATTCGAAATTCGAATATATTCGACGAATATCCATCATTCGAGAATTCGCAGTATTTCACGAATGTGCGCGCATATATTCGCAATGGCGAATATTCGTCATATTATGCTTCAACATTTTTTACCAGCATACATCGTGCTTATGTGTGCGCATTGCGAATGGATATGCGCAATACACACTTCGCTCGCACTGGCTAAGATCACAGAATGAGGAAGAGAAGCTGTAAAGCTGCATTGCGAATCTTTGCGAATCATTGCGCACGGCCATGTGCAATGTAAGGCAATAGAATACAGACGAATCAAATTTTATGAATTTAGAATATTTCTTTGTATATTCGCGAAATTACGCGAATTCGAATATACCACATGTCGCTCAACACTAATAACCAGGGGCAAGGGGACTTTTAGGGCCACATCTTAATCATCACAAGAAGTTTTACATATTAAACATCGTATTTAATAAACAAAAATCATAAACTATTGAACCCAAAACATAAAATCAAAACACATGTTGTCTACATAATGTTGAGTATAGGCACAATAGTACATATGCTGGTGTGGAAGGAGATCCTAATGGCATATAATCCACCCCAATGCGCGTTTCGTTGAGACTTCTTCAGGGGGTATAATTATGCAACTTCAAGCCTACAGTTATCTGTAGGTCAAAACGGTAAAAACATAATTTCAAGCATATGGGCCCCCACGGAGCAGACACCTATAGGGAGTGGGGAGCCAAGCCCTGGCTGTGAAAACACCATAGCCACCTGGATAAAAATTTGAGACAGTAGTTCATAGTCCTCTCTGTAACATTTTTTTAGGTATTCCAATGGTACTCGAATTGGGTCCACGGTGGAAAGGTTCTGCTAGGTTGGCAAAGTTAGCAGATCCAATGTATGGCTGTGAAGTTCCTGTACGCTCCGAGCATAAACGATCTGTTAAAAAAGATAAAAAATCCTTTCCTAAATCCTTCCTTATCTAATTGTCTCTTGTAGCTCTTCCTCTCTTCTCCCTGCAACACCAAGCTGTCTCTATACAAGTCTATGGACTGCAGTTTTTTCTCAATGAAAACCATTATATCTAGTATCATATATATCACTGCAGCTATTAACCCCAGAAGACTAAAACCTACACAGGAATCAACATGGTGACTCCCACAAACAAGAGTAGAGACGGTTGTTATATATTTTTTTACGTTTTGGAGAAACTTTGAACCATTGGGACAGATCAGATAAGTAAAAATTTTATTTAATATTTATTTAGGTTTTTGAGTTCAAGGGCAATTTAAGACTAATTGTGGTCATGCAATTAATGCACTAATATAGAATCAAAAGGTCAGGTGTCCCTTTTACAATTAAGGATTATATAGGTTGTAATCACGTTTTTAAAATAGAATCTAGTATCAGATCATTTATTTTAGGCGTCAAGAATAACATTTTTGTTGGAAAGCAGATAAAATAGGAGAACCAATAACACAGCAGCTTATACAAATACATGCACATCTGTTTAATATTTGATTTCATATAGATCTGAAAATGTAAATAGCATTACATTTTATTTTACTGCATTAGAAATATTATTTATAATCCTTTATCAAAATCTTTCAGAATAACAGCCATCTTTAGGGTTCCCACTGTATTAAATGATCTCAAACTGCTCCACACTAGTGCTTTACATGGATAAGAAAGACTGTCACAGATGCTTGGAGGGTCAGACTGCAATATGTCTAATTGATAGTTTGACATTTAGCACGAGCAGGCTTGTTTTCAGTCTTAGTATTTAATTTGCTACAAACGTACATATTCAGTAATACATAAATATGTTTATTGCCATTTATTGCCTAAAATATTGCTCAGTATAACAAAATTATGGAGAGTTGAGTACCAGATCATTAACTCTAGTATAACTGAAGATTCCATGTTCTTCATTTACAGTTAAGCTTGCATCTACTTTATAGAGAATCTTTTTAGAGACTACCATTTTTAATGGGTAAGGTGTAGTGATATGCGGCATAGGTAATATTCGAATTTGCAATATTTTGTGAATAATTCTACTAATATTCCATTCAATATTCGTAGATACGAAATGTGTGTGTCTGGACATGCATTGTGATAATATAATCTATTATCTTGTTGCAATTATCTTCATAATGAATTTTAACATGTATTTATTACTAGTGATGGTCAAAAAGTTCACCCAGTGGACAGTTCGCAATGAACATAGCATGTTCAAAGTTCGCCATGATGTATGTTTGACCCACCTCCTATACCTTAACATGGAGCCAATTTTTTACACCTCACCCCACAGTCAGGTGGGACAGTAAAAACAATAACACATTTTCCCTCCTGGAGGACACCCCCCCCCCCATAAAAGAAGCAGCCCAGTGGCCATTTTACATTTATCCTGTGTCTGTAGTACTAGATAGATAGGGAGGGCTGCTGCTGATTGAGGCATGGCTTAGCTTCTTTGCTATTTTACTTCATCCAGTGACCTGCAACTATTGCTAAGGTGTTCTGCAACAAACAGTTCATCCTTACTGCGCCACCAAAGTAATTTTCTGGGGGTGGAGTATGCTGTATTATGGAACATGTGCACTCTATTCCTAAGCTATGGTGTCCTGGTAGTTGTAATTCACCTTTGGCAACTTATGCCAACTAATTATTTTTTATTTGTAGTAGTGTTGAGGTTGAATATTCGAATTGCGAATACATTCGACAAATATCGGCTTTTCGAGAATTCTGAAAATTTGCGAATATGGCAGCGGATATTCGCAATCCTCAATATTCGCAATATTATGCAATATAAAGCTTTACGGCCATGTATTGCGAATATATATTCACAATGCGAAAATTACCATGTTACCATTCATTTTAAAGGCAATGGCAATGTGAATGTATTGCGAATATTTGCGATGTAAGATATTTGAGATTGTGATTATCGAATATAAGTAGCATTATTGACAAATTGGAATATTGCCTTAGGCAGAACACCTGGGCTGCACACAGCAAAACCCATAAAACTGCAATCTATGACATTTTATTCTTGTGTTTAGATACACTACCGCAGCTCAGCACTGACATTACAAATTATGTTAACACATACAGAAGTTCAGAAGTAACATCTTGCATTAGGAGCTGACAAGAAGCTCAGCACTGACATTATACACAACAACGACTCACTAAGCAGCTCAGCACTGACTTTATTTTGAACACAGTATCACTTGTACTTTTGAAAACTATAATCAGTTTATGTAAGTCAAGGAAGTTTATAAAAATTAAAAGCAATCTCCACCAGGCTTCATAAAATGTGTCTGTTACAGAACAAATGATGGAAAATTATTCAGTAAAGTTTGGAAAGCAAGAAGACCAATCAGATGAAATGATGGGGCCAAAAAACGGAATCACTGTAACTCTAAAAAGAGATAAAAAGGTGGGACTTGGTGGCACTGTAAGCTAAGCCTCCTCAAGAAATACCATTTAAATAGAATGGGTGTTTAAAAGCTAAGTCATTCTACCTTATAATACCTTATATTACATCTGTAATATAAATAGACAATGCTGTATGGGCAAACCATTAGCATATGATCCAGTGATTGACCATCCAATTACTATCCATTAAGATCAACCGGAATTAGGCTAATTTCCGGGGTTGATACTATTTCCATTTATCATGGAATATACACCTTTCTGATTGTCTCATTGACTCATTTTCTTTTCTTACTGAGATTGTTTAGATGGTAACCAAGCCTTAAAGCATAAAAAAATATTTCTGGTAAGGCAACTAGATAAGAAAAAGAGTGATACCACTGAAAAAGGAGCAAAAACTATACTTTTGTGGTTTAACATAGCTTGGTCCGTATGACAGTTTTAATCTTTTTATCATTTTTGTATATTTAAACCCATGTTAAACAGACTTGCATAATGTTGTATATTGTTTTAACTCACTTAAAATGTTGTGAATTTTTTTTTATGGATATAATACTTTCAATAATACTATTACATTTAAATAACCATAAAAATACATAGACCATGATCCACTTTGGAATATTTGAAGGCATTAAAACAATTGCATCATTAGTTACCAATCTTCAGTGACAGAAAATGAGGAAAAGAACTTACTGTTCAGTGACTTAAAGGGCTTATGGGAATAGCTAGTACCATGTTGGACTAATTGCTTACATTGCAGGAGAGTGAAATTTACTACTATATTATTTTATGTTATGAGCTAAGTTTTAATCCTAAACACTGGTATACTAGCTCCATCTTATGGTGCAACATCATAATCTAAAATACATGTATCTAATATTACATTTTAAATTTACTTGAGTATTTTCGTTTCCTGGTAACTTAATTCGATATACTTTTAGCATAGCTGGGATGGGGATGAATTTAATTCAGAAAGAATGTGTTTCAGTTTGCTTTATGTGCATTGCTTTCATTCATCTAGATTAAAGGCATATTCATGCCTCTAGCCTTCTTGAAGAGAAGTAGTGCGTTTTGTTTCCATTTAGAAGAATTCATTGTAGCAAGTGGACATAGACTATACTGACCTTTATGGTGACAGAGGATATTATCCATCTGAGGACAGGATAATCATGTGCGGCATAATGGTTGCAGCTACAGCTTGTCAAATGTCTTACCACTGTGTACACTTGAATGTAAAAAGGATGCATGTTGACCTTATAAGTGTTAAGGACTCATAGCTTTTAGTCTGGAAAAATACAATTTAAAACAACAAAATGTTTTACAATTTAGGTAAAGGAATAACGGCAAAATAATATAGGGAACAATTATTAATAAAGTTTCCTCAGTTGCTTCTGTTAATGTGCTGAAAATTCAAAATGTGTCCTTGATTCATCATAACGCAGAATTAATGGCATACTTGTGTTTTATTACAAAATTGCAGATTCAGTCTCATAATTTGAATGTTATTATGCATACATAATTCCAACCCCACATTTTTTTCAAACAGCCCCTTTCATATATATAAGGTATGGTACTGAATATGCTTTTCAGTTCCGCATCACATAAAAAACGCTCTGATATAGACTTGTGCTCTGCGGTGCCATTTATCAGTGTATTGGCAACGATATGGGGAAATGTATGGAAAGGTGCGGTAGGCAGTCCATACTGTTTGTGTGCTGTCCTACCACATGGAGCCGCATGCTCTTTGCTATATCCGTTTGTGTATGGGACCTAATAAAGATTGTTAAAATTTAGTTATTTAAATAAAACATTTTGATTGATTTATTTATATTAAAGTCCATTCCCCCCATCTTCTATTTTCATTACAGGCTCCAGTACCGGTCTATTCAGGTCTAGTGCATAGGTTCAGATTTAATGCTGGACTAAAAACAGTCCCAGTGACAGAGTGAATATGTTTACAACTAAGTTATGTTATGTTATGTTAAAGTTATGTTTCTGGAATGCCACTTATGCCCAAACACTGGGTATATAGCAAGAGAGACTGATTGAAGGCATTTAATGAGAAATGGACTAGTTAGTTTCAGATGAACATAAAAATCTTTTACTTACTTCTTGAATGGTAGCCCTTCCCCTGATCATATTCCTTACTCCCCAGCCAACACTGTTGTTACTATCAGTTTTTGCTTTACACTGGTTACCTATCTGTGACAACCCTTTGATAAAAAATTTCTGATCATTTACTTAACACATGTTATTGATGTCTTCTTTTTCAGTTATCCTATCACTTTGTATGACTCTTGATATGTTGTGTATTTGTCGACTTGTTATATAAATCCACGTTTACCTGTACTGTTTTGAAAATGTATTCAATACACTTGAGTGTAAAAGAAAAGAGAATAGGTAAATTTCGAAAAAGGGGAAATTGTAAATTTTAAGGGTACAAATACTAGAGTTCTGATCAATTCAGTTAAAATAAATAGAACAAACACAGACTTCAAACAAACCAAAGACCAAAGCAAACAAAGTATAGTTAATAAAAAAAATTGAATAGAAAGAACAAAGTGAATATGTGCAGCTTAAATTTATTAACTTCTATTTATGAGTTAATTACAACTTTCTATAACCAAAGACAGCTTTGAGGCTACATCTAGCCAATATTGATCTTCATGTTCAATATGTGAAAGCTAAATTTGAGGTACAAATCATGGAAAGTAGTGGGACTAGTTGCATTCTGCACAATTTTATTGTGTTTTTTCCAGGGGTATGAAAATTTAATTTGGCACATTCATTGACCCTTGTAGTGTTACCGCAGTAGCGAGAGACACACTCCTGGTATTTTGCTCAGGGGACTCTGGGGGCAGAGAAACTAAGCAACTGTGGGGTTTCTGCCGGAGCCCCCTCCTGGGAGACGGAACCAGCCCCCTTGAGGGGGACCAGTTATCACTTTAGCTGCACACAGTTGCCAGGACCTACTTCCCCAGAGCTACCCCCCAGGTAGTGTGTAATATCAGGAACCGCCCGTGAGGTGGGTGAGATATCAGGTGGAAGTTGGGTCAGGGTATCAAGCGTTCTTGGGAGGTCAAGTGGCAGACTAGGGTTCAGGGCTGGAGGCTGGCTTCGTAAAACGTTAAGACAGATCTGGGTCAAGGCAGGCGGCAGACAAAGAGGTATCGGTAACCAGCTGGGTCGGGATTGGAGAAGACGGGATAAACGGTAGACAAGCCAAGGTCGGTACACGGTAAGACAAAACTCAGAGATTAACCTGCACATAACACTGATCAAACAGCACTGGATCAAGGGAACAAGCCCTGTTATATAGGCAATGGTTAATCAGGGTCCCTCCCTGTGAGGGAGGTGATTTCCTGTATTGTTTCACCCTTCCTCTTTAAATGCAGAGAGATGGCGGCCGCGCCCACTATAGTGTCTCACAATCCAGATGGCTTTGCCTGCTGAAGACGTTCAGAGCGCCTGATCCTTTTAGGTAATTGCACATTTTGCTGTGGGGTTGGAACAGTGCTTTGAATGGGAGCAGAGCTCTGACTAGGAGCAGGGCTATGCTGGTGAGGAAGCTCATGTGATCCAGAGGAACCTGGAGTGTCATAACATGTAGCCACAAATTGTGTATGACCAAAACCTCTTTAATTGAGAGCTCTTGGTTGTAAATGCAGAAACATATATAATTCCCATCAATACAGGGGCAAATAGATATGCATTATGGAAGTGTGGGTGTGAGGACCTACCCACGAGTCCAAAGAGTTTGGAAATAAATAGAAAAAAGCATGATGCTTGGAGGAGTTAATGGATAAGTATGAGAATTTGCTAAACCGGCCTCAGTAATTGTTACATTTGTATAACTTTTTGAACCCTTTAAAACTTGAGGACTCATAATCCCTCAAGTGACTCAAGCCCTGTTTCCAATACGACCCTTAAATAATATGCTTTGTCTTTAATTCCCCTTGAAAAGTAGCAAAACACATTCTGTTATGTGAGTGTGCTTAGGCCCTTATGTATAGGTTCCTGACTTAATTGTGAGATTTTCAATATTAATTGGTGATGTCATTATTGTGCAGCTTACTCCTTGGTACAGAATAAGACATAAGGAAAAAAATAACTATGTCTCCTCCAAAATGGCATCTTACAAACAGACAGAAGTGCAAAACAATAAATGGGAGGGAGACCCCAAATAGTACTGGTGAATAGCAATTGCTTCTCTCCTTGCCTATTTTTAAAGCTTTGGGAGTTCAGTTTCACTATAAGAGATGTGTTTAATACCAGGGTTGAAATTTTTACTGTTTACCAGTGACACCAGGGCTGACTATTTTGCACAATGACATCTCCATGGTTTGGAAAGAAAAGGCCGATCATGAACATCACCCTTATCAACTTACGTCTATGGCTACATTTCAGTATCTTTGAACAGCAAAAAACAGCAGACACACAGATAGCTGGAGCTGTCAAACTCCACAGATCAATGTCTATTTAAACTGAAAGTGCATTTATTTTCAAAGTGCTCAGCTTTTACAATGTAAATAAAATACAATGCCAAAGGAAAAAATGTATTACTTTTCAATTCTTATCTGTAAGTAAGCGGAGTCTAACCTTGTATTAAAATGAAAAGAGCTTTCTGACTGTGTTATCTCTTTAGAGATACTGACATTTCAAATAAATGTTATTTTAACTACATGTCCCAATAAGACACAATGCAGCCTGATCTGAAAAGTTTATCTGACAAAGTTGTGCAGATCCCCATGTTATGTCTGGCATGTGGATAAATTAACAAATGCAATGTTTTCAGTATGGCACTCTTAATAAGCAGTCCACTTACTCAGAAGTTCAAACTTGTTAGGATCCAAAAACACATACAGAAGCCAAGAGTATTGCTGTTAAGAAAATGACCCTCTCACCTGCTGAAGGAGACAGCAGTGCAATTCCCCTTCAAAAGTACTTGATAAAAACATCAGTGTAAGGCAGCAGAAAATGCTATTGTGTTCTTTAAATCAAACAAACCTTTATTTCTGCCAACAAAACTGAAACGGTAGCAAAATAGTAGCATAAAAGATGTGCCGGAATTAGGGCCCTTCGCATTTCTTTTTTTCATTGGATGTTAGCGTACTTATTTGGAAAATAGACATAGTCACTTAATTGTCTTATTTAAACTGAAATCAACTCAAAGATAAGCAATTAAAATTGAAATATCATAGTTGTATTAATTATTATTAAGTCTTCTTAATAATAATATATAAATAAATATATAGAACTTATATATTACTAACAAGCTCATGATCTAATGTCCCTAGCTTTGTTTTATGAAATTTAACTTACAGGATTCTAAGTAGTGATGGCCGAACTGCCCGCAAGGCGGACAGTTCGGCCGCGAACAAGCATGTTCGCCCTCCTTCTGCCCGGCGGACAGTACGGGTGTTCGACCCGCCTGTTCGCCGGCAAGAAGGAGCCCTCTATTCTTCCGGGATTGCGGTGGGATCATAAGCAGCGAGATCCCGCCGCAGGAAGAATCTTTTCACTGAAGACCGGGTAGAGAACCCGGTCTTTCAGTGAACATCTCGGCTCGCAAATCGTTAGCATACCAGGAACTATGCGTTCCAGGATGCGTTCCAGGTGCCAGGGTTCCAACTTGAATTTGTCCGCGAACGGGCGGACGGCGGACTTTTTTAAGAGTCCGCTCCGCCCGTTCGCGGACGGACATGGCCGGAGTTCGGCCATCACTAATTCTAAGTATATGTTTCAGTTCACATGCTATGTCATAAAAGAAGGGATGCACATAAGTGGTACTCTGGTACTCAAAAGGGGCCAAAAACTAGCTCTGCGTAGCTGCATTATTGTTCCAAAGCTCATATGCGTACTAACAACTTGGAGGCAGTCCATGTCTGGGCGGCCGCAGCTAAATGTAAAATGTATACAATTTATGTCACATGGATAACCACAGAGAAATATGAATAACTCATCAAAGGTGTGAAACTGGGAATATAAATTAATAATTCCCCCAAAAAGAGGGTGTTGGAAATCTGGGGGATGAAAGTCAGAGTAGGCTTATGTATCTGACAAGAGCACTTTGTGACAGCTGGATTATGATTATGAAAGGTTGACATTTGGACTGTTCAAACGTGTTGTACTATGAGAGCTACATTTGACTCAAAGCCAGCTGGTGACCTGTGGATGGAGACAGCTAATCAGAGGCTAAATAAGGAACAAGGAGGTCAATCTTCAGCAGAACTTACCATGCAGGAAGCTGATGCAGAGGGCAGTGAGGAAGACAGTAAAGAAGACAACACACATATGGGGTGAGCACTAAACACCATCTCCTGGAGCTCACTAAAAAAGTTATCTACACCCCTGAATATAATACAGTCCAAGGTAAATTTTTGGGGGACGCCAATCAACCTACCAGAGGAAACCTACATAGACCGTACAGACTCCTTCCATATAATCCCCAGGCTAAGATTTGAACCTTAGCCCCTAGTGCTGCATGGCCAGTATGCTAACCATTATGCCACCCATTATTTTATAGACAATAAACATTTTCAGAACGGCTTGGCAAGGAAACTTTCATAATAACCACATGAGAGGTTTCCTTTAAAGCAGGACTTCAGGAAAGCACATGAAACATCGTTTTAAAAGACTGATTCATTAAAAATTTTAGGAGATATTGGCATTGTAGATCTTCTCCTTTAAATAAAAAAAAACCCGGCTTTCCTCTCAATATTGACTGTTTTAACACAAGCAAATAGAATATCCTATTTTAAAGAGTGCCTACACAATATGGTAATAAACTTCAATAGATTGCAATTTCAGTCATTATTTCAACGAGTGCTGTTTTGGTTTAATGTCAAAAATACCCCTGGTATTGTACAATATAGTAAAACATACTTCTCATAAGCAATTTGCATCACATTCTACTAGTGTTTGACTTGGACATTTCTCCATTTTAAATGACCACAGTTTCAGTTTGTTTGTTACCTTTTATGCATAGCCAATTTTCCCCATATATATTGTCTCTATCATAGTCCGCCATCCGCCTGTTCGTGGGCAGATTCTAATTCCCTGCCTACATTGTACACAGTGGCAGTCCGGCCTGACAGTGAGCAGACGCTGCTGTACCGATCAGGCAGCACGCCGGGGCCCCTACGTGCTGACCGTTGGGCCCTTCTAGCTGCCCGGGCCCAGGACTGGAGTCCCCTCTGTCCCCCCCTGACGGCAGCCCTGGTTGGCAGTGATATAACATCCGGTTCCTGGAACCCAAAGTTCCTGGTTGCTGTTGCCGGATGTAATGTCACTGACGTCACTTCCAGTGTACCAAGCTGGCTCTCTACTCTACTCTACTGGTTCTCTACTTGGTCTCTAGTTAAAAGATTCTTCCTCCGGCGGGATGTTACTGCTCCTGATCTTGCCAGAGGAAGAATAGTGAGCTCCTTCTCACCGGCGAACACCCGTACTGCTTGCTGGCCAGAAGGAGTGCGAACATCTATGTTCACGGCCGAACTGTCCACCCTGCAGACAGTTCGGCCATCACTAGTTGCCAACGGTTGTTATACAAGCTGTACACTGACATGAACAATGTACATTACATTGTATTAAAATATCATATCATCAGTATTGTCCCCTGAGAAGATATTATAAACTATTAACTACAATGTGAGGGGTGTACTCGCTTTTGTGAGATATTCTATGTGTTCCTGTGCTGGGACAAGTTAACATAATTTTTACCAGTAATAATGACAATACAAATTACAATTCTGATATGAAAAGTTATTTACACAAATTTACCTCTAGATTTTTATCTATGCCACTACAATAAATTACAGTAAAGTCTGCATACTGATGATTAAAAAATAGAAATGAAAAATTATGTAAATCATAGTAAGGATTAAAAAGTTTAATAGAACTGGTTTGGGTTAACTTAATTAATGTATTAACTTAATTAGTTAATAAGAACTCAACATCTATATCATAGGTCAACTCTATAATCAGCATATGAATGAGAGTTAAATTACATACAATTAATGTTGTTTTATTGTATCTGTCAATAAAGCTTTTGAACATTGCTGTGGCTACGAAAAGTGTGGTGCAGGGAGATTATAGGGCATGCAAAAAATACCTTGCTACGGGTATGATCAGTATGCCAAATTTTCTCAACTAGTTAAACCTTATTTAGTTAATAAAAATAATTCTCTATAAGTCTAAATGTTTAAAGGACATATATTTGTTCTATATTGCATCTTTTTTACCCAAATAAATAAAAACTGATTTGTCCAATGGTTGTCCTTTCTGTGACTCAGGTACTCATTTCTTTGTTAATCTGTAAATCTGTTAAAGTCTACACTGTAATAGATTCAGCAGGTTTTGCCGTGGAATCGGTTTGACAGGCAGATCAATAATATCATACAGCATCTGCCAGATTGTATCCCTTCACAGATGTGCTGGCTACAGGTCAAAGTAACAAGGTCCATTCCAATATCACTCATTGAATACAGAAAATCAAATAACAAAATGTAATTTGTACATTTTTGACAGTAAAGTTATCCAATTAATGTTTATTTTTTTAAAGCTCACCAAAACTCACCAAATGTACTCTATGCGAATTACTAGCAAACCCCCCTTAATGCAGACAATCTTTCCATAATTATAAAAAAATATAAAAATCCTTGCCTATAATAAGCTATAATGAGATAACAGCTAATTTCCCTTGTTGTTTCTTTTTTCTTTCCATGCTGTCAGTAAATACAACAAAATTAATTGCGTCCCCTTTTTAAGCCTATGGATCTACATTTTCAAAAAGAATTAAGTGATCTGGCAACTTCTAGTGGCTATACTGTGATCACCCACAGAAAACTAGCATCTACAGAGGATTAAACATGGAGACGGGCACAAATGAGATTGGAGCATTGGAGCAGGTATGTTTTTTAGGATTTTATAGGATTATAGGATTATATACAGTTTATGGAGACCAAATTGTAAACACCTGATGTATACAGGAAACAACCATTCTGATGGAGTCGGTAGAGTGCAACTATAGGCAAAGAAGTGCAGTCTGTCTCTGGTGTTAAAGCCTTTTTCAAACAATATATTTACATACTGTATTGTGTAGTGCATTGCCTTTATGATATAACGCCCTGCAAGCATTTTGGATGTATTGAAAACATTTCCAATTCTGCACATTCTATAAAACAATTGTAATATGTAAGAATAATTATGTACAAATAAGTCACATCATATTTTATAGTAAAGTTGTGATAATAGCTACATGTGTACTTTATGTAATTACATTAATGCATATTTGTCACATATTTCTTTGTTGTGATTTATCTTTCGCCAGAAATAGTAAGAAATACATTTTTATAATAAATATATTTTTCATTTGCTAGAAATTTTAAAGAGAACAAACAAAACCAAAAATGTCATCACCATAATTGCTGGAGATGTAGAGAAGGGTTGTGGGAAATTGCAAAAAACATTTACTTTATTATCAAAACTTTGTTACTGGATTATATACTTGTAAATGTGGAGGGTTATAAAGCAGTCATATCTGTAGGTATGCTTCTGAAAGCCAAATCACTTAAGCTGGCCATAGTCACCTCTTTTCACAGCCATAGTTGCGGGAAATCGAACGGCATGCATGCTCACGCTTGCTGGAACGATCACGCTTGCTGGATCGCATGGAGATCCGTCCTGCTGTTATTTTCCTGCCAGATCCTGATACTTTGTATAGTCCCCATCCACAGTGTCTGACTGCAATCTGACGAGAATCCCTGTGTTAGTGGCACAGACAGGATTCCTGCCAGTTCTGCGGAGGAATGAGTCGCCGGCAAGCCGGCCAAGAATCGCCGTGTCTATGGCCGGCTTCACTCTTGTTCAGTAGAAGTTCCTGCATTCCTTACTGTACACAAATACTCCTATAAGTTGTCCAAACTTTTTCTTTTATCTATTTAGTAGTTAAAATAGGTTTTTCTATCCTTACTAAAACTTTCTTAGACTGCAGTCAACCAGGGTAGTCGGAATGATCTCCATGCTACATAGAATGTCACCTCATCCATAATTACAAAGTCAAAACAACCCTAAACATTTTTGTTCACCTCCCCCCCCCCAAAAAAACCCCCAACCTGCTCAAGTTTGTTTGGTGGATCTTTTTTCTCTCTCTTCCATTAAATAACATATTTTGTGTTGTTTTTTCTTAGAATGCAAAGGTTCCTGAACACTAACTGAAAAAAATATACAAGCCACTCAAAATCCACTATGTATAAGGATTTTTAATAAAATTCAATGCCCCAGTTAGTTATTTACTTACATTTTTACTAAATCAGTTTCTTAATCTTATATATGTTCAGCAGCAAATAAGATGAATATTAAGCAAAGCTACTCATACTATTTACTATTACAAAATAAAATTCAAGCTGCAGTTGTTAAATGTGCAAAAATAAAATCCTTACTATGATGAATAGAATAGTGCACTCACTACAGTGTGGTAGGCTGTCAATTCAAATGAATGTGTTGCCTTACCGCAGCGCATGGTATCACACTATGCAAGGTACGGCAACACACAGTTGGAAGATATGAACAGAATAAAACCAAAGAAATTTAAACATAACAGAAGACTTGGAAAAATCTATTATACACAGAATCTTTTGGGCAAAAAATAAAGTAGACTTCCTTATCTGTGAACATTCCAGCGTTTTGCTTAACCTAGAGGCAAGGTTCAAGAGCATAATTGTTATTAATATGCAGTTACAGCTACGCCAACTGCTCAGAAGAAAAAAGTAGAGAGTAATATAAAAACCACAATATCATTTTCAAAATGACCGAGCAATAGAGCTTGTGTGGGCTAAAAAAACTTGGAGACAGATATGAGGTGCACTACAGGTGCACCATACAGAATGTCTACAGTAAAAAATCAATTTTTTAAGAATTTTTAAGAATAAAAAAAAAATAACACACTGACCTGAGAAATGTACAATATCATTTACTTGCTTCAGTCTTCAAATCAAAAAATCATTGACAAATGCTTTGAATTTTGAAGATTCAATCACAATTTTTTTATCTCAGAGCTTTGTTAAAATAGAACAAGTTCCATCATCATGCCAGCAGTATCTCTTTTGTCTGAATAACTTTAAATTCTACATTTGAATGGAAATAGATGTTCGTTAAATGCATGCATTCGGCAGTTAAATGGACAATCTTCTCTGGCAGTTACCATGATATCAGTGCATTGTACTGTTTTTACATGTTTGTAGCACATGAAATAGACATTGTACTTAACAATAGAAGCTTGATTTCTGTAATTAGAGTAGGACTGTGCTCTAAGAATACCAATATAAGGAACAAGGAACTATTGTTGTCATATATTCTGAAAGTTATAGACATTAACTTTACTACGTAGGAATTATCAAACAGCATTGACATGACTTGGTGATGACAAGATATGTAGGTTACGATTGCTTTTTACTTATGCCATAGGAAATTACATATTTGACTATAATTATGCTCTAAAGTTAAAGTTTACTCTACTTTTTTCAATTATTAAATGCACATGGCTTGCAGAAAATAGGAGACTGTGCAACCCTGGCATATTCTACACTCACCGGACACTTTATTAGGCACACCTTGCTGGTACCGGGTTGGACCCCCTTTTTCCTTCAGAACTGCCTTCATCCTTTGTGGCATAGATTCAACAAGGTACTGGAAACATTCCTCAGAGACATTGGTCCATATTGACATGAAAGCATCACACAGTTGCTGCAGATTTTTCGACTGCACATCCATGATGCGAATCTCCCATTCCACCACATCCCACAAGTGCTCATTTGGTGATCTGGTGACTGTGGAGGCCATTTGAGTACAGTGAACTCATTGTCATGTTCAAGAAACCAGTCTGAGATGATTGGAGCTATGACATGGTGCATTATCCTGCTGGAAGTAGCCATCAGAAGATGGGTACAATGTGGTCATAAAGGGATGGACATAGTCAGCAACAATACTCAGGTAGGCTGTGGCAATGAAATGATGATCAATTACAAGTGTGCCAAGAAAATGTCCACAACATGGTACAAGGCAGGATGGATCCATGCTTTCATGTTGTTGACACCAAATTCTGACCCTACCATCCAAATGTCGCAGCAGAAATCAAGACTTCTCAGACCAGAAATGTTTTGTCCAATCCTCTATTGTCCAATTTCGGTGAGCTTGTACAAATTGTAGCCTCAATTTTCAGTTCTCTGCTGACAGGAGTGGCACCTGGTGGTCTTCTTCTGCTGAAGCCTATCTGCCTTAAGGTTCAATGTGTTGTGCTTTAAGGAATGCTTTTTTGAATAACTTGGTTGTAACAAGTGGTTATTTGAGTTACTGTTGCCTTTCTATCAGTTCAAACCAATCTGGCCATTCTCCTCTGACCTCTGGCATCAACAAGGCATTTGCGCCCACAGAACTGATGCTCACTGGATGTTTTACCTTTTTCGGACCATTCTCTGTAAACCCTAGGGACGGTTGTGCGTGATAATCCTAGACGATCAGCATGTTTGCTATACTCACACCAGCCCATCTGGCACCAACAACCATGCCATGTTCAAAGTCACTAAAATCACCTTTCAGCTCGGTCTGAACTTCAGCGATTCATCTTGACCATGCCAACATGCCTAAATGCATTGAGTTACCATGTGATAGGCTGATCAGTAATGTGTGTCAACGAGAAATTGGACAGGTGTGGCTAATAAAGTGGCCAGTGAGAGTATGCATAGAAGAGCTAAAACCCAATAAAAGATTACAACGGTAGTAGCCCAGCAATTAAGGCAGGGTAGGTGCCAGAGAACACATCACTTCCTGTAAGCAGAATATTATTCTTATTTATACCATGGAGTGTTACTTCCACTTTCGAAAGTGCCAGAAGTAACGTCACTCAGGGCCACTTCTGTGTTCTAAAAGCTGGAAATAACACTTTGCAACATAACTTTATGCAGTATAGGTATTGACCGCGCTTGTCTGAATGATGTGCGGGGTGGGAAGGTAGAAGGAAGAGTAATGCCCCCCTCCTTCATAAACAAACATTTTTAAATATGGTATATAGAGGAGTCTAGCAAGGGTCTTAATCCTGTTAGCCTATTCTGTTATCCCTATTACTATGCCAAAATCACAAGCATTTACATATTTATGGATTGGGGATGAGGAAATAATGGTGTTTAAATGTTAAATGCAATGAGAAAAGCCTTGATATGGTTAATCCATTAAAATGTATTTTCTACAGTCCATTATTTGTAATCAAACAGATGGTATGCGGTGCTTAAAATTCTTTATACATCACTTTACATTCAAATTTAAAGATCTAAAGTGCGTTATTACTCAAAAAGAAATGCATGTTGTATATGCATGAATAGCCTTACAGAAAGATTTACCCTATGACCACAGTCTTATGTAGTTTTTTCATAACATAAAACATAAAAGAGATGGAAGGTAATGGAAGGACACGGGCAATTTACATTATCCCCCAAGATGACATAACATACATACACGTGACCCCCCTTACATTAGAAGCAGATAGAGAATAAACAAAACAGGTGGGAAATAAAAGAAATTGACTGTTACATAGAAGGGGGGGAAATTAATGTTTTTTAGATAGAGAGGCAAAAGCAAAGAGCACTTTGTACATTACAACAACAAATTGATGTAAAGAAAAAATATCAAAGCATAAATTCCATTAATCACAGGCATGCACATTAAATGAGAACTCTAAACTCTTTTTTTCTTACCTTGTACAATATTAAAAAGGGTTAGAAGTAGAGATGGTAATTTTTTCACCAACATTGCTGATGTTGTAGAGAAGTGGTATGGGAATGCAGTATAACAGAATACATGTTGTTCATATGTGTAATTGACAATGAGACAGTTAATATCTTTCTCTTTCTATTACTAGATACTGGTAAGAATGTGTTAGCAAGTTCTGGAAATCTCCTTGTACAGTGGGGTTCTGCCCAGGAGAAGGGGAGGTGCTGATGTGTCACAGACATAAAAATATCCAGCCCTTTGCCTACGAAGATGTCCCAGTGGGATTGGGCCTTCCCAGTTAGGCCCGAGGGACTGCAGGAATCATCCATATCATGTGAATGTAGGGGTTGAGAAACGAGGTCTCCCCCTATATCATAGACCAGGAAATATTGTTTGTATCTTATTCCAAGAATTGTACCTTGCCAGTAGGCTCATCGGCAGTGTGAATATGTAACTACTCCTGTATAGAGATGGTTGAATTTTTTGACTAGCTGACTTTGTGAGCTGATTGCAAAGCCTCTGAAAATGGTATCATCACCAAAATTGCTAGAGATGTAATGTAAAATTGCTGGAGATGTAACCAAAATTGCTGAAGGAATATGTGCAGAAATTAAATTCAAAATCCTCGTCGAATTTGTTGAAATTTTGACTTTGAATTTAATTTATGCATAAACTATTTGTGTTGGAGTAATACTTTTTTTGTAGTGTACCCATAATCCTTATCTACATCTCCAGCAAGTTTAGTGATGATACCATGCCCAGGAGCTTTGCAATTAACTCATATTTGTGGAAATGGTTGAATTATTGAAAAAACTAATTTGACCATCTCCTGATTTTTAGAAAAGGTATCCCCCTCAATATACCAGTGTGTATGAACATTCCTTCCTCATATAAGTGTGTAATCAGAGGTGGCCAGGGCATGGCATGTACTGCCGAAAAGAATCTGGTTGATCCAGGGGCGCCATTAGATGCTAGTGGAAATCCTGTGTTTGGGATGAGACATACACCTGCTGGCAAACAAGTCTGATGACTCCAGGGTGACCCTGGTCAATGCTACCAAAACATTGTAAGAAAAGTAAGTATTGTTCTAGCACATAGTTTTTGAACACTTTGAACATAAATTATGTTCGAAGTCAATATAAATTTAGACTCAAAACAATTCATCTTGACTTTGAACTGCATAGGTATTGCATATTATTGAATATATAGCAGAGTACAGGTAGCCTCCAGTGAGGTAAATATGAATCATAAAGAGAACAAGTAAAAACATCTAATAAAGGAGAGTAATCATTGAGAAAACTGAAAATGAGAGAGGTATACCATGAGTCATCTCTATTTAAATCATAGTCTTTAAAATCTTTTTAGAAATCATAAGATGCTATTTTACGATTAGAAAGAATTACTGCTGCTAATGGAGATGAACATTACCAGGTTATAAGAGATAGCTGTCCCTTTTTGGCTGCATTATCCAACAACATTCAGTCAACAAAAAAACTGGAATGATTGAGACAGATTAGGTTTTAAATGGCCCAGCAGCCTTTTATTACCAACATAACTAACACAATATAATACATAACAACCATTAAACAGAACTTTTTTTTTAATGAAGGTCCCTTGAAGGCAGTTATCCAGCACCCTTTATCTTCATTACTCAATGCATCGGCCTCCAGCCACATGACACGACTCGGAGACAATTACAATAAAATGGAGATGCAACCTTACAGAACCAGTTTCCTGGTACTCCGACATCCTTAGCAAACGGTAGGTCTCTGTACCTACAACGGTCATGACCATTTAGATGATCAGACCACCTTCAAGGGCCTTACAACCCTGCCGTGACACATTTTGAAACCTTAAAACAAAGGAATTATTCAAAGTTTTATAAACCAAAGAAAAATTGAGGGAGGGAAATTTATTCGACGCACACTATCCTCTGACTGAAGTGTAGTGAATTCTCCTCCTACACTAAACTACAGGAGGATGCCGCCTAACCAATACCAATAAATCTGGTACAGCCCGAACAAGATAACAAAATAGCACAACAAAATACCAAAACAACATTACTAAGTATGTTTATAAGATTTACTTACCCTTTCTAACCCAGTCATGTAGTCCCTCTGCCTAGGTCTTTTGGCTCCAGACCTGTCTGTTAGAGCATACTCAGTGTTTTATGCTAGAATCACATTTATGTTTTACTTTGCATTTTAACTAACATCATGAACATGTTGTGAATGTGGGTTGTAGCACATTTTAACAAGTTGATTCCATATTTTCCATTTATATTAACGTGTGCTGTGTTGATTTCTATTATATGACATTACTAGGAAGTATAAAGCTTGTTTGCAGTATTTAGAATGATTGATTATGCATTATTTGCATCAATAAATAAAGGTTATTTTCTCTAAAATAAATAGCAATTTGCTGTGTTTTAATGGTGTTACTTAAGCCTTACATTAACCTTTCAGGGAATGGTTAAGGGGTTTGAGGAGAAAGATAAATGGCTATGTTAATATAAACAGGAGCTTCCAGATTCTCAAAAAGTTACACATCTGCAGAACTTTACAATACTGTTGTAGGGAATTCACCTACTACTTCAGTGGGCCTGGTTTAGCTGGAGATGGAGGAGCCACATACCTGCAAACAAATCCCTTTGCTTGACTTGCTATCTCAGGCATGCAGCCTGGTAGAGGAGTGAGTAAGTAAGTAAAATTTTGCACTGCCTCCCATTATTCAGGTTCAGCTGGGCTCCATGTCTAGATGGGGATCTAACACTAAAATACACAAAAAAAATTCAATATTAGGTTGCTAAGATGAGAAAGCTAGTTGTCATGTAAAATGCACCAGAATGCATGTTACGTGAAATTTTTTTTCTTTTGCTGCCATCGACATTAATGGAACTTGTAATGCACAGATGTGAAGTATCTTATGTGATAGAAAGTGCGCACAACCATTGAAATCGATAGATTGTGAATTGGTCCTGGAATTGGAATTGTCCTTCCTTTGCCTTATTACATGTAAAGGGAAGCTCACATAACCATATTATTATTACAACTGAGAAACAGAAAATAGTTTGCCATACACCCTCTCTATATCTGAAAATACCATTCAATGATCATATAGAATGCATCCGGAAGGTATTCACAGAGCTTTATATTTTCCATATTTTGTTATGTAAAGGCCCCCATACACGTGTCGGATTCCCACCGGATTCCGGCACGATCGATTCCGGGCGCGTGCACGCCAAACGATCGTGCCGGAATCGCATGCAGCCCACCTTGTCCAATCGATCAGGTCTGATCGTTCAGGGGCCCAGAATCGGATCCGACAGAGAACCAACATGTTGGTTCCATCAGATTGATTCTGCCCAGATCAGGGGGAGTTGCCATTTGTGAGGTGGACAATCGGACACGGAATCGTCCCGGAATCCGTTGGACAAGGTGGTATTCAGCGATGGATACTCTTAATTGGCCGATTGATCACACCTGCGATTCCCAGCAGAATCGCCGGAATCAATCGGGTGAGTGATCAATTGGCCATGGAATCCGACACGTGTATGGCTTGCTTTACAGCCTTATTCCTAAATGAATTAAAAACATTTTTCCCTCAGAATTCTACACACAAGACCCCTCTGGAGCAGGTTTTCATCCAGGAGGCCTCTGTACATTGCTGCAGTCACCTTTCCTTTTATCCTGACTGGTCGCTGAAAAACATCCCAAATACCTTCCCACTCAGGATTATGAGCAATGTCTGGGTTCCTCTTAACATGATGCCTGGTGTTTATGCTAAAGATTTCAAAGTTTGCCACATCAGGCCAAAGAATTTCGTTTCTAATGGTGTGAGAGTCCTTCCAGTGCCTTTTTGCAAATTTCAGCTAGGCCATGTACCCTCCTTATGCTTCCGTCTGGCCACTCTATAATGTAGACCTAAAAGGTGGATTGCTGCAGAGAGAATTGTCTTTTTGGAGCTCTGCCTTGCTCACCTCCCTAAGTCTAAATTCACACTAAACGATTGTGCGCTCCAGCGCGTGAAAGACTGCAAAAAGTGCAGACGCTTCGTTTTGGACAAAAGCCCAAAAACTGACTGATGGACATCTAATGTAGTGTTCCCCATCGGTTAAGATTATGGTTCATTTACTGGGTAGTTAAAAATGCCCATGTAAATGAGCCCCTAAGGTAGCCCGATTCTCATCCGATTTTACAGCCAATCGACCGCCATGCACACTCCCGTCTGGCCGAAAAACGGGTGGGGCCACCTACTGAGATCTACCAGCAATCTTCCGACATGCCGGTAAATTCCCAGCCGACCCCATAACTTTTAATTGATGTCATCCCACTGCAGTCCATCTCTCATTTATCAAGTGAGAATCGCCTCATGTATGGCTACCTTTACAAAGGCCATGCTCCCCCTTATCTCACTTTAGATGGTGGGCCAGCTCTAGGAAGAGTCCTGGTGGTGCCTTTCTCAATCATGTAAAATCAACCGAATTTACTGTAGGTGTAGCAGTTTAGCTACAGAAACATCACAAGGATGATAAGGAGAAACAGGTTGCACCTGATCACAATTTTGAGCTTCATGGTAAATACTTCTGTAGATGTGCTTTCTTTTTTTAAACATTTGCTTAAATCTCAAGTAAACATTTTTCCCATTGTCATAATGGGGTGTTGTGTTTTGATTTATGAGAACAAAATTATTTAATCCATTCTGGAATAAGGTTTTACCATAACAAAATGTGGAAAAAGTGATGCGCTGTGAATACTTTCTAGATGCAATTATAGACAACTAACATACATACAAACACACTGGGAGCTGCAAAGGAAATGTTTTACTCCCTACTTAAGTTTTCTTTAATGTATAATATGGAATAGCTATAAACTGCTCCTAATTATTTTTTTTTAGCAATTGTTCATAAAGGAAGCATTTGAAATAAATTGGAAGGCAGTCAATTAGTGTAAATGTACTGTGTTTTGTAAAAATGTTTACAATGGCCAAAGCTGCAATCAAATGACTGGTATAATAAGTACAGAAATAGTAAATATTTTTCCTGGCTCACCTCATGTCAGCCCACCACGGGTCACTCCTCCCCTTGACCCCCTAGGACATCCCATAACAAGCTCCATAAAGTCCTCTCACCTCCAGCCGTTCGGATGTTCTTTTTTTTTGTCCTCGCTAGGCATTCCAAGATGTGGATACGTGTGGAGGGGGGGAGGGGTAAAGCTTCTCCTCCCCGTCAGCATTTTTACTCGTGCAGGAGCGTAGGTGATTGTTAGCACGGCTTCCGGACTTCCAGTTTTGCGCAGCCGTGCATGGCAGCGCTATGGCGGCGGTTTGCCGTGGCTGGCGTCCAATGCATCCAGGATGGCTGAGAGACAGGCGG
>CM070033.1:54278275-54298103 GCA_036250615.1 Ptychadena robeensis | reverse complement strand
TCGCCGGGTTCACAAACTTTTGCGGAAGTTCGCGTTCACCGTTCGCGAACATCAAATTCCAGGTTCGCGCCATCACTAGTAAGGATTTTTTATCTTTTTTTTTAAGATCAGTGAGGGAAATAAAGTACATTAGGCAAGTTTTGTTGTGCTTTAAGAGACCACAGTTTATCCATTAGCAGAAATACTGTGATCACTGCTTCAATCACATTGTAGTAGGGATGCCATTATTTTTTCCTTTTGTGTTTGTTACCATAAGCATCTAAGTGAATTAAGTTAATAATAGATCACAATGAAATGCATAAATGAACATTTCCATCATACTTTTTGACTCATAAGTGATTCCAACAAGTATAGGAAAATAAATGTATGATGCCAAGGCTGATTGAAGATTTGCTTTCATATACAAGTATATATGGTAAAAAAGGTCAATATAATTGCATTTATTTTCTATGTCACATATAATAAAACTGATTGCCCACTGTAAATATGAAAAATAAATAAAGGTTTTTGCTTTAACTTATATAAACATTCAGCAAAATTGGTATTTATTAATGTAGATCCCAGTGAAATACTGACAGATTCTTAAGGGAGATTTTGTACAGAAGTTGATGCTTTAGAACTTCCTTTCTAATCTAAGGCATGCCATGCCATTTGTATAAAAGGTTATTTGAGGTTAAATGCAGCAATGTACTAGCACAGTGATTGCAGCTCTAAGAGGTCTATGCATTATTTGGCATTCTTCTAACGGTGATGAGTGAATCAGTTTGAGAAGCAGACAACTTGGCAAGGTTTTTTATTCTCATAAATTCATGCATGAAGGCTTCTCCAATCTATAGAGCATCATACATTTCCTGCTAACCTGGAGTCCTAAAGCAGTTGATTGTACACAAGTCCGGTATTCAAGAGAAAATAAAATATGAATCTAAAATTAAATATAAGAGTTAATACATTATAAGAAATATCATAACATCAATGTTACAGAAAAGTTGTAGGTAATACTTTCCTTCAATAGTTTCACATTTATTGTGATCATTTATAATAATTTGGCGGTCTCTAGTGGAAAAAGCTTGCATTGATTGTGAGCTTCGCAAAAGGATTATTTATTTACTCATTTATATTAACCAATACTGCATACATATGCACAGTATAAATTAAATGCTCATTGATCTAATAAATACTTTTACAAATGATAAGCATTTTTCTCAATGCACATTGAGAGTGATAGAGGCAAAAGTTTCAGTAACCCTTTCAGCGGGCCCCCAATTCGCTGCAAGGGATAGGCACAGAAAGGCACAGAAAATAATACTTACTTACAAGAAGCCGAGCTTCATGCACTAGACCAGGGGTGTCAAGCTCAAACACACATTGGGCCAAAATTTTTAAATTGGACAAAGTCACAGGCCAACCTTGATATTTATAAAAGGAAAAAAAGGTCTACAATTGTGGAAGTTTTTCCACAATTCATCAGCCAATGATGGACCTTAAGTTTTACTTAAACATCTAATCTGGAATAAGCTAAGTCTGACATCCCTGCCTTAGACCAATCAAAGCTCTTATTTAATAAATCCCTTATAGCACTCTAAGCAGAGGTCTAAGGGGGGTTTCCACAAGTGTATTGCTTGGCGGTAGGTCCTGACAGAGCACATTCACTTACCTGCTCGGCGGATGCTGTGTCTTCACAGCGCCGAGCTGTTCCGCCGATGCAGGGCTGAAAGTAGTGGAGTATGTTGAGCCTCTGCATTGGCAGATGTCTAAAAACAGCATGCGCCAAGCAGGTAAAGTCTATGTGCTCCGTCGGGATCCCCGCCAAGAAATATCCTTAGCAGAGTGGGTCCCGACGTATGTGGAAACCTAGCCTAAGGCTCTAACATTATTCTCTTAGAATGCAAAGCCTATGGTCCTGCATTTCAGAATGAATGCAGAGGATCTGCTCACAGAGTAGATAAAGTTAGGAGCCCAGCAATTTACCCATTCAATGAGACGGGGGAATCACTTTAAAGGTTAATAAAACTTTTTCTTTTTCTACCTCTCCTACCTTTTTTTTTCTCTGTCTCGATTAGAGATGGTCGAAATGAATAAAATTCAATTCTCGATTGTCACTCACTGTTAGAAGGAATGGCAATGGTGTCACTCACTGTTAGAAGGAATGGCAGTGGTGTCACTCACTGTTAGAAGGAATGGCAATGGTGTCACTCACTGTAAGGAGAATAACAATGGTGTCACTCACTGTTAGAAGGAATGGCAATGTTGTCACCACTGTCAGAAGGAATGGAAATGTTGTCACTCACTGTAAGGAGGATGGCAATGGTGCCATTCACTGTTAGAAGGAATGTCAATGTTGTCACTTGCTTTACAGTATGGCAATGGTGTCACTCACTGTTAATGGCAATCAGATGGCACTAACAGGTAATTGTTGGGGGCCAGGTTGATGAGCCAGTGAGGTAGAAGGGCAAAATAGTCCACTTCACTGGCTCTGCTGCAGGGTGATGGGAAGGGTGCTGTAAGGACATAGGGGAAACAATTTAAAATCTAGCAGGAAGAGCCAGACAGGAGGGGCTAGAGAACCAAATATGGCTTGGGAGCCCCACTTTGTCGACCCCTGGCCTAGGTGATGAGTAGTGAGCTTGAATATTCAAATTGCAAATATATTTGGCGAATATCGGCTATTCAAGAATTCGCAAAATTCGCGAACATGGCGGCGGATATTTACAATATCGAATATTCGAAAATAAATAGCACATGTGACCATTCATTTTGAAGATAATTCCAAATATTTGCGAATGTAGAATCGAATATTAGAAGAATTATTCTAATATTGCCTATTCCACTCATCACTAGTGATGAGTAGAGATGATGGATTGTTTTTAAAAATTCGACCAGTTCAAATATTTGAGTTGATTGTAAAGCCCCTGAGTAAGATATCTTTACCAAACTTGCTGGAGATGTAGAGAAGGGTTGGGGGTATACTAAAAAAAGAAAGTGTTGCTCTTACACAAAGAGTTTTTACATAAATTAAGTTCAAAGTCAAGTTAAAATATCAAAAGTCAAACATTTTAGGGTTCAATTTGAACCCAATTTATACACAAACTTGATATGTTAGAGCAAAACTTATTTATGTTTTTAAATGTTTCCCCAACCCTTCTCTACAACTCCAGCAATTTTTGTGAGGATACCACTTTCAGGGGCTGTGCAATAAGCTGACAAAGTTAGCTAGCACCATGCAAATTTTGCAAATGCTATTTCTTTTCAAATAATTTTCCAGTGCGAATTTTCCAATCACTCCTGCATGCGAAAATTTTCACATAACATTTAAAATGGCGATATTCACATGCGAAATAGAGTCATGGCAAATCAAAACCAAAGTTCTTTTTTAAGTTGAAATTTAGATTTCAGTCGAAATATCAGGCTGATTTTTTGGGCGAAAAAGTCGAAATTTCTACTTAAAAATTTGCACTGCGAATTTTTTAACCATCCCTAGTCTCGATTTCTCCAAGCCATCAGCACACAGCTCATCGCCCCTTTCAGGAGGAGAGAAGTAAGGGTTATTTAAAGTGCTGAAGTGTGAAGGGCCCAAGCAAACAATATTTCTGTCTTTAAGGAATAGCATTTGAGATAAAGAATCGGTACACCCTCCACCATTTGACAAGTGAGAGAGGTGTTTTAGTGATGGCCGAACATCAGCCAGGTCCATCCGCGAACGGGCGGATCGGACTTTTAAAGAAGTCGCGGACAGATTGTAATTCCCCGCCTCTATGTAACTCCATTGCTGTTGGATGCCATGACATTGTGCCCAAATTTGTTTGGGAGGTGAAATGCGTCAAACTATTAGCTTGGAGCAACAGGGACACACTGTCCAGGGAGATGTACCCTAAATTGACGATTAGGACCTACCAAGGACTTTGTATCGCCACAGACTATAGTCAGGGATCTGGTTTTCAACTGTATGCTATTGCGTTACATCGCGCGTGGCTGTTCACAATTATTCACAAAGATTTGCATTCATCTCTTTGTTTTACAATGATAAGAAATTAGATCTTTTAAACTTCATTTTCAATTATAAACACCATTGTACCACACATTTTATATCAAGGTTAACATTAGTGATGAGCAGCATAGGCAATATTCGAATTCGTGATATTTCGCGAATAATTCTACTAATATTCGATTCTATATTCGGAAATTCGAATATTCGCGGTAATACCATGGATTGCGAAAATAATATTCGCAATTGAATCATCTGAATTGAATCATGAAAATCATATTCGCATCGCGAAAATCTTTCAAATGAATGGTCACATGCTATGTTTATTTTCGCAATGCGCATATTATTTTCGCAATACATGGCCATATTGCGAATATTCGGAATTGCGAATATCCGCCGAGATATTCGCGATATTGGCGAATTCTCGAATTGCCGATATTCGCGAAAAATATTCAGCATTCGAATATTCGAGCTCAACACTAGTTAACATGTAGTATGTGTACCAGTGTTAGTTCCATGGGTATAGTCCCTTAAAAAAATTCCACTTGAAGGTGCCCTTGTGAGTTTTGTCAAGAAAGGGTAAAAGAATAAAAATGCAGTAAAAGCTAATGTAGAGTAACAGTATATCAGAAGGAAAGAATAGAAGCTATTTCTAACGGTTCTAAATGCCTCTTATAGTACAACTGTGGAGAAAAGAGCATTCAAGAGCTCTCTAAACCCATCAGTGAGGACTTGAAGTTCACTTCACTCACATGTACGCTAAAAGTAAAAATATGTTGTAAAAAAACAGAACAAAAGATCTACTGTTTTGAAACAAAGTCACCTTCATACTGCTACATATGCTCTTGTAATTTTCTGGGACTTATTCTCCTTTCCTTTTTTTGTAATAGTTAAAATATACATGACACACCATTCACTAGAAAGCAATATTTTGCTTTTAAGAGCCCATTATTTTGAAAATAGAAGAATAAAAGCAATAATGTTAATTGTTTCTTTAAGTGAAGGACAAAAATTCAGATACACACCAAATACCTTGTACCTTGTGAACCAAGGCTAAACATTTTATGGAGAAGAATACAGTGTTAGCAAAACGAGGATGAGGTATTAAAGAGAGTTTAGGTAATTTAATAAACAGCATTTAATATTTTGGCATGGCAGTCGATTGTATTTCAGTTGGATTTAGAAAACTTTATCACTTAATAGCTGAGAAGTCTTGGGTACTCCATTACTGGTATGGCAATGATGACGTACCTCAAATGGACGCAATGGCAATTATCATTTCAAAATATTATCTGTCAAACAACATAGTTACAGTGGAGGAAATAATTATTTGACCCCTCACTGATTTTGTAAGTTTGTGACAAAAATGATGAAAAGTCTCAGAACAGTATCATTTCAATGTAGGTTTATTGTACCAGTGGCAGATAGCACATCAAAAGGAAATCGAAAAAAGATAGTCAACTGATTTTCTTTCATTTCATTGAGTGAAATAAGTATTTGAACCCCTACCACAACCATTAGAGAGTTTTGGCTCCCACGAGTGGTTGAGCACTTCTCTCTTCTCATTAGGTCACCCTCATTAAGGACACCTGTCTTAAAACTAGTCACCTGTATAAAAGACACCTGTCACAGAATCAATCAATCAAGCAACTCCAAACTCTCACAACATTAAAGACCAAGAGCTGTCCAAGGATTCAGAGACAAAATTGTAGACCTGCACAAGGCTGGAATGGGCTACAAAACCATTAGCAAGAAGCTGGAGAGAAGGTGCACAACTGTTGGTGCGATTGTTCGAAAATGGAAGGAGCACAAAATGACCATCAATCCGACCTCGCTCTGGGGCTGGGTTGGGCTCCAGGGCGCGTCCTCCCTCGTGGGGTGTCTGGAGGTGTAGGGCCGGCGGCTATAGCGGGCAAGATCTGTCTTTTCTCTCACCTCGTGGTTTCTTCGTCTTTCCTTCCGTGTTGAGGTATTCGGTTGCTTGGGGAAAAGATAGATGGGTGTCACAGTGGTTTTCCTTAGAAAGTGTGAACAAGGCGAGGTCCTATAAGGCGGGGTGGCTGTACACTGTGGGGGCCTGTTCAGGTTGTTCTGATTTGTTAGTAGTGTTGTGTGACCCGCAAGGAGCAGGGACCACAGCCCAAAAAACCAGTGGGCAAACACGGCCAGCAAGAGAGCATCTCATGTGGGAGAGAGGAAGCCGGCAGGGGGCTCGCAAGGGCCCCCGGCGCGAGACAGGGCCCAGGGAGGAGGGAGCTGGAGGGGGGTGTGAGGGAAGAGGAGGGACCGGGGGTAGGGTGGGCGGGGTTGGCCTGTGCGTTAATGGTTTGCCGGGGAGGGCATTAACACTTGATGATTCAGAGGGGACTGGGAGAGAGAGGGCTTCGAGTGTGGGCTGGGGTGGTCGGATGAGGCAGAAAGAAATACGAAATGGACCGAGGAAGGTCTGCAGACGCAGGGGGGGGGAGGGAGGAGCAGCAGGGCAGGAAGGGGAGGTGGTGGGGTTTGTGGTGGGCTGGGGGGGGGTCGAGTGGGGGGGGGGGCGCGATCTGGCGCGAAGTTCTACTAAGAGTCGCGCTAGTGGAAAGGCGGTGCGGGCAAAGTCGAAGATTCGCGGTAAGAATATACCCTCGATATTCGATTTTTAGCGAAAATCATTATTCGCAATTGCGAAAAACATATTCGCTCGACCCCTCCTGCTAAAAATCTTTAAAATGAATTTCTTAACATGCTATGTTTTTTTTTTTCGCACTGGGGCGAATATTGATTTTCCGCATACATGGCAATTTTGGCGAGATATTCGGAATTGCGAATAGCCGCCCGAGATATCTTCTATATATGGGATTAGGCGGAATTCTCGGAAATTGATATATGTGGGTTGCCGGGGGGGAGTAGGGTTGCGGCGGGTGGGGTGGGGGGGGGGGGGGGGATTGTGGGTGTAACTAAGGGTTACGTCTTTTAGTGTTTCTGGGGCCCATTCCTGATTATTCACTGCATCAGGTGGTTGTTCTTGTGTTGGGTGGGAGTTTTTTGTAAGTGAGGGGGGGTGGGGAAAGCTGGTGAACCACAACGGGATCGCGGGGGGGAGAAGAAAGAGGGCGGGGAGGGCGGGGGGGGCGAGTTTTTATTATATTTTTTTTGTGTTTTGATTTTCCTTGCCCCAAACCCCAAACAACAACACCAGCCCCACCGTCAAGCAAGGGGGTGGAAAACATTTTTGCGTTGGGGGTGTTTTTCTGCTAAGGGCGCAGACAACTTAATTGCATTAACGGCGGGGCAAAATGGACCCGGCAGCCATGTTCGTGAATCTGACGACAAACCAGGACACCCCTTCCCTCCCCACACTCCTTTCCCTTGGCCAGGAAACTGAAACTGGTCGTGGAGGGTGTTCCAGCCAGACAATGAACCAAACATAAGCAAAGTAGGAACAAAGTAGTGGCGGCGGATACGTCTTACATTTCACGAGATGCACCTTAAGGTCGGCAGGGAGGCTGGCCAGGATCTTCAGTCTCCTCCTCCTCCGGACCTTAATCCAATCCAATAGAAAACCTAGGGAGGGGAGCTCAAGCTCCAGAGTTTTTGCACAGAGATTGGGAAGAAGGAAAGTGGTGAAAAAAAAAGTGTGTTGGTGGGAGGGGGTAAAGGGGGGGGGGGGGGGGGTGCTGACTGTGCCTTGGGGGTGCTGAAACCTTAGGGGATTTAGAGTGAATTGCAAAGAGAGTGTACCAACATTCCTCCTAAAAATGTGCGCAAAAACTTGGTCATTAATTACCGAAACGTTTGACCTCTGTGCTTGGCAAACAGGGGTTTTTTCCACCAAGTATTAAGTCTTTTTTTGTTAGAAGGAAGGGTTCAAAAAGGAAAGCGGGGGTGTGTGGGTGGGGGGAGGTGAGAGTCACTCAATACATGCAAATCAGAGAGGGGGAGGGAAGTGTGCTTCTACTGCGGGGGGTATGAATTTAAAGTTATTTTTTCGATTTTTCCTCCTTTTGTGTCTAGCGGGGGGGGGAAAAACGTTCCACTGTTACAATAATCGGTACCTTGAAATGATACTGTTCTGGACTTTTCATTCTTCTTTTTCATTGGAGGAAACTTACAAAATCAGTGAGGGGTCAAATAATTATTTCCTCCACTGTATGTAACTGTTTATATGTAATAGTTATTTTTCTGTTTAAATAGCATTTTGCTGAATTTCCCATCACAATTAAGGAATACAATGGGTGAGAGGAGGGACCAGCATAACTTCTTAAAAACATCACAACCCTCTACTTCATTCATTCATACTAATAGCTCTAAGCCCTGAAGCAAGTAGTATGGGTCTACCATGATCACTTATGACTGGAGATGGTTGCAAATTTTTGACTTGCTTATTAGACAAATTAAACGTATTAGAACTAATTTATTAAAATGCACCTGAACAAGGTATCATCGCTAGAATTGCTAGAGATGTAGAAAGGGGTTGTGGAACTGTTATAAAAATGATGTTACTCTAGCACATGTAGCTTTTGCATGAATTAAGTTCATTGTTGACTGTGAACTTAATTTATGCAAAAACTACATGAGTTAGAGCAATACTTCCTTACATGTCCAGCTATTTTTCTGAGTATACCAAATTAGTACTAATATTTTGGAATGAGATGTGCAACAATCACATTGAGATGTGAGGGTGTCAGTTATCTGATTTTTTTTAACTTTCCCGGCATAGTACTCTGATGTGTTACTCTGATGTGTTTCCCCACACTCCATCCTCCCCTCATCAATGATGCTGAGGATGTTGGGCGGGATGGAGACCCCCCCACCTCTCCCCTCCCCTGAGGATAGGTGAGCATCCCCAAGTGTACCTTAATGGGAGTTTGTTTTGTAAAGGGAGCTTGTTTTGTAAAAGGAGTTTGTTTTGTAAAAGGTGGTTAAAGCCATAAAACTTGGCCAAAGGGATCCTGCCATCCATATATAAAAGTGAAAAAAATGCCTTTACTTCACTTTGGTCTTGGTTACAGTCTCCTTAGATTAGGTAGATCTGACATGGGAAACATTGGCAGCAATAATAAATTGGCCAAAGGGACCATGCTTTGCCTTCTCTTAAAGTAAAAAGATAAGGCCTTAACTTATATTATATTAGTCATATAGTGTGCATTCTATCTTGGTTACAGTGGTCATAGGTAAAATAAAGGGGTAAATTTGCCATGGAGGACATTGACAGCCATAAAAACCTGGCCAAAGTGATCATGCCTTGCATACTCTAAAACTGAAACAAATGCCTTTACTTACACTAAGAATTATTTTCTTCCATCATCGTCTGTGATTCTAAATATTTTCCAGCATACAGATTTGTTGTTTGCACAAATATGATCAATATTGGAACCGCTGAGCTTGCTATCATTAGCATAGACAGCTATGAGGATAGAATTCATAAAGTTGCCATATACTATAAGTTATGTACTTTTATGAGGAAGAAAGACAGCAAGAAGAGTTTTTTTTCCAGCATATCTCAAGTAACAATGACCTCAGTGACATTTATGTTCCTCAGTAGGCATGAACGTGAATAAAGATGATAGTTTCTTCATAATGTAACGGGACATTTGAACTACAGGGCAAAAAACATTGTATTTAAATTCATCTTAGCATTTTCTTTGACCTTTCTACAACAGTTTGATGTGATACATTGTGATAGTTACATTGTTAAAGTAATCATTTAAAATTTTCCAAGCTAGACAAGATGTGTTTGAAATGTTATATAATAATAATACTAATAATGATGACACATAACAGCAAAAATTGTTCAATACCTCACTGTAAGGCTTTGGCTCCACTGTATGTTGGGACCCGACCTGATGGGCTGTGGAGACAGTTGTGTGTGCGATGGATCATGCACTCCGTTCAAAGCAGGGGTTTTAACGGACAATGGAGCCCAAGCCTAAAACTATGGCTACCTTTAAAAAAAAGTGCTGAAGCATCTGAATATTCAGTTTTCATTAGGGCTAGGGCTCCATGTCAGCACAGCCAACAAGCGCAAGCCCCCTTTTTCTCTCCAATATGGCCATGTTTTATCGGCCAAGCTACATAGAACAGTCTATAAATCAATGGGCTGATGTGTAACTAAAATGCCCAAGCACCCAGACAGTCAAGAGATGCGTCATACATCAAGCATATGTGTTTATGTAGTCACAGAGCTTATGTAGACAGCCTGGTCATGGCCACATCCCCGGCAATGTCCAGCTTGTGCACTGTGCTGGAATCACTGCGTTCAACGCAGGGATTTTAGTGCCAGTGGAGCCCTAGCCTTAATCTCTGTAAAGTCCAACAAACACATATTGAGACTGTATGCAAGGTCCACCTAATGCAATTTTTTAAAACGGAATGCCATTGAAGTTTACAAGTCTAGCAGAAGTGGAACTTAGTCCTTTGCCTTGTCCCATACCAAGAACATCAATGAGCCCATATTGTGCTGCTTACGCAAACTTTACATCAAACTTAATGTTGACATGAACAATACACAGTGTGAGTGATGATGGAAACACAGTGAGTGATGGCAGAGTCCCTTCCCCCCAAGACCACGGCTTATTCCCTGAGAGCTAAAGAACTAAGTCTGACACATATTGTGAAGATACATGTCAATCATTTTATGACTGTCTGTTCCTGTAATACATTTTAAGGGCTGGGTCTGCAATTTCAAAGTCCCCAATTGAGAGTACTCCTTCTCCCAAATATTATAATTATTTGTGATCAATATTTCCACTAGCCAATTTGTGAACTAATTGCAAAGTTTGAGTATATATGGTAGTTTGTATAACCATAACCTTCTTAAATTGCTCCTTACAGGAAAGGTTTTTTTTTTTTATGTTGTACCTATTATGAGCACTTCTAGTGTCATTTATGCACTGATTTTTCGTCTGGAACACCAAATCTTCGATCACCCTTAAAGTCCCTAGGGAGTTGGCCACCTCCATTTGGAGCTATTTCCCTCCAAGATAATCTACCGGTAATAATAACGTTTATAATTGTGGGATGGGGTGAGCCTGTTACCAGTAATTAGGACCTTCTCTTTCCTAAATATTCCTATAAAAGGCCAGTTCAATGGTTTTTAATTTTGTCAATGAACTGTCAAAGTGCATATAAAAAAATGATATACTATAACTGTAAAAAAGAACATCTTTCATTGTAATTATTTGTTTATTAAACAGGAAACTTAAAAAGTATTGTCTGATTAAGAATTCAACAAGAAGGTCACATATTCAAAGCCAATATCAAAATATGCCCTTCTTATAACCATTTTGTAACCCAGCTATGCAGAAATGCTCTGGCATAGATGGAAACACTTATCGCTGATGCTGAAGGTTTCAGCCTCATATAATCATGCATTATTTCTTGTTCATTAATCCACTTTCAATACACGCATCATTACCAATCATTGGAATGACATCATTGCTAAAAGGGCATAATACATAGGTGACCTTAATTGTAAATGGTAAAACAAAAATGCATGGCATAGCAACAAAACAGTAAAAAGAACAATTTGTATTATTTAGAAATAAAAAAACGAACGTTTATGTATATGTTTTTCGCTTAAATAAATCAACTCGTATTGTACAAAAAATATATTGAATCAATTGAAAAAATTGCAATATTAACATTTTTAGAGGAAGAAAGTTGGCGTCTTCTACTATCTTGAGCCTGCACCGTAAGCCGAGAGAAGATTATTGTTATCAGTAGCCAGCACATGGATCATTAAGGAAGATTGATTTTTGGTTGACCTCTAAAGATTAAGCAGCTTGTAATTTGAGGAATCATCTGCTAATCATGAAATGACCGTGTTCATATTCATATAGATTTCAATGGAACTATCCTTTAATTAGAAAACTCTAAAATGTTTAAAGTTTCAAAATTACATTCGGCAAAAAACTAAACTCCATGATCCGTTTAATCCTCTCTGCAAACCTCTCCTAAGCTTCCTCATTTCCAAAGTCGGAGTAAAAATATTCTTACAGTAAATCTGTAATTGAAGTTTCACAAGTCTTTAAATCTCTTTAAGTTAAGGCAGTTACACTTGAACGTTCTGCAGCAGAAATTTGGCAGTCTTTGTGCTTCATAATTTCTCCTATTTTATTGTATCAGGAAGCTGAAAGTAGAATCTACTATATGTACTAACTTTTTATTACACTTATTTATTGGGCTTTTATTACGTTTAGGCTTGATTAAAAAAAAAATGTGTAGTAACAAATTACCGGTGTATTTCATCCACTTCATTTGCCAGATTTCCTGAAACAGAATTCTACATACCTCTTTGCAAAAGAAAACACATTCTGAATATCGCAATACTGATTTTCTAGGTTATTTGCCACAGCCATTGAACGAAGCATCTTTCACCTAAACAGTAATGATGTCAAGGTTACAGGAACATGCTTTAAAATCTTTTGCTTATTTGGAAATAAATAATCTAAAATTAAATGGAAATAGAGAGAGTAAAAGCCGACCTGAGTATAAGCCGGAGTATAAGCCGAGGTACCTATCTACAAAACGGGGAAAATGTATTGACTCAACTTATTTACTAGGGGAGAAATGCAGCAGATATTTGCAATGTCAGATAGTAGAGTTTTCCAGAAATTCCACCATCTCCAGTAAAAATGAATAGAAAATCTATAAGATGGTGCTGCCGTCCAAGTTCACATTTCACCAGACAAGTGTAGCCCAGAAATATCACAGATAGAATACCAAAGAACTTCAGCTGTAGCAGAAAGAGAAAGAGGCTGAAGGCCACAGAGGAAAAGAGCAGTCATCGGACCACCTACAGACTCTGCCGAAACTCAGTCCCCCAGACAGGTAAGTGGGACCCTGATTTATGTATAAGTCAAGGGGTGTTTATATATACGGTAATCACAATTTTGAGTACCTGTCCACAGCCTATCCACGGCCAGCTTATTTTCTGTTTAACCCCCTGGGCATTACAAGCTTTTCACGCCATTTTTTATGGCACAAAAAGCAGTTTCAGCGGCAGTCGCGACAGAGTACAGCCGTGATCGCCGGCTCTCCACCCCAGCCTTCTACACACCGCCGGTGTCAATTAGATAGCAAATTTATATAGCAAGTTTTGTTTTTCTGAACCCTGTAACATGGATTTATTATCTGAAGAAGCAGTCTTCCTCTCAGCTTCCTTCAATATAACTATGTTCAGACTGAGCAAAGTGAAACTAACATGCCGGGACAAACTATTTACTGCTAATATACTGTATATTATAACTATTAGTCCAACCATTTAAACGTCAAACCAAAAAGTTGTAAGAACAGTAGAAAATGCTGAGACCTGTAGTACAGTTAGTTAGGATAACAGTACGGGGTGACAGTAAAACATGCTTGAACTAAGAGAGAAGTAAATGCTAAGACTTGTGGTTCTTCAGCACAGCTGGTTAGGAGGTCTGTAAAAACTGGTCAAGCAATGCCAGTACTGATCTTGAGGGCAGTGCACTCTGACATACGGTGAGCAAGATAATTATTTGATCACCCTGCGATTATGCAAGTTCTCCCACATGGAGGGGTCTGAAATTCACATTGTGGGTGCATTCCCACTGTGTGAGACAGCATTTAAAAAAAATAAGGAAACCCCATTGTATGATTTTTAAATAATTTTTTTTAGTGCACTTCTATTGGATATAAGTTTGAAGACTGGCTAGGCCACTCCAGAACCTTGATATCTTTATATAAGCTTCTTATGGAGCCACTCCTTAGTTATACTGGCTGTGTGCTTCGGGTCTTTGTCATGTTGGAAGACCCAGCAATGGCCCATGACCAGTGCTCTGACTGAGAGACAGAGGGTGTTGCTCAAAATATCACAAATCATGGCCCCATTCATCCTCTCTTAATACAGTGTAGTTGTCCTGTGCCCTTCACAGAAAAGATCCACAGCGAGTAAAGTTTAGACCAAAAATTTCTACTTCTCATCTGATCACATGACTTTCTCCCATACCGCCTCTGGATCATCCAGGTCCAATTCAGACGGTCCTGGACATGTGATGAATTGAGCAGGGGAACTTTCCATTTAGAGCATGATTAAAAACCATGACAGCATAGTGTTCTACTCAAAGGGATCTTTGAACCTGTGGTCCCAGCTCTCTTCATGTCATTGACCAGCTCCTCCCGTAGCTCTGGGCTGATTCCTTACTTTTCTTATCATCAGGAATACCCCACAAGGTTAGATGGAGCCCCAGTCCAAAGTCATCTTCAGCCTCTTCCGTTTTCTAACAATTGCTCGAACAGTTGATGTATTTTTACCAAGCTGCTTGGTATTTGTACTGTAGCAATTTCCAGCCCTGTGGAGGTTTTTTGCTCTGGTGTTTTTGACTGCTGTTTGGTCTTGCCCCTGGTAGTAGTTGGAGTCTTACTGATTGTGGAGTGGACAGGTGTCTTTAAATAGCTCAGACAGGTTAATATTAAATAAGATTAATGAGTCGAGTAGAGGTGGATGTTTTAAAGGCAGAGTAACAGTCCTTTGAGAGCCAGAATTCTTTCTGATTCTTGCCAGGTGTTCAAATATTTCAAACATCACATCTAATGGCTGGTAAACTGCAACATAATGTGTTTAATAGCCCTTTATTTATTTAGTAACCCCCTGCTTGGGGTAAAAAGCATGGGTGACAACCCCCCAGCTGGACTGAAAAATTTAAACAAAGGTCTCTTACCTGTACACCAGATATGGTGTGCGGGTGCCCGGTCACCCCCCTGTCACCACGGTCCCCCGTACACTCCTCTGCCCCTTCCCATTCATTGAGGGAAGGGCAGGAGGCCCTCTCCGCCATGACTTTCTATATATCTAGGTGCCTTCCGCTCTCCACTGCTCCCCCACGTGGACACACCCCTTTATTCTAGATAAAGTTTCACCACTACACACATGAACAATTTGTTTACTTAGCACAAAGTTATCTATATTGCTAATCACATGTTCACTAGCTTAGTGTACAAATTGACACAACTTTTAGTTTATTATTCTACAGTCCTACCTATGTAGTGCACGGGGTCGGTTGATGACACACATTTGAAGAAATCAACATATTTTAACTATGACTATGACTAGAAAAAAATAAAAAAAAGTAGCTGCTTCATTTTCTGAAGCTATTTAGGGATATAGACTACACTTCTGCCCATTGGCTTGTTTAGAACATATATTTATAACTTGAAACAGGATGACTAGTCGCATTTCATGACCCATATGAGTACTTAGTATACAGAGTGGTATGTTGGAAATGTTTTTGGTTTTCTTTATAGACATAAATGCTTTTTGTAATACAGGGTACATTACCTTATATTACCTGATGTATAGCCATTAGGAGGGACAAAGTCTTGAAAAAGTCTTTACATATCATATATTACTGGAGCTTGTATCTTTTCAGTTTCATGAAATGATGGTACAGCACTCTCACATTTCCAGGAATAAACATTCAGTCTATTTAGCATGAGAATAAGGAATAAAGTGACATCATGTATTTTAATAAGGGAAAAATGAATAGCATGAATGCATGCATGAAGGTTAGATAATGTTCATGACCTCAGGGCAAGCAGTTCATTTTTCTGATCTGGGAACCGAGCCTACTGAATTAGAGGCCTAAAAATAACAATATATCCTCTTGTCTGTCATTCAGTTGACATTAGACTGTCGATATGAATTCATTTTTACCAATTGCATGGACCTGGGACTCTGGGAGATAAGTTGTCAGTACTAAGTCAAAATAAAGTGCCTAGAAAATAGTAGTGGATGAGGAATATGTAATGATTTGGCTACAGTTATCATTAGAAATTATTATTTTAACAAGATCCAAAAGGATATGACTAGCCAGACAGGAGTTATTCATGAAAATACTAGAAAAAAAAATATGTTAAGAGGTTCTAAGCAAAAAAAACACTCCTCATCTTGTTACATGCCATTCTGTCATATGTAGTCATTCATCCTGTTACCTGCCATTCTGTCATATGTTGCCATTCATCCTGTTACATGCCATTCTGTCATATGTTGCCATTCATCCTGTTACCTACCATTCTGTCATATGTTGCCATTCATCCTGTTACCTGCCATTCTGTCATATTGGAGATATTGCCATTGGGGTTTGCTCATGGACTGCACTCATTTTTTACCTCCTTAGCTACTTCGTATATTCTTATTGCTAAATAATATATTTTGTTGCTAGAATTACATCATGAGCGTCAGAGAGATTAGAACTGCAAACAAGTACAGACAGACCACACAAGCAGTTGTGATATTAAAGACCTAACTGACTTCAACAAACCAATAGTGTACATGGCACAGCTATTGAAAAATATTTTGCTAACTTATTTAGCATTGCCTGTTTATCTGCACCTAATATAATTGTTGCCAGTTTAATCAGGTCAGTTCCGTTGCCATTTTTTATTTACTTATATGATGTAAATATGATGTTTTTTGGGTGCAATGATCTCAGTAAAGCTACTGTGGCACATTTTGACTCTTTTTTAGTTATGACATTGTGACTACAAATATAAAGTCAATTTGGTTCACCGTGAACATTCAAACAGCGAATATTTGTGAAAGTGTTCATGGACTGTCCACCAGCACCCTCCGCCAATGATTGTCCATCACTTTTCTCCATTTGTGCATTTGTTCCATAGCAACGACATCGAACAAAAAAATCGAATTGGCAGTTGATTAAAGAAAAAATCTATACGTGTAAACCCACCTTTAGTTTGTTTTTGTGTTGGTATAGGGTTTTGTTCTAAGTTTGAGGGAGACTTCACTTCTTCATACACTGGTTAGTTGCTGTAAAGTACTTACACTGCTGGTGATCCTGGATTGTCCTCTGCAACCCCATGGATCGCATGCAGACTTGGAGGAGTCTGGGCAGCCCAATCAGCTGTAGGAAATTCACTAGCCATTTTATTAATCCTATAGCGCTATGTAGCAAAATGTAATTGGGCAATCTGCTCATTTAATAAGAATCTATCATGCACACCATTTGCATTATAGCCTCTGTATAGCGGTGTGCTTGAGTGCGCTACTGTTTCGATTTACCTGTCTGTTTCCAAGTGACTTTATTGCCAACATTGACCCCTCTGATTTTTTATATTGAGTTCTGTCTGACGTGATTTTGGAAAGTCTGTGACCACATTTCCTCACTTATCCATCTTTATTGGACTGACTTTTAGTGTATGACCTTTGGCTTGTTTTCTGGATTACCCCCAAATTTTCCCTAGATATCTTGTGTTGGTAGTGATTGTGTGCTCAGGTACATTAGAATTGCCCTTTTGTTTGCAGCAAATCATTGCACAGTTTGTAATGAAGAAAAGAAAAAGCACAGCATGCTCACTTCCAATGTGAATTTTCACATTGGAAGGTAAATTTTCTCAGATCTTTGTAATGGAGATGAAACAAAGTATAATCTTCTTTGGGAAACATTAAAGAAAAATAAAAGGTAAATTGGATGGCTGAAGTCAGCATATTTTCAACTCTTTCAGTTTGCAAATGTTTACTTTCTGCTTTAGAAACGCATTAGATACATTTCCTCTTGTTAGGCTTCCTACTGTTGATTACACAATACATGTAGCTTTCAAGGTTCTTATGTCTCTATACCAAAAACAATCACATAATGGCTGTTACTCTCATTGAAAAGTTAGCTATGCATTTAGGCCTTGTGCTGCATTATACTCTGGAAAATATGGCCAATGTTATTATTATTATTATATGTTATTTTTATAGTGCCAACATATTACGCAGCTTTATAAATTAAATAAGAGTTGCAATGCATCACAAGATAACACACAAGTACAGGAGGAGTTAAGAACCCTGCCCGATCGGGCATACAGTCTAATTGGTTGGGGAACAGAGTATACAATAGGTGGGGGGAAGGAACTAGCATAGTGGTGATGTTGTAGTGGCCCGAGAAACAGTCACTAGACTGTATATATGCATTGTGTATTATAGGCACTGTATAATACTGTTTATGCTGTATATGCCATATATTGCTGTGTCTCCCTGACAAGGGCTGCACCTGTTGTTTACGAAAAGCTGGGACCATGACTCATGTCTGGGTGTATACTTATTCCTTCTCTCCAAAATGTAACAAATATAGTCCAGCCCATAAAGGACATAAATAGAAGTCCTTTAGAAGCTTCTGGGCTTTTTCCTGCTCTCCCTGGATTGTACCTGGCTTCTCACTGGTTCTCCAGAATAGAACTACAGGCCTCCAATGTTACACCCTGGAGAAGGTCCACAGCACCCAGCCACTTGGTCCAACCGCTCGTGAACAACAGCAGTTTGTAACATATTCCCTATGCCTGAACCCCATCCCTGCCTCTGGGTGATGGTGAAAGCGTGTAAATATTACTTAATAAACTGTAAATAGCCCCCACCTGCTGGCGTGAACCTGGAGTTATTTGGGCTGCAAGCGGAACCTGGTAATTGGCTAGAGGACATCCACCTTAAAGAACCTGGCTGGGTGACTGGTTACACACACTACACTTGCGCACTGCTACATTGTTAGGAATAAGAGGTCTAATAATGTGAGGGAGAACGTTCCAGAGAGTAGAAGTGGCCATAGAGAAGTCTTAAAGCCATGCATGTGATGATGTTATGAGTGGGGTTGTCATTAGTAGGTCACAGGAGGAGTGGAGGGGGTAGTCAGGGGTATATTAATGCACAAAACTAGAAATGGGAGAGGAGGTGCGGAAGGATTTAAAAGGAAGACACAGAACTGAATTTAATTATCTGGATTTTTGGAAGCTAGTGTAGAGATTTACAGAGAGGAGCAGTAGATGAGGAGCGGTTAGAGAAGTATTTGAGTCTAGCAGCACCATTCATGATGGACTAAAGAGGGGACAGTCTAGTTAGAGGAAGACCAGAGAGGATTATGTTGCAGTAGTCAATACAAGAAATGAGGAGAGCTTGTACCAGGACTTTGGTAATCTCTGAGGATAGGAAGGGGCGTATCTTGGAGATGTTGCGGAGATGGAAGTGAAAGGATCTAGCAATGTTCTGTATATAAAGTAGAGAGCAGAGTCAAAGGTTACGCCAAGGCAGCTGCTTGAAGATGACGGTGTTTTTTCTTGTAAGTAAGATGTTGGGGGGGGGGGAAGCTTGGAAGTTGATGGGGGAAAGATAATGATTTCTGTTTTACTAAGAAATCTGTCAGCCATCCATGAAGATGTACTGAGAGATGTTGTCCAGGACAGAGGCAGTAAAGGCCGGGTGGATAGGTAGATGAGATGAGTTTGCCAAGGGAAGAGGTGTAGAGGGAAAAAAGAACCAGACCAAAGACTGAGCCTTGTAGGATGCAACAGGGAGGGAGGTGGAAAAAGAATAGGTGCCATTGCAAGATATTTGGAAAGAGTAGTCAGTCAAGTAGAAGGAGAACCAGGACGGTGCAGAGTCATGGATGCCGATGGAGTGCAAGGTCTGCATAAGAAGAGGGTAATTTACAGTCATAGAAAATTGCACACGATCAAGATCGTTGTGTGGTGGCACCCATTACCAGGAGACATGTATGTCTAGCTGGTACACCAGGAATTGGGACTTTCAAACGGCAAAGTGGGTCACTAAATGGTTTATTCACCTTAGTGTGAAACAAAAGTCTAATTGAACATGAAAGTAAAACAAGTACATTATAAACAATACATTACATAAGATTGGACAGTATATATTTCTCACATAACAGGTAAAGTGCGTTGCTTACAGAAAAACATCAATACATATATTTCTCTACGCGTTTCGCGGGTCTAAGCCGCTTCGTCAGGAGAGTTTGGAAGTTTCTATGGATATGGAATCAAAACATAATATCAGCATATCAATAGCTCCATCAAGGGTAGCCATCAACGAATGAATCGAATATTTACATA
>CM070033.1:54253947-54269233 GCA_036250615.1 Ptychadena robeensis | reverse complement strand
GTCCCCTACCTAGGTAAGGGAATTTGGCTGGCCTGGGGCTTAGACCTCTAGGCCTTTATTGGATAAATTTTTTAACATAATTGTGTGTTTCAAACACTATTATATTCAGGATATCTACTAGACCCTTGTACGGACAGATTTTGGGAAGTTACAGGCCTACAACATTAAAAAAAATTCCATTAGAGTCTATGGTGCACTTTCTGGACCTTGCAGGTCTGGAGGTTAAGGGTGAATGGAGGCCAGTTTTGTTACTAGTGTTGAGCTCGAATATTCGATTTTCGAATATTTAGCTCGAATATCGCTATTTCGTGAATATTCCCGAATATATCATTGGATATCCGTCGTGATCGCGATTTTTCACGATTTTATTGCGATTCTATAATCGCAATAATATAATCGCGATCCATTGCAATAAATGGGATCGCGATTATTTTTACACGGAAATTACGGATATTCTCCCAGTCGAATATCCAAGCTCCATTGACTTGCATGCATTGCGCTTATGTGATCGCAATTGCGATGTTTAGATCACAATTCATGTCGTAAGTGCGGATATTCGAGATTACGAATATGGAATCGAATATTATAGCGGATATTCACAAAATTACGCGAATTCGAATATTGCCTAGTCGCTCATCACTATTTGTTACCAACCGATCTGGCATTCCAAAGTTAACATGAGAGGAGGTAAGCTTCTTTGGGAAGGGTTGATGACAATATGTCATTCCAAGAATATTGTTTCCTGGGGAGTGAGGTGATGGGGGTAGAAAGGCATTGAGGAAGGGCCTGGATTAAAGCAGAAACAACAAGTGCAGGCGGAGGTAAAATGGGGAGGAGGTGATATCAGGTTGGAGAGGAGAGTGTATGGCAGACAGGGGAGGCAGAGGGGATAAGTTACATTGTGAAAGGTTAGAAGGACCAGAGAGATAACACATAAAGGGGTAATGATGGAGGAAAATTTTACTAGAGCTGATGTAATAATGGCCAGCTGAAATAATAGTGGCACTGACTTACCTTTACCAATATCCCTCTCTGAAGAGAAACAGCTACCTGTGCCTTGTATCTCCACAATCCAGCCAGTTTATTCTGGCCCACTCTGTGCTACACAGCTTGTTCACTGCAATGGTGTCTGTACATAACCATCATTTTGGCAATGGCATAAGGAACATCATACTTAAAGCTCATTCATACTATATATACTGCGTTATCACATGGTTGACAGGTTTCTGTAGAAAAACCTAGTCTGCCATTTACACTTGCATCCCTGCTTTTTATGTTGGCGCACTACTACACACATTTTTTATGTGCAGCACAAGTGTTATCCATACATTTGTTTAAGAGGTGCTAATCTAGCATGGGCACATGCGGTGTGTACTGCGCAACATAAGTTAGAGGAAACAAACCCTCTATCTATCTGGTCTTGTTCTGGACCCCTCAAATTTAAGAACCCATTCTTGTCTACAAGTCAAAAAGTTTGCTCACCCCTGGTCTATAGTGTCCTCACACTGTTGCTTGTGTTTGCTGTCTATGCATGTAACCGGTTTGCCCTGTTATCAGGCTTTGGTGCCACCAAGAAATGTTTACATAATGTTGACATATTTGCCTTGGTTTACTCATTACACACATTAAAGATATCAACAAATCTTTATATACTAATTGAGGAAAAATGTAGGAAACCCAGTGCATCCCAGAAAGTATTTGCAGCGCATCTCTTTTTCTACATTTTGTTATGTTACAGCCTTATTCCAAAATGGATGCAGTTAATTTTTCCTCACAACACCCCATAATGACAACATGAAAAAGGTTTACTTGAGATTTTGGCACATTTATAAAAAAAAATAGAAAAAACATGTACATAAGTAAACAGCCTTTGGTCAAAAAGCTGTTGATGCACTTTTGGCAGCAATTACAGCCTCAAGTTTTTTTGAATGTGATGCCACAAGCTTGGCACGCCTATCTCTGGCCAGTTTCACCCATTCCTCTTGCAGCACCTCTCAAGCTACATCAGATTTGAAGTCTGGGCTCTTGCTGGGCAACTCAAGGACATTCACAGAGTTGTCCTGAAGCCACTTCTTTGATATCTTGGCTGTGTGCTTAGGGTCGTTATCCTGCTAAAAGTTGAATCATCACCCCAGTCTGAACTCAAGACCGTTCTGGAGCAGGTTTTCATCCAGCATGTCTCTGTACAGACGCAGTCATCTTTCTCTTTATCCTGACTAGTCTAACAGTTCCTGCTGCTGAAAAACATCCCCACAGTATGATGCTGCCACCACCATGATTCACTGCACCATGATTCACTTTAGGGTTGCTATTGGCCTGGCATTTACAACAAAGAGTTCAATCTTTGTCACATCAGATCAGAATTGTTCATTTCTCATTGTCTGAGAGTCCTTCATGTGACTTTTGGCAAACTCCAGGCTATGTGAATTTTACTAAGAAGAGGCTTCTATTTGGGTACTACTACAGCAAATCATACAGGCCTGATTGGTAAATTGCTGAAGGGATAGTTATCCATCTGAAAGGTTCTCCTCTCTCCACAGAGGACCTTCTCCTCCAATCGCTCAGTGTAGATGCCCGACCAGCTCGAGAAAGAGACTTTTTCTCCTTAGGGATGATATAGGCCACTGTGCTAATTAGGACCTTATATACACAGGTGTGTGCCTTTCCAAATTATGTCCAATAAACTGAGTTTACAAGGGGGACTCAATGAAGCTGCAGAAACATCTCAAGGATGATCAGGAGAAATGGGATGCACCTGAGCTTAATTTTGAGCTTCGTGGCAAGTTTGGGAAGTTTTCTCCACACTGATAGACAACAGGAACCATTTAAATCATGTTATCCTTATCTGAGAGTTAGAAAAACAGCCCAAAAGCACGATGCCTCCACCACCATGCTTCACTGTGGGTATAGTGTTCTTTTGGTAATATGCAGTATTATTTTTGCAGCAAACATATCTTTTGGAATTATTGCCAAAAAGTTCAACATTGGTTTCATCAGACCATAACACCTTTTACCACATACTTTTGGGAGACAGATGTGTTTTTGCAAAATGTAGCCTGGCTTTTATTTCTTTGTAAGAAAAGTATTTCGTCTTGCCACTATACTATACAATACTGCACATCACCAAAAGAACACCATAACCACAGTGAACAATGGTGGTGGCAACATCATGCATTGGGCCTGTTTATCTTAAGCTGGATCTGGGGCCTTAGTTAAGATAGAGGGAATTATGAACAGTTCAAAATACCAGTCAATATTGGCAGAAAACCTTCAGGCTTCTGCTAGAAAGCTGAACATAAAGATGAGCTTCATCTTTCAACGTGACAACAACCCAAAGCATACAACCAAATCAACAAATGAATAACTTCACCAGAAGAAGATTAATGTTTTGGAATGGCCCAGTCAGAGCCCAGACTTGAATCCGATTAAAAATCTGTGGGGAGGTCTGAAGAGGGCTGTGCACAGGAGATGCCCTTGCAATCTAAAAGATTTGCAGTGTTTCTGCAGCAAGTGTGGGCAAATCTTGCCAAATCAAAATGTGTCATGCCGATACACTCATACCCAGAAAAACTGAGTGCTGTAATACAATGAAAAGGCGCTTAAACATAGTATTAGTTAAAGAGTGTGCACTCTTATGCAACTACATTATTTTCTATGTTTTCTTCCCTCCACCTAAAAGATTTTGTTACTTTGTTAATCAAATACAGTTTATAGGTCACAGGTGGTTCTAAGTTCTAGAATTATTTATCTTTGTGCAGCACAGGAACCTGACATTTTACCAGGGGTGTGTAGACTGTTTATATCCACTGTATAGATTACCAGTTAAACCTAGGGTAGGCAACTTTTCTGATTAAGGTCTTGTTAATAATGACACTAGCCCTATAAGTCACAATGAAATGCATTTGAGATAAATCTATGTCCCTATTATCCTCACTGGATTCCTTTATATGTTTTCTCTCCCTAGGGCAGTGGTTGCCAAACTGGGGGTCGTGCCCACAAAGGTAATCCAGGGGCTGGCCCTCATTCTTAACCTGTGTTTGAATAGGAAGGGGGGCTCGATAATGTTCCTAAATAGAAAAAGGGGGGCCCTGCAAGGAAAGTTTGTGACCAAAAAAAAAGCCATACCTCTAATCAGAACCAATAGATGACTAAAGCCACATTTAAATGGTAAAAGGCATAACCTTGATGACTTAAATAAAGTTTAATAATTCTGAGTATATTAACACATATTACATTTCTGTACTAGTTCTTTCATGTCCTCAAGATCCAATTTCCCTGCAAAGACACTGAATCCCTTGTATCAAATACCCAACAAGTCTGGAATGTCTTGAGAAAGTCCACACTGCGTTGGAGGGTAAAATGTGTTGAGTAATTAAACTGACTGTACATCCCTTGTCGGGTATAGTTGCAAATCTACTTGATGCTGTTGTACCCTTCTATTGGAATTTAAGGGGAAAGATTTTAATCTTGTGGTTTATGGAATTTTCCCAATTTTAACTTGTTTTCTATTAATAACGATAATGTTTTATATTTATATTTACAAGTGTTTGTTGAATCGTTTCTCCATCAGTGGCTCTATTTAAAATCCAGAGGTTTGAGAGTGCTTTGTATGTAACATTATCAAACTTGTCTACAAATACTTAAAGTGGACCTACCACCAGAAATCTATGTTTTTATGAATGGCACTAGAAGTGGCAATAATAGGGAGGAATGCAGTAAAAAAAACCTCAAAAACTTTCCTGTAATTACAACATTACCACACAGCTCTCCTCACTTCCTGGTTCGCTGAAGGCAACACATGAAACTGGGGTGCAATATCGCGGGTGGCCACTGGGGGGCCTCAGTGATCTTCTATGGGAATTTTCAAAGCAGATCACTGCCTCCTGTGATGTGCTGCCTATTTCTGCCTACAATGAACCAGGAAGTGAGAAGAGCTGCCGAATTATCTTCTTAAATTGCTCATTACAGGTTTTTGTTTTTTTTCACTGCATTCCTCCCTATGTTTGGCACTTCTAGTGCCATTCATGAAAACATAGATTCCTTAGGTCCGCTTTAAATACAAAAGTCCTTTAGGTTTAGACTCCACTAAATGTTGCCAAAACGTGGCAATAGTGTAATGATCGCATTTTTGGTATGCATCCCATTGATTCTCACTGGATACCCATGTCCCATCGATATGTATTGCTGCCCATGTTAAAGTTTAAAATTACACTCACCTGGCTGAAAATCATATAATCAGGCACACAAAATGTTTATCTTCCCTTATCATTTTCAATATATAGAAATCATTTGAATGTAAGGTTTAAAATGTATACTGTAAAGTCTGGTATTTTCACTTAATATTCTTTTGTTTGGTGCTACTGGAATTTTGTCATCAAAAAATTATTATAAACAATGCAAGTGTTAAGATATATACAACAAACACATTTGGGCTTTTAAGAAACAATAAACCCCTTAAATTTTGCTTCTAAATCCAAACATTCTATAATAAAATTTAAAATCCAAACATATCTTTTCCTTTTATAATTTTTAAAATCTGAATATTATTTGTATATTTTGAACTTTTTCTTAAATGTCACAATCACCACAAGATGGCAGTGTAGACTCTAAAATAGTCTGGGATTTTTTTTTGAGACTACAAAGGTTTAAACTTGACAGTCAAAAAAACATTTAATCAATTATGATATTTATATAATTAAAGCAGTCAGTTAACATCTTTTAAATTATTCTGAGTATAATAATGCAATCATGATGATTTATTATAGTTTAAATGAGCGCATTTGTAGCTTGTTTATATCCATACAAATACTGCTAAAGAAGTGTCCTGGTCTCACAGGCAATGGAAAAGATCTAAAGCTGAATTATCAAAAAAAACACGTTTGGGCACCTGAGTGGTATCATTTTGTAATTATATAACTGTGTGTGGTAACTTGCGGCATGCTTAAATTAAATCATATAACTGTGTGTGGTAACCTGCGGCATGCTTTAATTAAATAGTAAGTAAAATGGCACAGTGACAGAGTCTATCATCGATTGTCTCAAAATCTACACGTATATGGCCACCTTAACTGTCTTCCCCTGCAGCCTATTTATTTACACCTTTGCAATGCTTCTCTTTTGCTCCAACTGCACTCTTGCAAATCCTTTTTAACTTCATGATTTTGAAAGCATGTGATTTCCTTTCATCAGTGACCTTTTTATATACTTATGTGAGGAGGCGAACATTACTGTAAACCATGAAATGGGCAAAATAGAATACATAGCTTGCACAAAGCTTGACTCCTTGAGGAACAATCTAATGGTGGTGGTGGTGAAGGCAGAGCACAAATGCCTAAGGCCCATACTATGTAATTGTACTGGGCCCCTGACCACTAACACCCACTCCCCTGTCTGAGGTCTCCAGAGGCTGCTTACCACTTCAGCCCCACCCCACGCCCCCCCCCCCTCCACATCTGAGGGCTCTATATGCTGCTCATCACTAGCACGTGGTAACCCGTGCCCTTCCGTCTCCCCCAGGAAAGGGCTCCAGAGGCTGCTAACCACTAAGCTAACAGGTCGGCAGCATGTCCTAACAGCAGCATCATGGCTGAGTTCAGGAGGCAGCATGCAGAACATAAAAAAGTTGCCACAATAGTGCCAGGCATGGAACCAACCAGGCAGTGGACCGCCATGCTCCCCCTGAGACAGAAGTATCCCCTGTCCCAGCCTGATGGTGGCCTTGGGTGAAGGTGTACCCTATAGTTGAAGATTAGTGTGCTTGACTCATGAATCATGACATGAGCTTGTGGAAGAGCAGCCTACTTAAAAAATGTTGTTATAACAAAGGAATACCAAGAATTAGAGATGGTCGAATTCTTCGACTTGCTAACTTTGTGAGCTGATTACAAAGCCTCTGAAAATATTATCATCACCAAAACTGTTGGAAATATAGAGAAGGGTTGTGGGAACATTTGAAAAAAAAAGTTTTGCTCTAGCACATGTAGTCTAAATTCAGATCTTACTTTATGCAAAAACTATTTGTGTTAGAGACATATTTTTTTTGTTGTATAACCCAACCCTTCTCTACATCTCCAGCAAGTTTGGTGATGATACCATGTTCAGGGGCTTTGCAATTACCTCAAAATCATCAAAATCATTGAATTTTGGAAAAAAAATTCGACCATCTCTTCCAATAATAATTAGCAAAGATTGACAACGAGTATTACATTAAATAAATATTTATACCTAACTGTCATCCTTTGATTTACTGATTTAAAACTTACATTACATTGCAGCTTCATTTAGTCTGGTTTCTAAATTAGTTTTCATTTGTATGGCTTAAAACATTTGGAAAGGCACACACCTGTCTATATGATGTCTCATAGTTGACAGTTCATGTCAGAAGACAAAAGAAGCATGAGGCACAAATCTGGAGAAGGTTACGGCAAAATGTCTGCTGCTGTGAAGGTCCCAGTGACCTCCATCATCCATAATTAGAAGAAGTTTAAACCCACCAGGACTCTTCCTAGAGCTGGCCAGCTATCTAAACTAAGTGAATGGGTGAGGGGAAACCTTAGATAGGGAGCTCCTCTGTGGACAGAGGAGAGCCTGCCAAGACAACCATCTCTGCAGCAATCCACTAATCAGGCCTGTATGGTAGAGTGGCAAGACCGAAGTCACTCCTTAGTAAAAGGCACTTGTCAGCCCACCAAGAGTTTGCCAGAAGACACCTGAAAGACTCTCAGACCAAGAGAATTAAAATTCTCTGGTGTGATGAGACAAAGATTAAACTCCTTTGTGTGAATGCCAGGCATCTCATTTGGAGGAAACCAGGGACTGCTTATCACCAGCCCTACAGTGAAGTATGGTTTTGGCAGCATCATGCTGTGGGGATGTTTATCAGTGGGAGACTAGTCAGTATAAAGGGAACGATGACTGCAGCAATGTGCAGAGAGATGACCTGGCTAGAAAACCTGCTCCAGAGCGAACTCAGACTGGGAGCGACAGATTATCCTTTAGCAAAACACAGCACTCAGCCAAGTTATTTAAGGAGAGGATTCAGGAAAACTTTGTGAATGTCCTTCAGTGGCCCAGCCAGAGCCCAGACTCGAATCTGATTGAACATCTCTAGAGAGATCTTAAAATGGCTCTGCACTGATGCTTCCTATCCAACCTGATGGAGCTTGAGAGGTGCTGCATGGTGCAGATAAATCTGAAACTGGCCAAGGATAGTTGCACCAAGCTTGTGACATCATATTCAAAAAGATTAATATTTACAACTCTATGTTTGGGGTTGGACACTTGGACAGTTCAGCAGCAATTTCTGTGTGGTAATATGGAAATACTAGACCAGACAGACAAAACCACAAACACTTTGGAAGGTAAAACTATTTTTTCATGCATTTTTTTTCTGTGAATTTAGCCATAATAACAAGAATAACTGTGAACTTAACCATACAGTCAGTTAGACATTAAACGAAAACTGCTGACTTAAACTTTCCTATAACAGTACTTGTACATGGTGCAATTAGCATAAGGGTAAAGCTACCCATACACAGACCAACGTATTAACTGGAGAGCATGGGATTAAACCCACTAAAAATAAAGAAGCATATAAAAAAGGGCGCCCAGTGATTATTTTTCAAGTTTATTGTCATCGATGCATTTCGTGGCGGGACAATGCCACTTCTTCAGGATGTATATTTTATTTTTATTATTTTTATCGGGTTGTCTGTATTTAGGCAGAGGTGTACTCCTGGCCCATCTGGGATGGCAGTCTTCTGGTACAAGACTCTGTGAGGGATACACGGGCTCCTTCTCTTCGGAAATTAACCATACACAGACCAACTTCTGCTCAATAGGTTTTCAGTTTGATGGATTTGTGCAATTTGTGCAATCAACTGTCAATATAATATCCTTTGATCTACAACACAGTGTAGTCATTGCAAAATCAATTACATAAATGTAATTTAAAAGGTGTGTCTGTATAATCCAAAATCTGTACGGATACAAATCGATTCAAAAACCAAAAAATATGTCAGATTAGTACAGTCCAACTTGACTGATCAATTCCATTTCAGTTCTATGCTATACATGCTTAAAAAAGGAAGAAAAAAGAATCAATTATTTAAACAATTCAATTAATCTATTGATTTTTTGTTCGAGGAGTAAAAAAAAACTAACCTGGAGTATTGTCAGCTGTAGACCTACTGCACTCGGTAACGGAGTAACTGGTCCTTCTCAGCAAAGGGCCCATACACGGACACATGTGTCAATATGGTATTCATATATTAATTAATACATTTTGCACCCAAGTAGTCAAGCAAACTTTGAGTGTTCTTCCAACAGTGGGCCTAATACATCACAAAATTGGCAACACATGGCATGGGAAAAAATGTGAAATTTGGAGAAAGCTAAATTTTAACTTGCGTGCTAGAACAATACCTTTTCTGTAATATTGCAACAATACTTCTCTACATCTCCAGCAATTAGTGATGGCGGCAAGGCGAACATGGATGTTCACTTTACTTCTAGCCGACCAACAGTACGGGTGTTCGACCCGCCCTTTTCGCCATTGAGAAAATGTTTGTTATTCTTCTGGTGAAGAAGAACCCGGTCTCTTGTAAAAAAGCAGCTCCGAAAACCAATCAAAACCTTGTCAAAAATCACTGATGTCACTTCCGGTTTATCCGAATTAAATTCTCTGCGAACAGGCAGGAATTCGAATCTCCCCGCAAACAGGCAGATGTCGGACTTTCTTAAAACTCTGATCGGCCTGTTCGCAAACGAACCTGGCCGATGTTTGCCCATCACTACCAGCAATATTGGTGCTCATACCATGTCTAGGGGTTTTGCAGTTAAGGAAAGTTTCATTTTCCATCTCTGCTTACAGGAAGCTTACATTTTTGTAGCTGCCAATTGTCATGTAGCTTCTTTCTATACATTGAGGACAGAAATTCATCCTCATGTAGCCAGGACAGAGTCACCCAGTCTCTTACTCATACACCTTCTCAGTAATAGTGTTTTCCAAAAATGAGGCAGACCACAATTTTAGAGCATCGGAAACCCATTAGGAATGGCAGAGTTAGTAAATGGTGCAGATGGAATTTATAGACCACTGCTTTAATAGACTAACCAGGAAACAAAAATATATCTTAAAGCATTTCTAAGTCAAAATATAACACATGGGAATACATGACTATAAATACCATAGTTTATAAGGTGTGAGATTGCAACTGGCATCTAATATTCTGTAATTGCTTACTTTAGTTTTGCCTGGATTGGCACAGTATTGATTGGCTTTCCATTTGATGGAAGATCTGTACATAAATGCAATGATCCATTCAACTCTCCTAAATGAAGACAATGTCCGAAAGGGATATGATATGGATACATTTTGTTTAGCAAATACTGTTGCAGATAGCTATTTTATTTCTACAGAACTAGCTGCCCTATTTACCCCTAAGATAACCATAGATGTGCACATTCTCCATCGATAGAAAAGGGATCGACTGCAGCCTGATGACCTCATCACGCTGCAGTCAGCCCCTCAGAGGATAGGCCAGCACCCTTTGTGTGCCAGACATAACTTTGGATGGGGACTGTGCGATCCGACATGCAAGTGATACCTGGTTGATCTTGCCAAGCGGGCGCACACTATTTTCAGCCAAGCTGGGTCGTTTGGTGGAAACGCGCACGGCGGTCGATCGTTCAGGAATCCAGGTGTTACGTCATTACGTACATGACACTGGGGTCGGTGGGATGCAAGAAGCATCCAAGAAGCGATCAGCTAGGGAGGTTAATTTATCTTTAAAAAATAGTATCTTGGTCACCCCTATGTAAGAACCAGACCCTCTTTTTGCTGTGTAGGTTTGGGACCCATTGAGTATCAGGAAGATCCCTTTAAGAAATAAACCCACAGATCCCTTCCCACCCCTTTCTATGAAATGATTGCCTATTGATTTCTAAGGGGTGTGAGAAAAGTTCCTAGAAATAATGACACCAAAGTTTAAAGTACTTTAATTAATTCTACCACTCCACATACCTACATGTCACAGTTAAGATTGTCAACCGTCACAATCCCATCCTAATGGCGATCTTGACACGAAGGTTTCCCACGAACAGGACTTAGCAAGTCATTTTGCTCAGTCCCGGTGCAGCAGTCATCCAAAAACTGTATGAACCAACCTAAAAAAAAAAATATGCCAGATGCAGATAGTAATAGAAACCTTTAATTCAATAATAATAAAGACAAGAGGTATGTACCAATTGCATATTCCATGACTTTGTTTTTTAAGTAAAAGTAAAGCTCTCATTGACGGAAAAGAAGCAAGAAGATTTGGCTTACTTTAATTTGAGTATAAAAAAAACACAATCTGTAAAAACTCAGGAGACTCCTTATATTTTGCACAGGTCTGGATACAGACAAATCTGTTATTATCTTAGCTGTACCTTGTAATACACAATAATTTCAGTTAGTGTCAAATACTAGGTGAGCACACAAAATAGACATCTCTAGTTACCTGCAATCTTTGTTTAATTGCATCTGAGGCTTCTGTTACCTTCAGACACTTTACCAGAAGGGTTAGCAGAGGTTATGTCTAAAATCAATGTATCCTTTAGTGGCAGCTAAATCTGTTAGCACATAAGAAATACATCATTGTATGTCCAGATAGGAAGTGAAGGAAGCATTTTTACTTATGACAAGACATTTTAGTATTGTGGGAAAGATTTACATTTTTCAATATCTGGATGTCACATGAATGGCAAAAGACAAATAGAAATATAAACATTTCGGACAGCTGAATAATCGGGCAGGAATCTGCCCGTATATGGCTACCTTTAGAAAGGAGCACAACACAAAATAATTCATCCCTATATCACTATATTCAGAGTAGTAGATATAACTTTTCTAGCAGTTTTATTCTGGTCATGTGACTCATATCCTTCTAAATTGTAACTAATCCTTTAACTGAGTTTAGGACCTAAGCACTGAAGGGTCAGGTTTCTGAATTGGAGTTTAAAAAAAAAAGTTTCCGGTGAGATTACTGCTGTATTGGAATATTTTCAGTCCCTCAGTAGGCAGAAAAATTATAAATTACAATCTATGTGGGAGATCTAAGAGTGCTTAGATTGGTGGTGTCCACACTTGTACATCAGTTTTAAAGTGATGCCATTTTAAATGAGTTTGACCAAGTGACCGTCAACACTACAGATGATTTCTCTTGACATAAAGGACTTTACATAAAAAAGTAAATATTAAATGTTTTTGAAAGCCTGTAATGACAAAATAGATTTTGGGTTGAATGATACTCAAGTACAATGAAGTAAATATATTGTTTATTCCTGAATAGGCAAAGCATTACATTTATAATTAAAATTTTTTTTTTAAGTTCATTTTATGTATGCAATCTATTAGAAATAATGTAATAAAGATGCAGGATGCTATATAAATACCAAAAGTAGTTGTGGTTTTGAATGGGCCTATTGACGAGATACGGCCATGGAAATTTTCCTTGAAATTACATTATATCCCTAAAATGTGCCCACCTTGAATGTGACTAATATCTTTAAAATATGTCTACCTTGAAAGTGTATGATATCTTTGATATGTGTCTACCTTGATACAACATTATTTCCTCAACCATGTCTACCTTGCTACCACATTAAAGCTTTAAATATGTCTACCTTAAATCTGTATTTCATCCTTAAATGTGCCTTATTAAACTGAGTATGTGTGTCTGTGCTCTATTTTACTAAACTGGAATCAATGAAAACCTTGCCAGCTCTATATCTTTCGAATAAAAACTGTACATAAATACACAGACATAAACAAGAGCTTCTTCACACCAGACAGCATTCTTTATGTAGCTCCTATCACCCTGGACCTCTCAAATCAATGCATACATGGTCTGGCAATAGTAAAAATAGCATGCTTTAAGATGGCTTGTAGAAAGACAGGCTCCGTGTAAAATAAACACTGCCAAGCAGCTGGCAGGCTGGTGAATTAGAAAAAAACTTGTATCTACATATAAATTATGTCTATTTATAAACAGTTTCTTCATGAGGGCAAAGACAGGGTTGGTAAATTTACTTTTATCATTGAAAGTCTATTTAAGTTCAGTTTAGTTGATATAAGCGGAGGAGATTTAAAAGAAAGCTACATTGACTTGATTTATTAGAGCAACAAAACTGATCTTCAAATGTAGCCCCTTCTCCCCACCCAAGTCATGCAGTGTCACTAAATCACCATGTTTCAAAGATTGCAATAAATCAGAGATGCCCACACTTTTTTTCAGCTAGTTTTTAAAAGACCAGATCAACATGATCTAGCAACAATAAAAAGGGTAGACATACTGTACATGTATATAGACATACATACACAGTGAGGAACATAAGTATTTAAGCACCCTGCAATTATGCAAGTTCTCTCACTTAGATAACATCGAGGCGTCTGAAAAGCACATTGTAGGTGGGAGAACTTGAAAATTCAGGAAATCACATTGTATTATTTGTAAAGAATGCATTTTTATTGCACTGCTGTACATAACCTGAGAAAAAAAGAAATATTTGGTCCAGAAGCCTTTGTTAGCAATTACAGAGGTCAAACCTGTCCTGTAGTTCTTGACCAGATTTACACACACTGCAACAGGGATTTTGTCCCACTCCTCCACACAGATCTCCTGTAGCTCTGTCAAGTTCCTAGTCTGTCGCTGAGCAACACAGAGTTTCATCTCCCTCCAAATATTTACTATTGGATTTAGGTCTGGAGACTCCCAAACCTTGATAAGCATCTTATCAAGTCTCTCATTGGTTATTCTGGTTGTGTGCCTTGGTTCATTGTCATGTTCAAAAACCCAGCCACAACCCATCTTCAATGCTCTGACTGAGGGAAGGAGGTTGTTGCTCGAAATCTCACAATACGAGGCCCCATTCATCCTCTTCTTAATACAGTGCAGTCATCCTGTTCCCTTCACAAAAAAAAAATCCCAAAACTTGATGTTACCCCCCCCCCCCCCCCCCCCCCCCCCCCCCAGTACGGATGGTGTTCCCTGATGGCGCTTGGGATCCTTCTTCCAAACAGCGAGTAAAGTTTAAGCCAGAAAGTTCTACTTTGGTCTCATCTGATCACATGACTTTCTTCCATGCCTCCTCTGGATCATCAAGATGGTCATTGGCAAACTTCAGATGGGCAATGCAATTCAGATGGGTGTCCAATTTATGATTTCAAACCATGACAGCGGTGTTCTGCCAACCTTTGAAACTGTGGTCCCAGCTCTCTTCATGTAATTGACCAGCTTCTCCCTTGTAGTTCTGACTGACTGAAATATAAACCAAGGCAACCACTGACTGCTGATATAACAGATGGATCTGAAAATAGTAGGCTATGAATGGGACAAATGAATGAGTGCAGTGAATGACTAAGAGTTTTTTTTTTTCTTTTTGGCAAAACTAACAAGTTATAACACTTACTCAGGACTTAGTTTGTATCCCTAGGCAAGTTGCAAGTGTAGCTTTCTTTTCAATCTACTCAGCTTGTATCCACTGAACTGAACTTTAAATGATAAAAGTAAACTTACCAACCCTTTATTTATCATTCTTAAGAAAACTGTATATAAGTTTTTTCAAACTCACCAGTCTGCCAGCTGCTAGGTAGTGTTTACTTTACATGGAGCCTGTCTTTCTACAAGCTTTTTGCCAGATCTTAAAAGCATGCTATTTTTCACTACGGCCAGACCATGTACTCATTGATCAGGGAGAGGACTGGGTGCCAAATTGTCTTTCTCCCTCCGCATTCATGTGAAGAGTAAAACTGATTGCCAGCACATTATATGACCATAGGATGCAGTTAGGTTTTAGGGAGAAAAACAGGTAAAGAAAACTTGAACTAAATAGTGTACTAAAATAAGGTATACAGAAAAATATTTCGGAAATGTTAGGAGAACAACAGTATTATGACAGACACACAAATTCAGATAGACACATATGCAGACAGACACAAGCATGCCGACTCATGTGGAAAGACCCAGACATGCAAATGTGTTGACACATGTGTTGACACATGTAAAAAGACACATACATACACATATAGAAAATCACAGCTACTCATGCAGACACAAACACACCTTGTTTACCATCTTTCGACTTATAGAATACAAAGATATATATATTTTTTAAATCCACAAATTAAAAAAATTAATAAGTATAGTTTGTTTACTTGTAGCTTTTGGGAAGGGCTATCTGTCATTAGTGATGGCGCGAACTGTTCGCCAGAGAACTATCCGCGGCGAACATCGCATGTTCGCGA
>CM070033.1:54218285-54247523 GCA_036250615.1 Ptychadena robeensis | reverse complement strand
TATGGGGTTACCTATCCACCTACACCCAACCACTGTGTCATATGTGTCTACTCCATCATTCATATATCTCTTCCTTCGTTATCAGTTTTATATTAATTAGATCACCAGGTGGCAACAAACTACAAATAAATGATTTGTTTGGGTTTAAAAAAAAACCATCCCCTTTCCCATCTTCCTATATATATATGGTCTGTACCCATATTCAATACTATCACGGATATAGGATCTCCTTACCTTTAACCTTAATGCATCTATGGCCGCTTATCTGGGGTTGCCATTTAAATATATAATGGACTATTATCGTTTGTTTCACAAGGTCTATACCGGATTTCACCATGATATTATATCTTGTACCATTATGTGTACATAATCTTTTTGGTATTTTTGTGGTTTTATTATTCCTTTTGATGGTTTGTAGTAATATCACCTCTAGACACGAATGCAATATCATCCTTACACCAACTCATGTATCGTGGATTCTCTTCTATATTTGTTTTATATATACACTAGAAACTTTTAGGGTTCACCAGTGATATCCCCCCACCCACAGATTATGTTCAACTTAACGCATGGCATCTTAAGGGGTGTAATAAGGTATGGGTTAGATAGGAATCCACACATCAACCCAGTCTGTTATGAACCCACAAATATATTATCATTTCAGATCGGCTATTATCTACGTTTTATACCTAAATGGTTAATGGGTCCAGACAGTAGGGAGCCCAGTGCATTAAGGAAATCCCCGTTCCCCGGAAAAGGCCCCGGGTCCCCACCCCGGCTCCGGGAGCCCCTAATTACACGCCTGATGGGGCCCCCCCTGCCGGGTGTAGGACACACCCCCAATGACTAGTCGCATCACCGTACTAAAGGTAGCAAACCTACAACCAGATGTACTATTTTTCAGGATGTAAATATTCGATTCATTCGTTGATGGCTACCCTTGATGGAAGCTATTGAGTATGCTGGTCATTATGTTTTGATTCCATCTCCATAGAAACTTCCAAACTCTCCTGACGAAGGCTGGAACCCGCGAAACGCGTAGAGAATATAGTATGGATGTTTTTCTGAAGCCAAGCACTGGACCTGTTTATGTGAAGAAATATATACTGTCCCAATCTTATGTCATGTATTGTTTATAAATTACTTGTTTTACTTCATGTTCCAATTAGACTTTTGTTTCACACTAAGGTGAATAGACCATTTCGTGACCCACTTTCCGTTAAGTCCCAATACTGGTGTGTAAAGCTAGAAATACATTGTCTCCTGGTCATGGGTGCCCCACACACAAACGTCTTGATCGGTGTTGCAATTTTCTATGTATGCACTAGGGATATGGCAAAAACTACCATATACGCTAATGGGCTCAATTGGGGAATTACAGTGTTTAACCTCGCCTAGCGCTTCTGACGGCAATATCAGTCCTGCACTTGCTTATGCAGTATTGAAGATGAGAGATGCCGTCCAGCTAAGTCAGAATCACGGCTGAACAATCTGCTCTGTGCGTCCCGGTTTTATGCCAGCAGCTGTGACACCTATACCTCTACCAGCCTAATCTGAACATGAATGTCCCGACGGCCCCAGCGCCCCTCCCCCGCTTCAGGACAATTCATGTGCCAAATTGGGCTATTATAGCAAATTGGGAATCTTCAAAGAGAACACCGAGAATATCACCCCATTGTAATTCCAGATGTGATCGTTGAAGTTAACCATTACAGAGAATCCATTGTATTGGATTACAGTGATAATGATCCAATTACAATTAAAACAAAAACAAAATAAATGTTATTATAAACAAAATCAATACTGTTTGAAATCAATAAATACTGTTTGAAATCTTCATACAAAATAAGTATTCAAGGATTTAAAGCATTCAAATGATACATTTCATAATTTTTTTATGTACTTTTTTCAAAAATTATTATAGTCCGGATGTCTATAGACCAGTTGACGGACAGATCAATTTTTGGAAAGTTACAAGGCCTACAACACAAAAAAAGTTATGGTGCGAGATATCAAGAGAAGAAGCAGGAAAAATGCCTTGGCATCGCTCTGAGAAAGTAAATTAGGCATTAGATTAGAATTAGCATTATTCAGCGGAGTTAGGCGGGGTCTACAACTACACCATTTATTAATAGAAAAACAAGTAAAAATTTGGAAAAAATTCATAAATCTAAAATATACAAAAATCTTTACCCTTAAAATCCAATAGTAGGGTACAGTAGCATCAAGTCGATTTGCCAAATATACCTACCAGGATGTACAGTCGGTTTAATTACTTAACCAGGAACGAAAATAGAGATTGCTTTCACTCTCCGTTTAAAAAGCTTTTTAACGGAGAGGGAAAGCATCTCATATTTCTTTCAAATATACTTAGTTGGATGTGGCAAATCAGCACCTATGGTACAGTATACCCTTTTTTCCTTTCTTAATAAGTACTTAACACATTTTACCTCACAAATGCACTGGGTTGTCGTGATTTATAGGTAGGTAGTGTCATTATACAAAACCAATCAGGAAAAGTTGCCTACCTACGTTTAACTGTTCATATATACAGTGGATATGAAAAGTATTTTCAAAGTGTATGCTTCTGGTGAAATTCTTGTGTTTTATGTTTTATATCTTTATGGGTCTCTGGGGTTAAAGAGGGGAAAGCCATAAACTATGAACCTCAACCACTCAATAAGTGTGTGTCCAGCAAGAATGTGCCTGGTCAGATAGCAGTTGCTTGGTATCCATGGTTCTATTGAAGTCAATGAGTAGTATTAGACTGCTAGGTCATAGGTGAGAATATGTGGAGCAAAGAAGTGAAGTTGTAAAGGAACAGTATACAGGGCCTGGAAGGTGGAGGTTATGGCAACATGAGTGTACTCAAATGAAGAGGTCAGTGAAGTAGGGGATGTGGTTACTGTTGTAGGTATGGTTGTGAAGTGAAGGCCTACTAGGATGAAGCGCAGAGGGTAGATTTCATAGGGGGAGAGCCAGGACAGGATCAGTTGAGAGCGAGGACTTTAACACCCCTAGCGCTTTCTTACATTCAAGGTAAAATGCACAAAAAAACAGTATCGATGCTGAAGACTGTTAACAGTGTGATTAACAGAGTGCTTCAAAGTTAACCCAGGGACAGAGGGTGCAAAGGGCAATGGATTGGATAGAGTGATAAATGTATCAATAGAATTCAAGATAAACAAAACACATCTCCAATTGTAATAAACATTTTTAAAATCATCATACCAATAGTATTTAGACGATTTTATCATTTCAAATGATACATTTTATTCATTTTTTTATGGAAGTTGTAACATATTTTTAAAAGAAGGGAATCCAAAAACTTCATTCCATCAAGGGGCCAAACCAACATCCCAATTATGAATATCAATAAAGGCCTCGAGGTCTAAGCCCAGGCCAGCCGAATTCCCGTACCTAGGTAGGGACATGGGGACTTTAACGGTTGGCTCCAGATGTATACCGGCACGGCCGGTAGGTGAAAAAAAATATATCACAGTGACAAGTATAACAGGTAATAAAGCATATGGTTTTTTTTTTTTTCTTTTTTTTTTTTTTTTTTCGGTAGATGATCACAAAGGGAGGAAAGCCGAAAAAGAGGCACACTGGTTAAGTCCTTTTTCAAAGATGTATTCGGCTAGAAGATTTCAAGTACACGTGGGCATGGAACTGTCTGTCACTCAATTGATGGACCATAGTGGGCACCGGAGAAGGTTCATATGCATGGCAGTAGGGAGACCCTCGACATATGTTTCGGAAAAAACCGTTCCTTCTTCGGAGATCAACCTAGTGTTTTAGAGGGCCCCAAATGCTGGTCAGATGAGATGACGATCGGCCACACTCCAATGCACCGAGCTCAAAAGGAAAGAGAAACCAAGATTGAGGAGTAGAGATGTCCCGAAACTGTTCGCGGGAATATCGCAGGTTCGCGTTCGCGCGAATAATCGAAACAATGGCAAACGTAGTTCGCCCCTCTCATTTTTACATTGAACAACACTTGGACCCTGTGAGTCTCAGTCAGCAGGCATAATCCAGACAATCAGCACCACCACCTCACGGACCATACTAACCTCTACCACAGCAAGGAGAGATGCCATTCACACTGCTGCCTGGAGAGTGGCGACAGGGACAAAGGTCAGTGACACGGGCAATGGGGTGACACGGACAAAGGTCAGTGACACGGGCATAAGTTGTGACAAGGGAAATGTTGGCGTGACAGGGAAAAGGTGGTGACACGGGCAAAGGTGGGGACACGGGCAATGCATGAGTGACGCCGAAAACGACGCGGAAAACCCGCCAACGCGACGCGAAGATGACGCGAAAACCCGCAACGGCAACGCGATACATTGACTATCATTTGAAATCTGTGGTGCGGATTATTTTGTGAAAAAAAAAATTTCTTGGAGTTTGGCCATGGATTCCCCTCTGTCCAATCATTGTCCAGGGTGTTCATTTCAATGCCATGAGCGACGCGAAAAACCGCCACCGCGACACGAAGATGCGGAGAAAACAGCCAGCCAACGCGACCGCGATTCCATGACATCATTTGAAAATCTTTGGTGCGGATTTATTTTGTGAAAAAAAATTTTTCTTGGGAGTTTTGCATGGATTCCCCGCTGTCATGTAAGTTCCAGGTGCTGGACCCCTTGAAATAAACTTTCCCAACACTATTGTGCCAGAAATGGTTCCCTTTGTTTTTTAAATGTTCGCTCCCATTGAAGTCAATGGCTGTGTTCGCGTGTTCGAAACTTTTACAAATGTTCGCGTTCGCCGTTCTGCGGAACGGCAAATCCGGGTTCGCGACCATCCCTATTGTGGAGGAACGGAGGGCCACCCCTAAGGGCGCGGGAAAGGCTTAGGTCAGGGTAGGTAGAAACAATATGAGTAGGGTAGTTAGCTGCTGGGCACATGGAGCATTACAGAGACTCTTCACATACTACTCTATGTTTCTACCTACCGGACCTAGGACTTCCCTTTGGAGACGGGGCATTGGAGTTGCGATCGGGTCCATGACCAGCATGTGAGGGACTCTAAACAAACTAGGTTGATCTCCTGCAAGAAGGAAAGGTTTTTTCCGAAACATTATGTCGAGGTATCCCACATGCCATGCAGTATGAACTTTATCGGTGCCCATCTATGGTCCATCATTGAGTGACAAGGACAGTTCCATGCTCCACGTGTACTTGAAATCATTCTGAAGCCGAATACATTACCGTTGAAAGGACTTCCAGTGTGCATACTTTTTCGTCTTTCCTCCCTTGTGATCATTTATACCCATATGCTTATTACCTGTTAACTTTGTCACTGGGTGATATCTGTTTTTACAATAACCGGCCCGTGCCGGTAGACATCGGGATCCAAACGTTAAATTAAAGTTCCCATGTCCCTACCTAGGTAAGGGAATTGGCTGGCCTGGGCTTAGACTCTAGGCCTGTATTGGATAAATTTTTTAAACATTAATGGTTGGTGTTTCAAACAACTATTATATGTCAGGATATTAACTAGGACCCTTGTCGGACAGATTTGGGAAGTTACAGGGCCTACAACTTAAAAAATTCCATTAGAGTCTATGGTGCACTTTCTGGGACCTTGCAGGTATGGAGGAGGTTAAGGGTGACTGGAGCCAGTTTGATAGTGTTGAGCTCTTTTTTTTTAATATTCGATGTTTCGAATATTTAGCTCGATATCGTTATTTCGTGAATATCCCGAATATATTCATGGTATCCGTCGTGATCGCGGATTTTTCACTATTTATTGCGATTCTATAATCGCAAATATAATCGCGATCCATTGCAATAAATGGGGGATCGCGATTTATTTTTACACGGAAATTTTTACGGATATTCTCCCAGTCGATATCCAAGCTCAATTGACTTGCCATGCCATTGGCTTATGTGATCGCAAGTGCGATGTTTAGATCACAATTCATGTCGTAAGTGCGGATATTGAGAGATTAGAATATGGCATCGCATATTATAGCGGAATATTCACAAATTACGCGGGAATTCGAATATTGACTAGTCGCTCATAACTATTTGTTCCAAACCGATCTGGCATTCCAAAGTTAACATGAGAGGAGTGGTATTGTAGCTTCTTGGGAAGGGTTGTTCGTGACAATATGGTCCCAATTCCAAGAATATTGTTTCCTGGGGAGTGACGGTGATGGGGTAGAAAGGATGAGGAAGGGCTGATTAAAGCAGAAACAACAAGTGCAGGCGGAAGTACAATTGGGGAGGAGGGGATTGATATCAGGTTGGAGAGGAGAGTGTATGGCAGAAGGGGAGGCAGAAAGGGCGAAAGTTAACATTGTGAAAAGGTTAGAAGGACCAGAGCGATTACAAAACCTAAAGGGTGTAATGATGGAGGAAAATTTTACTAGAGCTGATGTAATAATGGGCCAGCTTGAATAATAGTGGCACTGACTTACCTTACCCCAATATCCCTCTATGAAGAGAAACAGTAACTGTGCCTTGTATCTCCACAATCCAGCCAGTTATCTGGACCACGCTGTGCCTACACAGCTTGTTCACGCAAGGTGTATGACATAACATCATTTTGGCATGGCATACGGAAACATCATTACTTAAAGCTCATTCATACTATATATACTGGTTATCTACATGGTTGACAGGTTTCTGTAGAAAAACCTAGTCTGCCCATTACACTTGACATCACTGCTTTTTAGTTTGCCGCACTACTACAACTTTTTTATGTGCAGCACAAGTGTTATACATACATTTGTTTACGAGGTGCAATCTCACCATGGGCACATGCGGGTTGTCTCGCAACATAAACGTTAGAGGAAAACAACCCTCGATCTATTTGGTCTTGTTCTGGACCAATCAAATTTAAGAACCCATTCTTTGTTCTACAAGTCAAAAAGTTGCTCACCCCCTGGTCTATAGTGTCCTCACATGTTGCTTGTGTTGCTGCTATGCATGTAACCGGTTTGCCCGTTATAAGGGCTTTGGTGCCACAAGAAATGTTTCAATAATGTGTGACATATTTGCTTGGTTTACTCATTGACACACATTAAAGATATCAACAAAATTCTTTAATACTAATTGAGGAAATGTAGGGAAAACCCCCAGTGCACCCAGAACGTATTTGCGACGGGGCATCTCTTTTTCTACATTTGTTGTGTAAAGCCTTATTCCAAATGGATTGCAGTAATTTTTCCTCACAACACCCCATAAGACAACTGAAAAAAGGTGTACTTGAGATTTTGGCCATTTATAAAAAAAAATAGAAAAAACATGTACATAAGAAAACAGCCTTTGCGTCAAAAGCTGTGGATGACACTTTTGGCAAGCAATAAAGCCTCAAGTTTTTTTGAATGTGATGCCACAAGCTTGGAACGCCTATCTATGGCCAGTTTCACCCATTCCTCTTGCAGCACTAGCAAGCTAAATCCGATTGAAGTCTGCGGCTATTGCTGGGCAAAATCAAGGACATTCACAGAGTTGTCCTGAGCCACTTCTTGATATCTTGGCTGGGGGCTTAGGGTCGTAATCCTGCTAAAAAAGTTGAATAATCACCCCAGTCTGAACTCAAGACCGTTCTGGAGGAGTTGGTTTTCATCCAGACATGTATCTGTACGAGCCAGTCATCTTTCTCTTTATCATGATAGTCTAACAGTACTGCTGTCTGTGAAAAACTCACCCACAGTATGATGCTGCCACCACCCATGATTCACTGACACCATGATTCACTTTAGGGTGATATGGTCCTGGCATTTACAACAAAGAGGTCAATCTTTGTCACATCAGATAGAATTGTTCATTTTCATGTATGAGAGTCCTGCATGTGACTTTTGGCAAAACTCAAGGCCTATGTGATTTTACTAAGAAGAGGCTTCTATTGGGTACTACTACAGCAAATCATTTACAGGCGCTGATGGTAATTGCTGAGTAGGGATAGTTATCCAATCTGAAAGGTTCTACTACTCTCCACAGAGGACCCCTTCTCCTCCAATCGCTCAGTGTAGATGCCCGCCAGTAGAGAAGAGATTTTTTCTCCTTAGGGTATGTATAGGCCACTTTGCTAATTAGGACCTTATATACACAGGGTGTGCCTTTTCCCCCCCCCCCATTATGTCCAATAAATGGTTTACAAGGGGGACTCAATGAAGCTGCAGAAACTTCTCAAGGATGATCAGGAGAAAATGAGGATGCACCTGAGCTTAATTGGAGCTTCGTGGCAGTTTGGGAAGTTTTTCACATGATAGACAACAGGAACCATTTAAATACATGTTATCCTTATCTGCGAGTGTAAGAAAAAACAGCCAAAAAGCACGATGACTCACCACAATGCTTCAAGTGGGTATAGTGTTCTTTTGGTAATATGCAGTATTATTTTGCAGCAACATATCTTTTGGAATTATTGCCAAAAAGTTCAACATTGGTTTCATCAGACATAACCCCTTGACCACATACTTTTGGGAGACAGATTGTTTTTGCCAAAGTAGCTGGCTTTTATTCTTTGTAAGAAAAGTATTTCGTCTTGCCACTATACTATACAATACTTGCACATCACCAACAAGGAACACCATAACAACAGTGAACAATGGTGGTGGCAACATCCATGCATTGGCCTGTTTATATTAGCTGGATCTGGGGCCTTAGTAAGTAGAGGAATATGAAAGTTCAAAATACCAGTCATATTGGCAGAAAACCTTCAGGCTTCTGCTTAGAAAGCTGAACTAAAGATGAGCGTAACTTTCAACGTGACAAACAACCCAAAGCATACAACCCAATCAAACAAAAAATGAATAACTTCACCAGAAGAAGATGAATGTTTTGAATGGCCCAGTCAGAGCCCAGACTTGAATCCGATTAAAAATCTTGGGGGAGGTATAAGAGGGCTGTGCACAGGAATGCACTTGCAATCTAAAGTATTGCAGTGTTTCTGCAGCAAAGTGTGGGCAAATATCTTGCCAAATCAAAATTGTCATGCCGATACAATCATACCAGAAAAACTGATGGCTGTTAATACAATGAAAAGGCAGCTTATTAAACATAGTATTGTTAAAGAGTGTGCAATCTTAGCAACTACATATTTTCTAGTTTCTTCACCTCCACCTAAAAGATTTGTTACTGTGTTAATCAAATGACAGTTTATAGGTCACAGGTGGTTCTAAGCTTCTAGAAGTATTTATCTTTGTGCAGCAAAGGAACCTGACATTTACCAGGGTGTGAACTGTTTATATACACTGTATTAGATGACCAGTGTTAAAACCTAGGGTAGGCAAACTTTTCTGATTAAGGTCTTGTTAATAATGACACTAGCCATAAGTTACAATGCACATGCATTGAGATAATCTATTGTCCCTATGAATCCTCATGGATTCCTTTTATATGTTTTCTCTCCCTAGGGCCGTGGTTGCCAAACTGGGGTTCGTGCCCACAAAGGTAAGCCAGGGGATGGCCCTCATTCTAAAACCCCCTGTGTTGAATAGGAAGGGGGGCTCGATAATGTTTCCTAAAAGAAAAAGGGGGGGGCCCTGCAGGAGGCAAGCAAGGAAATTTTGTGACAAAAAAAAAAAAGCCATACCTCTAATCAGAACCATAGATGACCTAAAGCCACATTTAAATGGTAAAAGGCATACCTTGATGACTTAAATAAAGTTTAATAATTAGAGTATATTAACACATATTACATCTGTACTAGTTCTTCATTGTCCTCAAGATCCAATTTCCTGCAAAGACACTGAATCCCTTGTATAAAATTAACCAAACCCAACAAGTCTGGAATGTTCTTGAGAAAAGTCCACACTGCGTTGGAGGGTAAAATGTCGTTTGAGTAATTAAATGACTGTCCATCCCTTGGCGGGTCTATAGTTGCAAATTACTTGATGCTGTTGTACCCTTTATTGGAATTTAAGGGGAAAGATGTTAATCTTGTGGTTTATGGAATTTTCCAATTTAACTTGTTTCTATTATAACGATAAGGTTTATATTGTATATTTACGGTTGTTGAACGTTTCTCCAGCAGTGGCTCTATTTAAATCCAGAGGTTTGAGAGTGCTTTGTATGTAACATTATCAAACTTGTTCTAACAAATACATTAAAGTGGACCGACCACCAGAAGATCTCTGTTTTTATGATGGCACTAGAAGTGGCAATAAATAGGCGCAGGAATGCAAGAGTAAAAAAAAACCTCAAAAACTTTCCTGTACTTACACATTACCACAAGATCTCCTCACTTCTGGGTTCCCCGCTGAAGGGCAACAATGCACTGGGTGCCCACCAAAAAATCGCGGGTGGCCAATGGGGGGCCTTCAGTGATCTTCTATGGGAATTTTCAAAGAAGATCACGCCTCCTGTGATGTGCTGCCTATTTCTGCCTACAATGAACCAGGGAAGTGAGAATGAGCGCCAGAATTATCTCGTAAATGCCTCATTACAGGTTGTTTTGTTTTTTTTCACTGCATTCCTCCTAGTTTGGCACTTCTAGTGCCATTCATGGAAAATGAGTTCCTTAGGTCCGCTTTAATACAAAAGTCCTTTAGGTTTAGACTTCCACTAAATGTTGCCAAAACAGTTGGCAATAGTGTAATGATGCATGTTTGGTATGCCTCCCATTGAGTCTCACTGGATACCCATGCCCATCGATATATTGGCTGCCATGTTTAAAGTTTAAAATTACACGCACCTGGCTGAAAATCATATAATCAGGCACCCAAAATGTTTATCTTCCCTTATCATTTTCAATATATAGAATCATTTGAAGTAAGGTTTTAAAATGTATACTGTAAAGTCGGGTATTTTAACTTAAATTCTTTTGTTGGTGCTCACTGGAATTTGTCATCAAAAAAATTATTATTAAAAAATGCAAGTGTAAGATTATATACAACAAACACATATTGGGCTTTTAAGAAACAATAAACACCCTTACAATTTTGCTTCTAAATACACAATAACATTCTATAATATAAAATTTAAAATCCAAAATTATCTTTTTCCTTTTTATAATTTTAAATCTGAATTATTATTTGATATATTTGAATTTTTCTTAAATGTCACAATTCACCCACAAAGATGCAGTGTATAGACTTAAAATAGTCTGGGATTTTTTTTGAGTATTACAAAGTTTAAAACTTGACAGTCAAAAAAAACATTTAATCAATTATGATTATTTATATAATTAAAAGCAGTCAGTTAACATCTTTTAAATTATTCGAGTATAATAATGCAATCATGATGATTTATTATAGTTTTAAATGAGCAGCATTTTTAGCTTGTTTTATATTCCTACAAATATAGCTAAAAAGTGTTCCTGGCATCACAGGCAATGGAAAAGATCTAAAGCTTGAATTATCAAAAAATTCCTTACAATAAACAAATTTTGTTCTCGTTTGCTATATTCTAGAGTGGTATCATTTTAGTAATTATATAAATCGTGCTGTGGTAAACTTATGCCATGCTTAAATTAAAATCAATAAACTGTTGTGTGGTAACCTGCAGGACATGCTTTAATTAAATAGTAAGTAAAATGGCACCAGTGACCAGAGTCTATCATCGATTGTACTCAAAAATCTACACGTTATATGGCCACCCATTAACTTCATTCCCCATGAAAAGCCTTATTCTATTACACCTTTTGCAAATTCTCTATTTTTGCTCCAAACTGCACTCTTGCAAATCCTTTTAAACTTCATGATTTTGAAAGCATTGTGATTTCCTTATCATAGTGACCTTTTTATATACTTATGTGAGTGAGGCGAACATTACTTGTAAACATTGAAATGCGGCCAAAATAGAATAAATAGATTTGCACAAAAGCTTGATCTCTTGAGGAACAATCTAATGGTGTGGTGGTGAAGGCAGAGCAAAAATTGCCTAAGGCCCATATATTTGTAATTGTTACTGGGCCCCTGATAACTAAAACCAACATCCCCTGTATGACGGTACTCCCAGAGGCTGCTTACACATTCAGCCCCAATCCCACAGCCCCCCCCCCCCTCCACATCTGAGGGCTCTTATATGTTGCTCATCACTAGCACGTGGTAAACGTGCCCTTCAGTCTCCACCAAGGAAAGGGCTCCAGAAGGCTGCTAAACCACTCTAAGCTAACAGGTCGCAGCATGTACTAAACAGCAGAATAATGGATGAGTTCAGGAGGCCAGCATGCAGAAAATAAAAAAAGTTGCCCACAATATGCAGGCCATGGAACCAAACAGGAAGTGGACCGCCATGCTCACCACTGAGACAGATAGTAATCCTGTTCCCAGCCTGATGGTGGCCTTGGGTGAATGTATGTATTACCCTATAGTTGAAAGATAGAGTGTGCTTGAACTCATGAATCATGACAATGAGTTGTGGAAGAGCACCTACTTAAAAAAATGTTGTTATAACAAAGGAATACCAAGAATTAGAGCATGAGTCGAAATTCTTCGACCCTTGCTAAACTTTGTGAGATGATTACAAAGCCTCTGAAATATATTATATCACCAAAACTGTTGGAAATATAGAAGAAGGGTTGTGGGAACATTTAGAAAAAAAAAGTTTTGCTCTGCAACATGTAGTCCTAAATTCAGATCTACTAATTATGCAAAAAACATATTGTGTTAGAGAATTATTTTTTTGTTTGTATAACCCATACACCCTTCTCTACATCTCCAGCAAGTTTTGGTGATGCACTACAATGTTTCCAGGGGCTTGCAATTACTCAAATCATTCAAAATCCATTGAATTTTGGAAAAACAAAATTCGACAATCTCTTCCAATAATAATTAGCAAAGATTGACAACGAGTATTACATTAAATAAATAATTTAATACTAATGTCATCCTTTTTGATTTACTGATTTAAAACTTTACATATACATTTGCAGCTTCATTTAGTCATGGTTTCTAAATTAGTTTTTCATTTGTATGCTTAAACACTATTTGGAAAGCACACACCCTGTCTATATGATGTCTCATAGTGACAGTTCATGTCAGAAGACAAAAAAAAAGCATGAGGCACAAATTGGAGAAGGTTACGCCAAAAGTCTGCTGCTGTGAAGGTCACCAGTTGACCTCCATATCAATCCCATAATTAGAAAGAAGTTTAAAACCCACCAGGACTCTTCATAACTGAGAGCCAGCTATCTACACATAAGTGACATGGGTGAGGGAAAACCTATGACTAGGGAACGCTCATCTGTGGACAGAGGAGAGAGCCTGCCAAGACAACACATCTCATGCAGCAATACCCATAATCAGGCCCTGTATGGTAGAGTTGGCTAAGACCGAACAAGTCCATACCTTAGTAAAAGGCACTTGTAGACCACCAAGAGTGTCCATGAAGATCCACCTGAAAGACTATCAGACCAAGAGAATTAAAAATTCTCTGGTGTGATGAGACAAAGATTAAACTCCTTTGTGTGAATGCCAGCATCTCATTATTAGGAGGAAACCAAGGGACTGCTTATCACCAGCCCTACAGTTGACAGTATCGGTTTTGGCACAGCATCATCTTAGTGGGGATGTTTATCAGTGGGACAGACTATAGTACAGTATAAAGGGAACGATGACTGCAGCAATGTGAAGAGAGATGCACATGGCTAGAAACATGCTCCAGAGCGAACTCAGACTGGATCGACAGATTATCCTTTAGCAAAACACAGCAACTCAGCCAATAGTTACTTTAATAGGAAGAGGATTCAGAGAAACTTTTGAATTCACTTACAGTGGCAGACAAGAAGCCTCAGACTCGAATCTGATTGAAATCTCTAGAGAGATCTTAACAATGGCTAGCACTGATGTTCCTATCCAACATGATTGGAGCTTGAGAGGTGCTGCATGGTGCCAGATAATATTGAAAACTGGCCAAGGATAGTTGCACCAAGCTTTTGTGACATCATTATTCAAAAAGATTAATATTAAAACTCTATGTTGGGGTTGGACTATTGGAACAGTTTCAGCAGCAAATTTTCTGTTGTGGTAATAGGAAATACTAGACCAGACAGAAAAAAACACAAACACTTTGGAAGGTTAAAAAACTATTTTTTCATGCATTTTTTTCTGTGAATTTATCCCATAATAACAAGAATTTAACTGTTGAACTTAACATACAGTAAGTTAGACATTAAACGAAAACTGCTAGACACTTAAAACTTTCCTATAACAGACTAATGTACATGGTTTTTTCAATTAGCCATTAAGTAGTAAAGCTACCATTTACCAACAGACCAACGTATTAATGGAGAGCATTGGGATTTTAAACACACTAAAAATAAAAGAAAGCATATATAAAAGGAGCCCAGTGATATTATTTTCAAGTTTATTGTCATCGATTGCATTTGTGGCGGAACAATGCCACTTCTTCAGGATGTTATATTTCTATTTTTATTATTTTTATCGCGTGTTGTCTGGTATTTAGCAGAAAGGTGTTTGTACTCCTGGCAATCTGGATGGCAGTCTTCATGGTACAAGACTCTATGTTGAGGGATACCACGGCTCCATTCTCTCTGGAAATTAACCATTACACCAGACCAAACTTCTAGACCTCAATAGGTTTTCAAGTTTGAGAATGGATTTGTGCAATTTGTGAATCAACTGTCCCTATAATTAATATCCTTGATCACAAACACAGTGTAGTCATTGCAAAATCTCAATTAATCATTAAATGTAATTTAAAAGGTCTGTGTCTGTTATAATCCAAAATCTGTACGGATACAAATCGATTTCAAAAACCAAAAAAAAATATGTCAAGATTATAAGTCCAAACTTGACCTCGATTCAATTCAATTCAGTTCTATGCTATACATGCTTAAAAAAGGAAGAAAAAAAAAGAATCCAATTATTTTAAACAATTTCAATTAAATCTATTGATTTTTTGTTCAGTGAGTAGTTAAAAAAAAACTAAAACCTGGTATTTGTTCAGCTGTAGACCTTACTGCACTCTTAACGGAGAGTAAATAACTGGTCATTCTCAGCAAAGGGACATAAACGGCACACATGTGTCAATCATGGTATTTCATTATATTAATTAATACATTTTGACCTCAAGTAGTCAAAGCAAAACTATTTGAGTGTTATTCCAACAGTGGGCCCTAATACATCACATAACATTGGCACCACAATGGCATGGAGAAAAAAATGTGAAATATTTAAAGGAGAAAGCTAAATTTTAACTTGCGTGCATAGAACAATTACCTTTTCTGTAATATTGCCAACAATACTTCTTACATACATCTACAGCAATTAGTGATGGCGGCAAGAGACAACATGGATGTTCACTTTACTTTTAGCCGATCCAACAGTACGGTGTGTTCGACACGCCCTTTTTCGCCATATGAGAAAATGTTTGTATATCATTATGGTGAAAGAAGAACCCGGTCTCTTGTAAAAAAGCAGCTCGAAAAAACCAATCAAAACCTTGTCAAAAATCACTGATGTAACTTTCGGTTTATACCGAATTAAATCCTCTTGCAACAGGCAGAGAATTCGAATCTCCCAGACAAACAGAGATGTCGACTTTTAAAAACTCATGATCGGCCTAGTTCGCAAACAAACCTGGCCGATGTTTGCCCATCAACTACCAAGCAATATTGGTGCTCATTACCATGTATAGGGTTTTTTGCAGTTAAGGAAAGTTTATATTTTCCATACTCTGCTTACAGAAATGTTACATTTTTGATGACGATGCAATTGTCATGTACGATTCTTTCTATAATTGAGGACAGAAATTCATCCTCATGTAGCCAGACAGAGTCACCTCAGTCTCTTACTCAATACACCTTCTCATAGTAATAGTGTTTTCCAAAATGAGCACAGACCACAATTTTTAGAGCAATCGGAAACCCATATGGAAATCAGAGACCAGAGTTATAAATGGTTGCAGATGGAATTTATAGACCACCCACTGCTTTAATAGACTAAACCAGGAAACAAAATTAATATCATATTAAAAGCCTTATTCTAATTCAAATATATAAACATGGGAATACAATTGACTATAAATAACTACATTAGTTTATAAGGTTGTGAGCATTGCACACTGGAATTAATATTCTTGTAATAAATGCTTACATTTAGTTTTGCCTGACTTGGCACAGTATTGATTGGCTTACATTTGATGGAAGATATGTACATATAATGCAATGATCCATTTTCAACTCTCCTAACATGACAGACAATGTCCGAAAGGGATATGATATGGATACATTTTGTTTAGCAAAATTACTTTTGCAGATAAGCTATTTTTATTTCTACAGAAATAGCTGCCTATTTACCCCTAAGATAAACCATAGATGTGCACATTTCTCCATCAGATAGAAAAGGGATCGAATGCAGCCTGATGACCATCATCACGCTTGCAAGTCAGCCCCTCAGAGGATAGGCCAGCACCCTTGTGTGCCAGAACATTAACTTTGGATGGGGACTGTGCATCAGAACATGCAAGTGATACCTGGTTGATCTATGCCAAGCGGGGCGCACACTATTTTCAGCCAAGCTGTGGTTCGTTTGGTTGAAACGCGCACGGCGGTCGATCGTTCAGGAATCCAGTGTTACGTATTAAGTACATGACACTGGGTCGGTGGATGCAAGAAAGCATCCAAGAAGCGATAAGCTAGGGAGGTTAATTTATCTTTAAAAACATATATCTTGGTCACCCCTATGTAAGAAACAGACCACTTTTTTGCTGTTGTTTAGGTTTGGGACCCAATTAGTTATCAGGAAAGATCCCTATTTAAGAAATAAACCCACAGAAATCCCTTCCCACACCCTTTCTATGAAATGATTGCCTCTATTGAATTCTAAGGGTTGTGTGAGAAAAGTTCCTAGAAATAATGACAACAAAGTTTAAAGTACTTTAATAATTCTACCACTCCACATTTACCTACATGTCTACATTATAGATTGTCAACAGTCCCAATCCATCATAATGGCGATCTATTGACTACGACAGGTTTCCCACTAACAGGATTAAGCAAGTCATTTTGCATCAGTCCCGGTGCAGCAGTCATCCAAAAACTTATTGAAACCAACCTAAAAAAAAAATATTGCAGATGCAAGATAGTATAATAGAAACACTTTAATTTCAATTATAATAAAGACAAGAGGTATGTACAATTGCATATTCCATGCACTTTGTTTTTTTAAGTAAAAGTAAAGCTCTAATGACGGAAAAAAAGAAGCACAAGATTTGGCTATCTACTTTAATTTGAGATATAAAAAAAAAAAAACAAATCTGATACAAAAATCAGGAGACATCCCTTATATTTTGAAGTCATGGATACAAGACAAATCTGTTATTATCTTAGCTGATACCTTTATGTAATACAACTAATATTTCAGTTAGTGTCAAATACTAGGTGAGCACACAAAAATAGACATTCTCTTAGTTACCTCAATTCTTTGTTAATTGCATCTGAGGCTTCTGTTACCTTCCAGGACACTTTACCAGAAGGGTTAGCAGAGTTTTATGTCTAAAAATCAATGTATCCTTTAGTGGCAGCTAAATCTGTTTAGCACATAAAGAAATACATCATTGTATGTAATAGATAGGAATGAGTGAAGAAGCATTTTTACTTTAGACAAGAACATTTTAGTATTGTGGGAAAGATTTTTTACATTTTTCAATATCTGGATGTAAAATGAATGGCAAAAGAAACAAATAGAAATATAAAACATTTCGGACAGCTGAATAACTCGGGCAGGAAATCTGCCCGTATATGGCTACCCTTTAGAAAAGGAGCACAACACAAAATAATTCATCCCTATATCAACTTATTAAGAGTAGTAGATATAACATTTTCTAGCAGTTTATATTGGTCATGTGACTCATATCCTTTCTAAATTGTAACTAATCCTTAACTGAGTTTAGGACCTAAAGCATGACAGGGTCAGAGTTTCTGAATTGAGTTTAAAAAAAAAAAACTTTCGGTGAGATTACTGCTTGTATTGGAATATTTTCAGTCCTTCAGTAAGGCAGAAAAATTATAAATTACAATCTATGTGCGGAGATCTAAGAGTGCTTAGATTGGTGGTTGTCCACACTTGTACATCAGTCTTTAAACGTGATGCATTTTAAATGAGTTTGACCAAATAGTGACCGTCAACAATACAGATTGAATTTCTCTTGACATAAAGACTTTACATAAAAAAAGTAAATATTAAAAAAATGTTTTTGAAAGCCTCTTGTTAATGACAAAAATAGATTTTGGGTGAATTGTAACTCAAGTACAATGAAAGTAAATATATATTTTATTCCTGAATAGGCAAAGCATTACATTCTATAATTAAAATTTTTTTTTTTAAGTTCATTTATTGTATGCAATCTATTAGAAAATAATGTAATAAGATTGCAGGATGCTATATAAATCACCAAAAGTAGTTGTGGTTTTGAATGTGCTATTGACGAGATACGGCCCCATGGAAATTTTCCTTGAAATTACAATTATAATCACTAAAATGTCCACCCTTGAATGCTGAATCTAAATCTTTAACAATATGTCTACCTTGAAAGTGTATATGATATCTTTGATATGTGTCTACCTTGATTACAACAATTATTTCCTTTCAACCATGTTACCTTTGCTAACCACATTAAAGCTTTAAAATATGTCTACCTTAAATCTTGTATTTCATCCTTAAAATGTTGCCTATTATTAAACTAGAGTATGTGTGTCTGTGCTCTATTTTACTAAACTGGAACTCATATTGAAAAACTGCCAGCTCTATATCTTTCGAAATAAAAACTGTACATAAAATTACACAGACATAAACAAGAGCTTCTTACACAAAGACAGCATCTATTTATGTAGCTCCTATACCCTGGACCTTCAAATCAATGCATATAATGGTCTGGCAAATTAGTAAAAATAGCATTGCTTTAAGATGGCTTGTAGAAAGACAGGCTCCGTGTTTAAAACTAACAATGCCAAGCAGCTGGCAGGCTTCGTTGAATTTTAGAAAAAAATTGCTATCTACATATAAAATTATGTCTATTATAAACAGTTTTCTATTATTGAGGGCAAAGAACAAGGTGTTGTAATATTTACTTTTATCATTGAAAGTCTATTTTAAGTTCAATTTTAGTTGATATAAGCGGAGGAGATTTACAAAGACAAGACTACATTGACTTGATTTATTAGAGCAAACAAAAATGATCTTCAATGTAGCACCTTTTCTCCCACAACCAAAGTCATGACAGTGTACACTAAATCACAATGGTTTCAAAAATTGCAATACAATCAGAGATGCCCACACTTTTTTTTCAAGCTAGTTTTTTAAAAGACACAGATCAAAACATGATCTAGCAACAATAAAAAGGGTAGAAATACTGTACATGTATATAGACATTACATACACAGTGAGGAACAAAATAAGTATTTAAGCACCCTGCAATTATGCAAATTCTCTTCAATTAATAACATCGAGGCAGTCTGAAAAGCACATTGTAGGTGGGAAGAACTTGAAAAATTCCAGGAAAATTCACCTATGTATTATTTGTAAAGAATGCATTTTATTGCAATGCTGAACATAACCTGAGAAAAAAAGAAATATTTGGTCCAGAAGCAACTTTGTAGCAATTACAAAAGAGGTCAACAAACCTGTCCATGTTAGTTCTTGACCAGATTTACACACACTGCCAAACAGGTATTTTGTCCCACTTTTTTTTCCTCCACACAGATCTCCTTAGCTCTGTAAAGTTCCTAGTCGTATGCTGAGCCAACACAGATTTCATCATCCCTTCCAAATATTTACTATTGGATTTAGTCTGGAGACTCCAAAACCTTGATAAGCATCTTATCAAAGTACTCTCATTGGTATTATTCTGTTTGTGTGCCTATGGGTTTAATTGTCATGTTCAAAAACCCAGCACAACTCCATCTTCAATGCTCTGACTGAGGGAAGGATTGTTTTTGTTGCTCGAAATCTCACAATACGAGGCCCCATTCAATCCTCTTCTTAATTACAGTGCAGTCATTCATGTTCCTTCACAAAAAAAAAATCCCAACACAATTGATGTTATCACCCCCCCCCACCACCCCCCCCCCACCCACCCAGATACGGATGGTGTTCTACTGATGGCGCTTGGGATCCTTCTTCCAAAACAGCGAGTAAATTATTTAAGCCAGAAAGTTAACTTTGGTCTCATATGATTCACATGACTTTATTCCATGCCTCCTATGGATCATCAAGATGGTCATTGGCAAATTCAAGATGGCAATTGCAATTCAGATGGGTGTTTCCAATTTATGATTTTAAAAACACCATGACAGCGGTGTTCTGCAACCTTTGAAAAAGGAGTCCCAGCTCTCTTCATGTAATTGACCAGCTTCTCCCTTGTAGTCTGACTGACTGAAATATAAACAGGCAAACCAATAACTGTGATTATAACAGATGGATCTGAAAAAATAGTTAGGCTATGAATGGAAAACTGAATGAGTGCAGTGAATGAATAAGAGTTTTTTTTTCTTTTTGGCAAACCCACTAACAAGTTTAAACACTTACTCAGACTTATTAGTTTGTACATCCCTAGGCAAGTTGCAAGTGTATCTTTTTTTCAATATACATCAGATTGTATCCAATGAACTGAATTTTAAATGATAAAAGATAACTTACAACCCTTATTTATCATCTTAAGAAAAACTGTATATACGTTTTTCAAACTCACCAGTATGCAGCATGCTAGGTAGTGTTTACTTTACATGGAGCCATGTCTTTCTACAAGCTTTTTGCCAGATCTTAAAAAGCATGCCTATTTTTCCACTACTTGCCCCCTATTTTCAGACAAACCGACCCATGTCCCCCCCCCAACTCATTGATCTCAGGGAGAGGAATGGGTGCCAATTGTTCTTTCTCCTCCGCATTCATGTCAGAAGAGTAAAAACTGATTGCCAGAACATTATCATGAATAGATGCAGTTAGAGTTTTAGGAGAAAAACAGGTAAAGAAAAACTTGAACTAAATAGTGTTACTAAAATAAGGTATACAGAAACAAATATTCGGAAATGTCTAGGCAGAACAACAGTATTATGACAGACCACACACAATTCAGACTAGACACCCAAATATTTTTTTTTTGCAGACAGACACACAAGCATGCCGACTCATGTGAAAGACCCAGACTGCAAATGTGTGACACATGTTGTGGACACATGATAAAAGACACTACATACACATATAGACAAATCACAGCTACTCATGCAGACACAAAACAACCTTGTTTACCATCTTTCGACTTATAGATTACAAATATATATATATTTTTAAATCCACAAATTAAAAAAAAATTATAAGTATAGTTTTGTTACTTGGAGCTTTTGGGAGGGCTATTGTCATTAGTGTGGCGCGAACTTTTTCCAGAGAAACTTCCGCGGCGAACATCGCATGGTCGCGAACATATGGCGAGTTCGATCCGCCCCCTATCTTTTAACATTGCAGAAACTGACCCCTTTGAGTCACCGTCAGCAGACATAATCCAGCCAATGAGCACCCCCACCTCAAACGACCTCTAACCCCTATAACATATTAAGTACGGACGCCATTACCATATTCTGTGAAGAAGGAGAGCAGTTAGAAAAGAGAGCTGCTGCTTGCTGCTGTCGCTATAGGGAACCATTAGCTAGGTTTCTGTGTGATCTACAGTCTTCACTGAATATCCCATCCATCCATTCCATGGGGAAATATTCATCTCCCCCAGTGTCCTCCCACTGACCATCACCACAGTGTCCTCCACACTGTCCATCTCGACCAGTGTCCTCCACACTGTCCATCTCTCCGTGTTCCTCCTGTTACGCTGGGATTGTGGGGACGAGACAGGCTAAGCCCATTTGCGCGGTAGGGAGGAGAGTATAGGGAGGTGGAGGTGGTACTGGAGAGTGGAGAGTAAGTAGGACATCTTGGAGGGTGACAGGGGACCGGTACCAGGAAGGAACCTATGTTAGCCCTGGTGTGGCTCAAAGCGGAGAACTGCCCACAGGAATGACAGCCCTGAGAGCCTGGGCTGTTTGCTGTTGTCCACCAGATCCCGGAGACACTCCAGGCAGCGGTCAGCCCAGAGGATACACCGACCAGGGATAGGACAGGACTGACTGGGAGCTGGGGATCTTTAAGCTTGCTTCTGGGTCCTTACCCCACCCCATAGCCCCCCCAGGAGGGGGTGTTTTGAACCAATACCCCTTGATGGGGACCAGTAATAGATTTTCCACGACACAGATGGCCAGGTCCCGCTCTCCTCCATCCGCCCGACAACCTCCCCCAAGAAGGGTGTCTGGTGGTGACCAGAGAGGACGCGGGGTATCACGGATCCAAACGGTTGTCAGAAAAGGTGTGTCACGTGATTGGTGGTAGGTCTGGATCCAGTATGGCAAAACCAGTGTAAGGGGTGCAAACACGAGGATAAGGTAGGGTCTAACCAAGAGGTATCAAGGAGGGAGGATAGCAGGAGAAGGGATCAGTGAATACAAAAACACAGGGATGGCGGTAGTTCTGGCACATTCAGGGAGACGAGGCAGTCTGTGGTTGTCAAAACAAAGGGGGAACAAAGCAGGGTCAGCCACGGGAACAGAACTGATAATCTAGTCAGGACAAGTGTGTTGTAGCCCATGAATTGGGAACGCAAGGGTAAAACCCAATGAACCAGCAACTTCCTATTCTTCCCCTGGCTGTGCTTAAATAGGAATTGCTGAACCACTGGACCAATCAGCTTGAGGACCTGTCAAACTACTGATAACGTGATGGAACTCAGCTGGACAAGGTTCCCATGAAGCAGGCTGATGTCTCCTCTGCAATTCCAGTTCAGGTTACTGACCAGAATTGCGAGTGGCACGCAACCAGACTTGCCACCTCTGCTGAGCATCCCAGCAGGAACCTAACACCTCCACACTGACCATCACCACCAGTGTACTTATTGCGTGAAAAAAAAATTTCTTGGGAGTTTTGCCATGGATCCCCCTCTGTCATGTCATTGTCCAGGTGTTAGACCCCTTGAAATAACTTTCCCAACACTATTGTGGCCAGAAAGAGTCCCTTTGTTTTTTAATGTTGGCCTGCCCATTGAAGTCTATGGGGTTCGCCGAGTTCGCGGACATTTGCGGAGGTTCGCGAACAGCAAATTCCATGTTCACGCCATCACTATCTGTCATGTGCTAAAAATGGTTTATTTCCATGTGTACAATTGATATCAATGGGAATTGTAATGCACTTTGACACTTAAAAAATGCATATGCGTCTGTTTCGTAAATGCAACATGCAGAGGTAGCCCAACTGGATACAATGCATGTTTGTGTTCATACATGTGTTGATTAGTGCTGCTTAAAATGTCTTTAATTGCATATGCATGAATTGGAACTTAAGGGCGTATTCTAGAAATTTGTGGCACTGGAAGCTTAAATCCAGGGTTTTGGATAAGGTGTGTAAACACACTTATGTACAATAAAATAAAGCAACTTTTAACATATTTTCCTGAAGGAAATAATGGAGTGACCTTCTCCACATTTATTAAAAAGGAGGACATGAATTGTTTTTCCATTTTTCATTCGGCATAGTTTCTTTTTTGCGGACAAACCTTTTCCAGACATTATAATGTGATATCTTGTTTTGTAAGCCAAACATAAAAGAAATTTAAAGCCTAGATATATTTTGAAAGGAGATGAATGTCTGAAATGTAGCATTAATGTAATCATTCCACTTCTATGAACAAGTAAACAAGACACGCTGCCTATTTTTTGGGAACAGATAGGTTTTTGCGTGACCTTTTCACTTAAAGCAAAGTATAAGTTGCAGTATTGTTTGAAAACAACTCAGCAAATTTCCTGCATGCCAAACTCCTTATTTTAATTGGCTTATCCAGAACACATTTTGACAGATATACAAATAAATGTTTGTAAATGAATTCTTCTCTAACATAAAAGCATGAACATTTTTAAATTAAGAAATAATACCTATTAGGACCGTAGATGTTCCTTGGATCTACCAATTACTATTAATTTAAAATTAATATTTAGACACAAACTGAACTCTATACACAAACCGTCTCATTCTTGTATGCACCAGTTGTGTGATACTTTACGTTGTTACATCCTTGCCTCAACATTTTACTTTATTTGACATTAGGTTGTCATGTAGCTCTCACAATTAATTATACACGGTAGAGATATTGATCTGCTGTAACTGAATATTGCTTGCTTTTTATTTATTTTTTCAGCATGTTGCACCATGCATGACCCTAGGTATTTATACATATTGACTTTCTGAAACGTAGTATATTGCGTGAACACAGAGACATATGAACTAGTCATGGTCATCTGTTGTTGATGGGCTTCTTGCAGGAGATTAAGGGTTTGCTGTGGATTATACCGCATAGCTGATAGTGATTAGGACTAAATATAAGTAGTATGGAAAGTAGTCCAATCATAACATTCCCTCTAAAGCACCCCATACACGTTCCGATTATTCTCCCGACCGATTTTTCAGCCGATCCTGTCACCCGATTTTCACCTAAAATGTTATGGTCGGTCAGTCGGCTGGCACGAAAAATCGGAATTCGAATTATCACCGATCCATCAGCCCGACCCTATTTATTAACAGCAGATCGACCAAAAATTTACGGACAGGTCCGAAGCGGACCCGATCGATTTTTCGGCCGATTTTGAGAAATCGGGATCGGTCGGGTACATAATTCCGAATCTGATTAATCTCCCGATCGATTAATCTCCCGACCCAATCGGTCGTTCGGGCAAAATTCGTACGAAAAATCGTAACGTGTATGGGGGGCTTAAGCTAGATTAACAGGAGACTGGTGATCAGTAGTATGCAGTATCGTCCCTTACTGAGGTTGAGGCACCATACTGCAGCTTCATCATCATGAATATGAATCATTATTACTATTCACAGAAGAGCCAATAATATATGAATCATTGTTTATACATTTTACAAAATATTGCTTGCTTATTATAGGTGCAAAAAAATCCACCGGACTGCAATAAATTGCTGAAAAATACCAACATTACATTCATTAATGGACCCACAAAACCTATGAGGAATCCAAACTTTTCTAGAATCTAGCACTTTATTGTCTCATAATCTCCCACCTGCCATATAAATGGCAATATTGGTTGATTATACCAATACACTTGAAGCTGTGTTATCCCCTTGATTTGAGGAATGGCTCCCCTATCTACTAGCTTAACACAAGGACAAGAACACTATCTTTTATCAATGCTGGACCATGTGGCTCCTTTTGCTAAATTCTTCCACTTTAAGAATGCTGCTTACATAATATACTGTCCCCTAGTTTCTTTTCCACAGCAATTTCCTATGATGGTAGTCATTGGACTCTGCATACACACACCCTGTTTTGTCTTCCTTTCCCAACAGCCCAGTATTCTAGGAACATTGAAATGCCCTACTTCACTGATCTCATTAGATGAAAGTGTATTGCTACTCCAGAACATCTGTACACCATTATGGATCACTATTGTTTATTCTCTTTAACAATTCTTGGGGTGACATGCCTGCTACCTGTAGAGATGGTCGAATTTTTCGACTTGCTAACTTTGTGAGCTAATTGCAAAGCCCCTGAACATGGTATCATAACCAAACTTGCTGGAGATGTAGAGAAGGGTTGTGGGAACATTTGAAAAAAAAAAGTTTTGCTCTAGCACATGGAGTTTTTGCATAAATTAAGTTCAAAGTTAAAGTCGAAATTCCGATTTTCGAAATTTTTACTTGACTTTGAACTTAATTTGTGCAAAAACTGTTTGTGTTAGAGACATACTTTCTTTTTTTGTAGTGTACCCCCAACCCTTCTCTACATCTCCAGCAAGTTTGGTGATGATACCATGTTCAGGGGCTTTGCAATTAACTCGAAAGCGGCGAAATGTTCGAATTTTTGAAAAAAAATTCGACCATCTCTAGCTACCTGTCACAGATCGCAGTGTCACCCGACGATCTGTAACTGCAGATGTGCCCTCTACCTCTTTTGCTGTTCCACATCCAAAACCTCAGAGGACATCTCGAAGATCATCTCCCTCTGCTGGTGGTACTAATAAGGGCACTTGATTTGGCTCCTGTTTCCTGCTCCTTCTGCTGTGTGCTCTGATACCTTCACTAATTAGCACTCGTTATAGCTTACCTGTAGTCCTACCAATCTAGCCACATGACCTTGTATTTAAGAAACCCTCAGAAAACATGACATTTCTTGAACAAAGAGGTCTTTAAGTCTCTGCTACCCAGACTCTGCTGCTTCCTCTTGCTGTATTGTTACGGACCCCTGGACCACCTGGAATACCCTGTTTGCCACCTGCCCTGACTTATTGCCTGCCCAACTTGCCTGCCTGCTGATGTTGGAATTCCTGCTCTCAGCCGCTGCCAGTAAGCGTAGCAAAGGACCGCAACCTGGGGGTCTCCAAAGCAAAACATATTACTCCTTGCGTGGTGCTCTGGTAAATACCAAGGTGCTCCTTAGACTCTGCTCCTTGGTTTATATTTGTCTGGTGGGTCCACTGCTCCTGTGGTTCACCTGTGACACTACCTCTGAATTATTCCATTATTCTATTTAACTGGACACTTTTATTCATAAGGGACCAGTAATTGTTTGTTTGTGTGCCCTTTTTCCTATTTACTCTTCTGTTGTTGGTTTGAAAGCATTTTTTTTCAATCCATTTTAACTGCATACAAAATCCACCTGACAATTACACTTAATTACTGAGTGCATATAATACACTATCAATACATGCCTAGGATAGTTTCATGTGTTGCAACCTAGAAAGTGATATATGTAGTTATAAGAAATAACAATAAAACAGCTTTCAAAATGTTAGAATCATGCATGTAAAATAGTACCATGGGATCGCAAAAGTTAGAGGAAATAAAAAGAAAGTTATAAATACGATGCAATCACTGGTATTGCTATGATGGTAGAACACTTCTTACGCTCTATTGTTACTAATACTAATGTCAAAGGTTACCGTATTAAGGCAAATACTATCTGCTAAATATTTAGCTTAGCTTTTTTACATAGATACGACTGAACGATTGTTCATATACATAAGAATTGACTAAACTTTGGGCATATCTTTTACTGCACTGCCATAAAATGAATGAGATCCTGTACAGCGCATGGCAGCACAGCAAGCAAGCTATTGTAGTACCTGTGTGCTACTCATATAGCAAACAATTCAGATTTTTCTCCTATGAAAAAGCTCACAACCTAATCTCTACCAATGTCATTGTTTTCACGATTCCCTCACTATATCCTAAGTTTTTTTGGGGGGGTGTGGGGAATCAGATATTTTACTAGCATACTTTTGGGATGTAAAAAGGACTCCACACAGTATCCATACATTTAACACAGACCACAAAATAATTTTTAGGGGCGCATTGTCCTTTTTTGTAATATTTAAAAAAGGTTTTGGGCCACAGTGCTGTGTGACATAATTCATAAATATATTTTTGGACTATAAGACACACCTGACCATAAGACGCACCCAGCAGGGAAACCAGAAAAAAAATATTTGAAATGAAATTGCAGTACCAACCTCAGCAGAAATGGTGTCACTAGAAAGCGCATTTCACGGCAAATATCATCTTCATCACACACAGGGAAGAGGTCGCAGGGGAACGGCTGCAGATTTCTCCCCTCTAGGCTGTGTGTGAGGAAGCAGCCTGCATTGCTTATATCATCAGGGCTCAGATGGGATACCGTTCAGATGGGAGTGTGCAGATCACCCATCTGCCATTTTTTATATATTCGGTAGTAGTGATGGCCGAACTGCCCGCAAGGCGGACAGTTCGGCCGCGAACAAGCATGTTCGCCCTCTTTCTTACCGGCGGACAGTACAGGTGTTCGACCCGCCCTGTTCGCCAGCCAGAAAGAGCCCTCTATTCTTCCTCATCATTAGCAGCGAGATCCCGCCGCAGGAAGAATATTTCACTGAAGACCGGGTACAGAACCATATGGAATTTGAATCTGTCTGCGAACGGGCGGATGGCGGACTTTTTTAAAAGTCTGCTCCGCCCGTTCACGGACGGACACGGCCGAAGTTCGGCCATCACTATTCGGTAATATCTAGTCTGGAAAAGAGTTTATACAAAACAATCTTAACATTTCAAATTAAGTGAGAACAGAATATAACTTTTCAAGCTCAGCAACATTTTTTGAAATCATCTTAAATTAAATTTGTTTTTCAAATTTCTTGTGCTGGCTCAGGCACTTACAGAAGTTAGATAGACATTGATGTAAGAGGTACTAGGAAATTAGCACTGATTAGGCAGAAGTAATTAAATAGAGAAAAAGTTTAGTTTTCTATTTCGGTAATAACTCTTAAATCAGGAATTTTCCAGACAACTTAGTAATAATGTCTTTATCCTGACATACAGTATCTAGTAAGGTAATTAAAGAATGACATAAAGGTTGAAAATATGTCTACCATCCAACCCTGTGACACTCATAACAATTTTAACTCTGATGATGAGCCAATCTTTTTAAAAACTTAACAAATATGGAAATGAGTGATAGAGTGACACTTCTGAACATATGCATGCAGAATTGTTCAATCAGCAGATCCCATAATGTATAAATCATGATAACTAGATTTCCGTAATTGCCTGACTCCCGGAGACAAATCTACATGTAGAGATTTTTATACATGGCTATTGTATTATTACCATATATATTTCTGACCATAAGTTGTATAATGCGCACACTATAATACAGAGCGTCTGATGGCTGAAAAAATATTTATTTTTTCCAACTCTGCTAAAGTTAGAGAGAGAGAGTTAGATTACTACAAACTGTATGTGCAGATATACCTATATTAAAAAGTTCCCCTCCTCTTTTATGCAAGTTACAGAAAAAGGGGGGGGGGAAGCTACATCACATGTCACATTGTGGCCATCGATTGTGTGGGTCATTGATTTGGGAAACCCTGTATTTAAGCGGGATCAATCGATGAACCGTTAAGCGCCGTTAAGTCACCACGCAGCGCTCAAGAGAACATTGATTAAACAGGTATTGACCCATGTATGGGGACCTTTAGATTTGTACATTTTAACTGAAGAAGCTGGAACAATAGCCTTTGAACAGACAAGATCGAGTACAGATGTTAAGTGACAAATGTAGGTTCTATTTCCACGGTGTCCAATACCATGCGTTTTCACAAGTTTTATTAACACACTGTAATGAATGCATGCTATTTTCTGGTGTGTTGATAAATTCTCCTAAAACGGATGGAATCGGACACCATGGAAATAAAGCCAAACACATCTATTTGTTGGGGGGGGGGGGGGGGGGG
>CM070033.1:54200296-54212750 GCA_036250615.1 Ptychadena robeensis | reverse complement strand
ACTTTCATGTCAGGGAAGGTTCTCATTCATCCAGATCATGAATGGAACTCCGAGACAGAGGAGGGAGAGGGAGGGAGAGCACACAGGACACAGAGAAGAGGCAGAGCAGAGGATTATGGGGCTCCACACACACTGTGTTTTCCCTACAGCCCTTTCAGCTATGACAAGCGACCACGGCGCAACGTCATTTTTTTTGGTAATTATGTTTTTTTTTTAGGGGGGGGTAAGAAATCATAGATAAAAAAAAAAAGAGTGTGGGGTCCTGCCCCAGAGCATAATACACCCCCTTTTTGCATTGAGTCTAGTATGTTCTGGAAAAGGGGGGCCATGAACAGCATGGGGTCACCCTCAGAGTATACCTGACCACTGCTGGAATAGGGTTTGGCATGCTCTGGAAAAGGGGGACCAGGGCCCATGCCATATTACAACAATGGGAAGACCCCTCGTTAAGGTAAGGGCTTTGTACACCACAACATGGGTCAGGCGTTGTGGAGGAGAGGGCTTATTAACAAACCTTTAACAGGAGAAACTCATTGAAGTTGTGTTTACAAACATTGGGGACACCATGCACAGTGACAGTGGGAACCACTGGATGGATATCAATCGGTCCAACGTATTTGAAGTTTCATTCAGTCTCCAGACTTTGTGGGGTGTAGATATATCACTGGAGCTCCAGGAAAGAGATCCCCTTCATGGGACACTTCACCCTTCAAAGGAGTAGATGGATTACAATGGTGGATTATAACTATGTTGAATAGTAAAAATTTTTTATAAAAATCCTTTTCTTTGCATAGTCTAAACTTTGAAACACTTCACCTGAATGGGTAACAGGAAACTTTGGATTTCCGTATTCATTCAATTAGGGGAGCTGGATAAGGGGGTCCTCTTGTTAAAGGGGAATCCCGGATACTCAATGAGCCCCCACCTGTTCCCCCACAATGCCTGGCCCATGTTGTGGGAAAGAGACCCCCTTACCTTAAAGAGGTGCCCCCCCCCTTTCTGCCCTCGTGGACTTGCTTAAAATGGTCTGGTATGCTCTGGGGGGGGGGGAATATAATCCTGTTACTGGTCCTTTTTTCCAGAGCTTACCAGATCCTATGCAAGCATGCTCTGGGGGGAACCTCACACTGTTCCTGGTCCCTCTTTTCTTATCTTACCAGACCCTATATTATCAGGGGGTCTGGTAAGCTTTAGGGGGGTCCAAATTGTATTAAAAAATAAAGAACTTATGATTTCTGCCATGGAAAAAACACATTAAAAATGTATTTGTTTTTCTAGGTCTAGGTGTTTACACACTTTTTGACCCTTTTTTAATGGTATTGTGGCTACAAATGTGACCCAAATTATTTATTTGCACATTGATAACGGTATGTGTATCATAAAAAATAAGAAATTGTAACCAATATCTTAAGATGTTATTACTGTGTGAGTAGACAGACCAGCAGCAGCATGTTGTGCATGCCTATAATTGACTTGACTGGCTACAGAACATCCATAAAACACTGTCTGGCAAGTGTTCCAATAGCATGTTAGACTACACTGATTTTCTGCTCTACAAACTAAACCTGTTTGTCTTTGAAATCAACATGGAAAACAGAATGTTGGCTTATCTTATAGCACAAGTATATCATGCAAGGTACTCCAGTGTGGTCCCAGTTTGACTCATGCCGCCACACGCCTTGTGCTGAAATGTGATTGTTGCAATTGAATATTACATGGTATGCATGACTAAAGGTGGCCACACACACTGTTTAATTAAAGTATAATTAATCTGTTTTCCCAAGAAGAACCTAGTAAGACATATTTACACTAAGAATAATTATATAGTTACACTATTCTAAATAAGCAGTGCCTTGACCGTATATTTAGATTTTACATATGGCCAGCTTAAAACTTCCTACAGACATACATTGGTAGTAGCTTAGGCTTACTAAAAATATAAGGTTGGTGTTACTTGAAGATGCCAGTTGTCAACTGTCATGGGATTCACCAATGTGTCGGGAAATAAAAATGTCCTAATCTCATTATCCAGCAGTGAAGGGTTGATGATTTCTGCTTATTTTGCAGCAATAGAACCTTTCAGTCTTCTGTATACTAAAGTATTTTAAAACCAAAGTTATATCTTGCCTGGGTCGTGGGATATGATGTATTTATTTTTATCCATGGATTCTCTGTTTTGGCTTAATTTCCGTGAAATAAATACATTGACACTGTTTTATACATTAAGTTTAAATTATATAATGGTGTGCTGATGTCAGTGTGGCCCGTGTCAGGAGGCATGCGGAATATGCGTGTGGGATAGAGCACCATTGGGGAACTATTGGGGGCTCCCGGGGCCCAATGCGCCCACATACTCCACATAGTGGGAGAAACGACCCTGCTAATAAATCAAGCATATTCCTCACTGCCAATTATGGAAAGGTCCTTGAGCAGAGCATACCTTGGAGCATATTTTACCCAAGTTTTATCTCTGTGCAACAGCAGTTCACATGATCCTCAGATTGAGCCCCAGGACATGGGTGGGCCATGACTTTAGAAGAGTTGCACTACACTTATATGTTACCCTTATTCAACACCAGTATACAACACTTTCAGTGTAGGTGAGGCAAACAAGTATCCCCTAGATAAGCTCCCTATAGCCCGATTGCTGACACATATCAGTAGCAGCAGGAAAAAAAGTTACAGTTCCTGAGCTAGAAAAAACTTCATATCAAGGGATGCACATATTTTGCAGATGTATCTTAAGTTGGCCATACGTTTCCCTTGTGATCGCTTTACCATCAATTCCTTGTCTATACTTTTGATGGGGATCAAGGATTTGAACCATCGATCGCCACAAACGTGCACGGCAGTCGATCGTTTGGAAATTGAACGAAAAATCGATCAGTGTATGGCCGGCTTTAGAATGCAGCTGTCATTTTACTGCACTTGCCAATCAGGTGGTGTGGGATTCATGTAATCATGGTTGGAAAGAGAGGTAACTCAGAACACCAAAAGTCAGTTTTTATGATGCTTTAAAATAAATATACAATGACCTATATAAATAAGAACCTTCACAGCCATAACATGTTGTATACTGACTTATTGCTGAGCACTTTCTTTCTATTTGCAGTGCATTCCATTCATAAGGTGAAAATGAAAGGTTGAGGTAGCGTGGGATACACATTGAATATTATCTAAAAGTTATAAATCAATAGGAACTTAATAATTTTACCACATTTAAACATTGCATTTGTAAAAATATACATACACTGTATACAGTTGCAAGAAAAAGGATGTGATCCCTTTGAGATTATGTGGAGTTTTGCATGAATTGGTCTTAAAATGTGCTTCGATCTTCATCTAAATCTCACCAATATAAAAACTGCTTAAAATAATACTACACAAACATTATATGTTTTTTTATGTTTTTATTGCACATAACATGTGAACATTAACAGTGCAGGGTGGAAAAAGTATGTGAACCCCTAGCCTGAACCCCTCTTCTCCAAGAGCTAATTCGAGCCAGGATTGAGCTAAACTTGAGTCCAATCAGTGTGATGATATTGGATGTGTTGCTGAAAGCTGTCCTGTCCTTTTAAAACACACACCAGTTTTGGGTTTACTGGTTTCAAGAAGAACTGTCTAATGTGAACCATGCCTCGCAGAAAAGAGCTCACAGAAGACCTACGATCAAGAATTGTTGACTTGCATGAAGCTGAAAAGGGTTTCAAAAGTATCTCCAAAAGCCTTGATGTTCATGTGTCCACAGTAAGTAAAACTGTCAAATGGAGAAAGTTTAGCACTGTCGCTCCTCTCCCTAGGCATCCTGGTTGTCCTGTAAAGATGACTGCAAGATAGTGATGTCGCGAACTGTTTGCCGGAGAACTATCCGCGGCGAACATCGCATGTTCGCGTTCGCGCATTTTCGCGAACATATGGCGAGTCGATCCGCCCCCTATCTTTTAACATTGCAGAAACTTCAAAGTTTAGGATCGCACGGCTACCTGTGGACCAAATTTGGGGCGAATTGACCAGTACAAAGTATTTATTTCACGTTTTTTAAAGTTTAGGATCGCACGGGAGCGGGAGAACAACGTGAATTATGATCGCCATTCATTCACTATGGGAAAATAGCCTGACTTTGCGATCATCTCACGCCTGGACCAAGGCACCAAATCACACCAAATTTCATCCACATGTAGCTACATATCAAATTTGGGGACTCTAGCTCAAACTTAAGTTCAACCGTTAGCAGGGTTACTATCCATTGACTATCATTGTAGAAATCCGTAGAAAAAAATTTCTTGGGAGTTTTGCCATGGATCCCCCTCATGTCATGTCATTGTCTAGGTGTTAGTCCCCTTGAAATAACTTTCCCAACACTATTGTGGCCAGAAAGGGTCCCTTTGTTTTTTAATGTTCGCCTGCCCATTGAAGTCTATGGGGTTCGCCGCGTTCGCCAGGTTCGCGGACATTTGCGTTGGTTCGCGTTCGCCAACAGCAAATTCCGTGTTCGCGACATCACTACTGCAAGAGCAGAATGATTGATGAGGTAAAGAAGAATCCTAGAGTGTCTTCTTATACATTAGAGGGAACGGTAACAGTTTGTTTCAATATCTCTGGCACATGCTTACATTTTTGTTGACACATCAACAATAATAAAAACATTAAACAAGAATGGAGTACATGGGAGGACACCATGGAGAAAGACATTGCTGTTGAGAAAAAATATTGCAGCACGTTTGAAGTTTGCAAAAGAGCACCTGGATGTTCCACAGCACTACTGGCAAAATATTCTGTGGACAGATGAAGCCAAAAAAGTTTTTTAAACAACTAGAGTTGTTTGGAAAAAACACACAACACTATGTGTGGAAAAAAGGCACAGCAAGCCAAAATCAAAACCTCATGGGGGGCGTGGCTTGGCAGGCAAGGGAGAAGAAGCACCATTTCTGGGCTCCGTGCTTTCTCCCTGTTCAAAGGCTTGCACCTTCGTTCTGGCCATTGTGAAGCAGCATCCAAAGGCTCCATCCTCCCGCAGACCACCGCCAGGACCCGCCAATCATATTTGCGCAACTGCGCGCTGCACACCCGGGCTCCGGATACACGCGAGGCCGCGGCTTTGGCCTACCTCGCGCTTCCCGGGTCCGTATACAGCAGTGCAGTGATCTCTGGCTACTCTCCCTGCATCCGACGGAGGCTACGGTTATCCACTGTTTTTCTACTCACGCCGGTGTGCGCCGCAGATTGGGAGGCTCAAAGTCCACAACAAAATTTGTGCACTCAAAGTCCACAAATTTTGTTGCAAAGTGGCCCCAAAACTCCCATAACAACCTCCGGAGATCACCAACACCCCCTGGAGTGGTCTGGTCCCCCCGAGAGACCCGGAACGCACCAGAGATTGCTGGGCCCCAAAATTTAGGCCGTGGATGCGGCCTACTCCGCGCTTCCTGGAGAGTCAGCTAATCTCTACACCATTCTTCTGACTCATTTAAGGTAGGCCTGCATTACTTATCAAAACTGAGACTTCCCATACATTCTCAGGGCCAGTTAGTGGACTGAATTGTTCAATCTTTACCCAGGCCCACGCTTCACCTTGACTTGAGGCCTACAGTTCGGCTCTCCTGTATTTTCAAGCCTACCACACTGCCCATTATTATCAGTGGCTCATCTTAAAATGATTGTCAGCTCCTATACACCCCACTTTTACTAGACCTGTTTGATTGGGTCCTCTTCGAAAGCCGCATCATCCGATCAAGCTTTATTATAACAGCACTTAAGTTATAGGCTTTGGACATGGAGGACTGATCACGCTCCTCAGGGGGGTTCCTTGATAGGGGAGTTCAATAAGTGACTGTCTAGCGTTATCTCATCTCACATCCAGACGGTATTCATGTTGAAGGGTGACAAGGCCAAGAAAGGTTCTCAGCGGTCATCCGCAGACCTTCGGTCATTTTATCCACAACAGGACAAACAAGCCAAAACCACAGATAAATACAAAGGCACAGCGGCGGCCCAAAAGTTACGAGAGAACAAACCACAACAAACTGCACCCCCAGTTTCGCCACCAGGTGACTCTGGCTCCTCTCCCATTCGCTCTCCTGCCTTCTCCCCTCCCAACTCTTCCTCCATCTCTGACGGTTCGGTGTCGGAAGGTCACATACTGCCGCAGGAACTACAAGCCCTGCTCCAATTTATCCCATCTAAGAGTGACTTGAAGGCTCTGGGGGAGAGAATAGAAGGTGCTCTGAGAAAGGAATTAGATGTGGTCAATCAAACAGTCGCCTCCTCAACAACAGTTGAAGCTCGCTTATCCAATTTAGAGTTCAATCAACGACACATTCAAAAACACTATTTTGATCTATTCCTTCACTCTGAGGATAATGAGAACAGGAAAAGGAGAAACAACGTCAGGATCCGTGGGATCCCAGAAGCAACAGGCAGAACGGACTTAAAGCAACAGTTACCGCCATATTTAATACTGTTCTGAATCGCCCACTGGATACTAATATCGTTATGGACAGGATACACAGGGTACAAGCTCCATGTTCAGCACCTAATGCCCCACCTAGAGATGTCTTGTGCTGAATTCACCTTTTTACACTAAAAGATGAACTCATGCGTAAGGCGTGGTCCCATGGTCCGGTCGACTTTGATGGGGCTCGCCTCCAAATTCTCCCGGATGTCTCGAGGAATACTCTACAGATGAGGCGCTGCCTCCGGCCTGTCCTTGATCTAGTTCGCTCGAAAGATGCCACCTATGCCTGGGGCCATCCTTTCCACCTTCGGATCTGGAAAAATGGAGACACGTTCCACCTACACAGACACACACAACTCCCGGATCTTTTTGAATTTCTCGGCGCTGATCCTATCTCGGTTCCGGACTGGCTGACGGCTCATATGGATATTTCCACACCCGTCGGTTTACCGCAACGACCGCGATTCCGAAGTCGCTCGAGGCCACCACAGAGAAGATCGCCACCTAGAATCACTACTCCAAGCTCGCATGAAATGTAGTGTCTTTCTCAGGTATGCTACACAGGTTTTTGAGCCTGAAACAGATCGTCTGGACTGTTCTTGCATCCAACACGATACACCTCTGACCTTTGCTAGCCTAATGACTGCCTCATCTTAAACAATTACCGTATCAGCGCAGCTTCGGTTCAGTGAGGCTAGGCGCTTTGTCTCACTTATATTATTTCTCATCCTGATATTTACACATGTTATGTATATTTGCCACTGTGCTTATTGACTTTTTGTGCTATTCTCAGGACAGGTTTCGGTACATACCGTGGATAATGTTAGCTCAGCACCAGTTTGTTGTATACTTCTTATGTAGACCGTAGGGGTGGTCTGACTCAACCGTAATAGTTGTGGGTCTGTCACAATGCTTGGTTCTCTTTTGTTCCTCCTGGGCCCGTCATCATACCTCATTGCGGCCTCTGTTCAGTGGGGACACGCAGTGACTAGGGCCTCTGCCCACCCATGTTAAGTCCATTGGTTGTCACATTTTGGTTTAGTTAAGTCAAGCTTATTACAAGTTCTAAAGTGGTTTCTGCACTGTAATATGTCCCTTGTAGTCAAGGTCACAAGGAGCCCGCACTACACTATAGGTATAGTTGGACGCTAGCTTTATTCATGTAGGTTCTATACGACTTACTAGTTACTGGAATTATGAGTTCACAGTGTCATCTTCACGTAGAGTTGGTTCTCTTCCATGCCAAACCAACTGTATATTTTTCACTGGTTTTGTTCAGACCTTGACGCTGTTATATATTGTCACATCAGGTCTACACCTTATTTTTGGCTTAATCAGTCTCATTCCCCTTCAGTCTTAATTTTATTCCACGCTACACAACAGTTTGGCTATGTAATAGGAATATGTTTCTCTCTGTTACGAAGTGTTTACACTACCTCTTGGACTTAATCAGTCTAACGTTCGCTATCTCAAAGTTCTCCTATGCGGTTGAATTGTCGTGACATTACTGTTATGCGTCTATTCCTGACTTCCCCCTCGGTTATTGTAGCACACTACCTGAACCTCTGTCCCCTTAGCCCTCACACATGCGGATACAGTACCTCCTCTTGGTTGACCTTTCCCCTTCCCATACACCGTCGCCTGACATGAGGTCGCTTGTCATCCTTCCCATTATACATTCCCTTTTTGCCTTTAGTGAGTTGATATCTCAATATATGTTTAAAACACGTCCGGACTCCCCTGGTCCGGTCCCCCCCTCGCCTGCCTTCCATCTCTCCCACATAGGCTACTCCAAACCTTTGTGTTCCTGAAGTTTATAACACGTCTCTTTAGAACGTTTTGAGGTACTCCTTAGTATCTCTCTTCTCTTGTTTCTTGCTTTTCTTTTCTTTTTACCTTAGTTCTCCCCTATTGTCTATCGCTTTAACTTCTCCCTCCCTCCTGTCGGCCCCTCTCCCCTTACATTTATCCCCTCACATCCTTTCCCATCCAGCAGATCTGAAGAATGGCACAAATAGGGGTAAATGCTCTGAAACTGACCTCGTATAATGTTCGAGGTTTATCAGTCCCCGAAAAGAGGTCAAGATTACTCAATGACCTCAAAAAATGAAATCCCACATAGCATTCCTACAAGAGACCCACTTTCAGCTCTCGAAGATCCCCAAGTTACAAAATTCCTATTACACCACGGCCTACCATTGCCCCTCACCTATCGCTAAAGCTAAAGGGGTTAGTGTTCTCTTCTCTAAAAACGTCCCATGGTCTTTGATTGACACTTGTACTGATCCCAATGGACGATTCATTTTCCTGAAGGGCTTGATTGGTTCGCAGATGGTCACATTGGCCAATGTCTATTTTCCTAATGTGGACCAACTGACCTTCTTGCAAAAAGTGTTGAACACACTTTCTACTTTTCAAGAGGGCACCTTCATATTAGGTGGTGACTTCAACGTAGCGCTGAATCCTCTGATTGATGTCTCAAAGGGCACTTCACACATCTCCTACTTCAAGCTGAAACGCCTGAAAAAAGACCTACATAGTCTCCATATAGTAGATAGCTGGAGATGTGTTCATCCCACCTCCAAAGACTACTCATACTTTTCCCAAGTACACCAAATGTATTCCAGATTAGACTACTTCTTTGTTGCCCAGAGAGACCTTCCCGAGATTTGCAGGGCCTCTATTGACAATATCACACTCTCAGACCATGCCCCAATTAATCTTTGGTTGGACCTTGTGGACCTTCCTGTTCGGTCCCCAACATGGCGCTTAAATGAAGCCCTGCTTTCAGACCCTCTAATTTGCCAAGATCTGATCAAAGAGATCAATCATTACTTTCAGATCAACCGTGCAGCAGACACGTCGCCTCTTTGTAACTGGGAAGCACATAAATGTGTTATCAGGGGCATCCTTATCAAACATGGTTCGAGGAGAAAGAAGGAACTTTCTTCACGAGTGGACTCACTACTATTGGAAATCCAGAGGCTTGAGGAAGTGCATAAAAAAACGTTGGCAGCAGCTACGGGCGCTAAGCTGCAAGCCCTGCGCACGCAACTAAATACACTTCTCTTTGCCAAAAACAAACGTTCTACGAGTTTAGCAACAAATCTGGTAAAATGTTGGCCAAAGCTCTTCGCGCACGGAAAGTCACGTCATACATCCCCCTAATTAAAGATAACAAAGGGCTCACGAAAACGACTTCCCTAGATAAAACCAAGGAGTTTCGTTCATTTTACACGTCGCTCTATAACCTCCCTTCACCTAACAATAATTCCAATGGTTCCACTCTCCTAGCTGACATACAAAAATACTGACGAATCAGGGATGCCCACTCTCGACCAAAACGCAAGTAAGGAGCTAGAGTCTCCATTCTCGCTGGAAGAATTGGAGCTTGCAATTAAAACTACGAAAAATGGTAAAGCCCCAGGGCCGGATGGTCTGACAATCCTATACTTTAAACAATTTACGGAACCTCTGTCTCCTCACCTCTTGCTTGCCTTTAACTCAATTCGGGAGGGGAAACAGTTTCCTGCCGATTCACTTAGAGCTCACATTTCTCTTATCCCGAAAGAGGATAAAGACCCTACAGCTTGTGGCAGTTATAGACCAATAGCTCTCCTTAATACGGACCTCAAACTAGCTAACAGGCTAACAGGCTAATCCAATTCATCCCAAATCTCATACACCCAGATCAGGTGGGGTTCGTTCCCAATAGGGAAGCAAGGGATAATACTACCAGAGTTCTAAATATAATTCACTTGGCCTCCTCCACGAATACCCCAACCATCCTGTTATCTCTCGATGCCGAAAAGGCATTCGATAGGGTCTCATGGAATCTGATGGAGTCCACCCTGCGCTATGTAGGCCTGGGCCCACATATGCTTTCTTGGATACTAGCCTTATACAAAAACCCTTCTGCAGCGGTCAGGGTAAATGAGACTAGGTCGGATTACTTCACATTGTCGAATGGTACCCGCCAAGGATGTCCACTGTCTCCTCTCATCTTTATTCTTACCTTGGAGCCATTCCTATGTACTGTTAGGAAGAACCCCAATATTCAGGGTGTGACCAAACAATCGGGTCAACATAAAATAGCTTCTTATGCAGATGACCTTTTATTGTTTATAACAAATCCTCACGTTTCCATCCCTAACCTCTTAGCATCCCTATATGAATATAGTCAGTTCTCCAATTTCAAAATCAATATCACAAAATCGGAGGCACTCCCTATTAATCTCTCCCCCTCACATTTAGCTAATCTAGCACCCTCCTTCCCATTTCGCTGGGCACAAGCTAAGATTAAATACCTGGGAGTTTACATTAGTGCTGACACCCGTTTGCTTTTCCCTCTCAATCTCACTCCGCTCCTTGGTAAAGTACAGATGTACCTTAAGAAGTGGAGAGACGTTACTCTATCGTGGTTTGGGAGATGCGCTGCCGTTAAAATGACGGTTCTTCCACAACTACTTTACACCATGCAGGCTCTCCCTATCAGAATTCCCCCATCATTCTTTTCTCAACTTCGTTCGGCCATAGGGAAATTCATCTGGGGGGATAGATCTGCCAGGATCAGTTTCTCCACGCTATGCTACCCTAAGGGTAAAGGTGAAATCGGGCTACCAGATATTCATAAATATTACAAAGCCATACATCTGACCAGACTTGTTGATTGGTGTTGTCACGCGTCACACAAGCAGTGGGTGGGTATGGAACAAGAAGATTCCCCTTGGGACCTCCGGGGTCTACCCTGGTTAGACAATCACCTCCCGCTCTCTATCGCAAACCATCCAACGATAGGTAACACGATCGCCATCTCCAGAAAGCTACTTGGCAACAGCCAATCCTAAATAACTCAGATTTTCCGCCTGGGGTACGCTCAAACCCCTTCTCAGCACTAGTAGATAGGGGGATCTTTCGGGCCATGGACTTTTTAGAACTTTCAGAATGGCTCCCTTTGGAAAAACTTAGGGGATTAGCGGGATTGCAACCTCATTTCTGGAGCGCCCTCCAATTACGCCACTTTCTCCACAGCATCCCCTCTGCAGGCAACTACTCAAGACCCCTCACTGATTTTGAAAAGACTTGCAGGGAGGCTTCTCCGGTGAGGCACTCCATCTCCCTGATTTATAACTCATTGGTCGCACCGTCAGACGACACCTCCCTACCCTTCTTGAAGGCTTGGGAGAAGGACCTTTCGATGGTATTTTCCCGTTCACAAACAGATAATCTCCTCAGAGTTGCTTACCAATCGTTAATGGCTTCCTGCTTTCAGGAACAAGGGTACAAAGTTGTCTCCAGGTGGTATAGGGTTCCATCCAGTGGCGTAGGGATAACCATAGCTGCCATAGCAGCGCTATGGGGCCTGTGACCACAATGGGGCCCGCAGCTTCTGGCTATCCAGGCCACCTTCCCCCTTCTCCACCTGCCGAACCCCTCCAGTCGGCTTGCGGGCTGAAGTCGGAAGCAAGCAGGTGAAAATAGGACTACTTTTTCACCTGCCTGCTCCCGGCTGGCTGTAAGCTTCCCCCTCCTCTTCCACCCCCCCCCCCTCCCCTCTCTCCTCCTCTTCTTACTTGCAGCCCGGGAGCAGAAGTCAAAGAGGGAGAGAGGCTACAGTCAGGGCTGCTGTCAGAGGAAGACAGGGGGCAACTTAGGGAGTAGCTAGGGGGGCCAGCAGGCATCATTACCAGATCTACCAGGCAGCCAACTGAGGGCTTCTCTCCTCCCGACTGAAGTTGTGGAGGGAGGGGGGAGGGATGTTTGGTAGTACATCAGTACTGTCAGAAGGGGTCAGGGGGCAACTTAGGGAGTAGCTAGGGCTGCCATCGGGCATCATTCCAGGCTGCCAGATCTACCAGGCAGCCAACTGCAGGCTCCTCTCCTCCCAACTGAAGTTGTGGAGGGGAGGGGGATGTTGGTAGTAATACTGTCACTGTTAGACAGTCTCATAAGAGACTGGGTGCAATACTGTGTCCTATACTAAAGCTGGGCATAGAC
>CM070033.1:54177503-54195038 GCA_036250615.1 Ptychadena robeensis | reverse complement strand
CATCACCACCAGTGTCCTCCAAACTGACCATCACCACCAGTATCCTCCAAACTGACCATCTCCCCAACCATGTTGTTTAGTGCTCTCCAGCTCAAATCCCATTGACTATCATTGTAGAATTCCTTGGTGCGGATTTAGTGGGTGAAAAAAAAAAATTATTTGGAGTTTTGCCATGGATTCCCCTCTGTCATGTCATTGACCAGGTGTTAAACCCCTTGAAACAACTTTCCCAACACTATTGTGGCCAGAAAGGGGTCCCTTTGTTTTTTAAAATAGAAGTCAATGGCGGGTTCGCCGGTTTGCCGGGTTCGCGAACTTTTGCGCTAGTTCGCGTTCGCCGTTCGCGAACGGCAAAATCCGGGTTCGCGCCATCACTAATTGTACATGGCTGAAAACATTTTGTTTACATATCTGAGAGATCATGTCTTCTTTTGGTTATGTTTAATAGATACTGCTAGAATATGGTTTTATTTTGTAATATCACTCTTACACACTATGTTTTTCTAAATAAAATGTGTATCTTTCAGAATCCAAAGCACACTGGTATGAATAAATGATGTTTCTCTTATCTGGTACATTTAAATATGAATTGTAAGCTTTCATTTTGGAGAGGCTAACAACTTTTACATCCTTTTCTGTCTGCACTTGCAGATTATAATTTAGAGATAAAGCTGTAACTTCCATTAGCATAGTAGTGAAGCAAAAGCAGAAACATGTTTAAGGGGTTTGGAAGCACAGCAGATGTACAAAGAAGAATGAGAGAGATGATATCTGTCTTATTCGAAGTCTACATCTTCTTGTTTCATCTCATCTTTAGATATGTTAATTGAAGGACAGATGTGTCATCTGGGAACATTTCCAACTGTATATTTAAGAAGAGGAAGTCTTCTGAGTAAACACCGAGCAGCACTTTTCAGATTCTAGTTTTTGGTAACCTATTACTTTTCCTTTTTGTAAATGGTAAATGCTTTTCTGAACGAAGTTGACAGTGTTCTCTCTTTCTAATGATTTTTTTTAACAATAAACATGTTTAAAAAAACAATGCATGTACGCGTCAGTCTGAATAATCATCTGCTAGTTAACAATAAAGTAATCTCATCATACAGATATCACTGCTTGAAAAAAAAAAAGGAACACTGAAAACTCATTAAATCTCAATTGGAAGAAACATTATGTTGGATATCCATACTTCTATGGTATGGGTAATGTGTTAGAAGCAAAAGCATGTCCTATCATTTGATGAAAATAATCAATGAGTTGACCCTCAGGTATCTCCTCCCAGATCCTGACCAGGGAATCACTAAGCTCCTGGATAGGTGGGTGCAACCTGGTGGCATCAGATGTCCCATACATGTTCTATTGGATTTAAGTCAGATGAGTGTGGAGGTCATGCAAAGGTATAAAATCCTTCAGTATCCAGGAACTGACAGTGCCTGCATACTTTTGCAACATGAGGCCAGGCGTGCACCAGTGAAGGGTCTAAAGGCCACCATATACATTTTGATTTCTCTAAGATCGATGTCACATCAGAATACCCCCACATGGAGAAACCGATATTTGATCAATGTTGGTTCGATTGATCAAAAGCATAAGTATGTATGAATATCCTAATGATTTCAATTGAACCGAAATCGGTCAGGCATAACAAAGTAATATTCAATATACATTCGATGTATACTCAATCCCAAATTTTTGGTTAGTTGCGATCGATCTAGGTCAATCGAACCATATGGGCAGGCATCGTTTTCCGGTTGATTGACTTCAATGGGGTCATTAACAATGGTTCTAAGAATTTAATCACAATACTGATTGCCAGTCAGAGTGCCATGGTCTAGGCTGAACAGGTCTGAGCATTCCTACATGAATATACCTTCCCAGACCAACACTGACCCACAACTAGGGATGGTCGAAAAATTTGGAATGTGAGGAATGTAGACAAGGGGAAACAATAGGTTTTGCTCTAACATGTCAAGTTTATGAATAAATTGGGTTCAAATTGAACCCTAAAATGTTTGACTTTTGATATTTCAACTTAACTTTGAACTTAATTGATGTAAAAACTCTTTGTGTTAGAGCAACACTTTTTTGTAGTATACCCCTAACCCTTCTCTACATTGCCAGCAAGTTTGGTAAAGATATCTTGCTTAGGGGCTTTACAATAAACTCACAAATTTGAACTGGTCGAATTTTCAAAAAAAATCCACAATCTCTACTCATCACCTAGGGCAGGGGTCGACAAAGTGGGGCATCCAAGCCATATTTGGTTCTATAGCCCCTCCTGTCTGGCTCTTCCTGCTAGAGCTAGGTTTTAACACCCATTAACACCCATTTAAAATACAGCAGAGCCAGTGAAGTGGACTATATTGCCCTCCTGCTTTACTGGATCATCAACCTGGCCCCCAACAATTACCTGTTAGTGCAGTCAGATTGCCATTCCTTTTAACAGTGAGTGACACCATTACCATCCTCCTTACAGTGAGTGACACCATTGCCATTCCTTCTTACAGTGAGTGACAACATTGCCATTCCTTCTAACAGTGAGTGACACCATTGTCATCCTCCTTACAGTGAGTGACACCATTGCCATTCCTTTTAACAGTGAGTGACACCATTGCTATTCCTTCTGACATTGAGTGACAACATGGCCATCTTTCTTACAGTGAGTGACAACATTGCCATTCCTTCTGACTGTGAGTGACAACATTGCCATTTTTCTTCTAACAGTGAGTGAATGATAAATATTGTTATTCTACATTTTAACAAACCTATTTACTATGTAGTGGTAAGTTTTTCTCTTGTTTAATGGTTTATAAAATTTAAGCTGGCCATACACGGGTCATTTTTTCGCTTGATTCCTGAACGCTCGATCACTGTGTGCAATTGTGGGGATCGTTCCGTGATTAAACAACTGCTTCTTATATTCTATTTGATTATATTAATAAATATTATATTATAATTCTCTTCTCATATACAACTGTGTATTCTTGTGTGAAGTGGTTCAGCATCATCGCTCAATGTGTGATCTGGTGTCTGGGGATGATTTATGGTGACATCACTGTTTGCAGTCTCAGCTCTGATTGTAAAGCTCTGCTACTATGTACACTGATTCTTCTATTATAGCTAAAGGCCATACAGCAAATCAAAATTTTTCACCTTATGCGAATTTTTGACATTATGTGAATTTTAGGCCATATGCAAATTTTTTGAGTGTTCTATACAAATTTTCTGCGTTATGCAAATCTTCGACTTTAGAAATTTCAACTTGAAAAAAGTCGAAATTTCTTAGTCGATTCGAAATTCGATTGGGAAACTCGAAATTTAAGTAGAATCGAATTTTTTTCATTTCGACCATCTCTACCCACAACCAGAATAATCATGGTGAACAATGTTGCAATGTTCTAGAAAATATCATTATCATTTTCTTCACTATTACTATTTTGCTTATGGTATTTATCTACTCTAGTGGACATATCTAGCCGGTAAAGTCCCCTTGCCTCTGCTTTTTCAGAGGATACTCAGACTTGGTGTGTTGATGTATTTGTCACACCCCTAGTCTAACCCATTGTGTGATTTATTCTGGGATGTTGGCTAGCTAACTCTGAGACTGAGACTCTATTATTGCAATGCTAGATCCTGCTAATTCAATCACAATAAAAGTACCAAAACCTAGTTTAATGACCATTGGATTACTGTGATTTTTGCCCAACAAACTCTCACCATACCTGAACCCCATAGAGAATCTCTGGGGTATTGCAGAAAAGCTGAAGGCCGCTAATGAAGCATCCTGGTCTTCCATCAGCAGTGCCACAGAGTACATACGCATGAGAAGGTCTGACATTTTTCAAATTCAAATCTGTTTTATTGATTTCAAGTAATATTCAAATTTTGTGAGATATTGATTTTGGGGTTTTTATAATCTGTAAGCCATAACCATCAAAATTATAACAAATAAAGGCTTGAAATATCTCACTTTGCATGTAATCAGTCTATTACATATATTAGTTTCACCCTTTAAGTGGAATTAGTGAAATACAGGAACTTTTGAATTAAATTTTTTTTTCACAAATTACCTGTTAATACAATGGTAAGAAGCTGAAAGGATGGGGAATACAGACATAAGAGGTGCAATGAGGTGGCATCACTGGCAAGTTTGGCTAGGGAATGAACTAAATAAATAAACCTATAAAAAGCCCTACTGATTTCTTTATTTTGTATTTATGGCTATTTCTTTTATTCATTCCATTACAAATACCCACTTTGCTTCTTTTCTCATTGTGGTTGGTGTGACTTTACTTTATTCTTCTATATTGCTCTATAAAGGCTGGGCATACTACATGCCTTCCAGCTGATTATGATTCAGGCATCAGTAGCACAGAAAAGAAGAGTGTTTATACATAGAACAGCCCGAGCAGACACAAAACTGATCTCAGTGTGAAATGTTTAAATTTAGCCGTCCAGTCATCTTTGTCTAAATAGGAAAATCTTTCATCTATAAAATAACAAGCACTTTCTTTTTCCCTCTATTTATGAATTCTGACTTTGCCAATGAAAAATGTCTTTGAGACATTTTTATTACCTCATATTCTTCCAAAAATACTTCTGAGGAGGCCTCTGTAAAAAATGCATTCAACTGGACAGTGCAAATGTGACCTAATAAACCAGATTCAAACCATTAATGGATTGCTAAATTCCAATTCAGTGCCTTTACAGAATGTTTAACATATGTCTGCCACTTAGATACAATACAGCCCATTAATCTGTCCTTTTTTACTTTACTATGCAAGAACTACAAACGTTGTGTCCAAACAAAGAGAGTATTGAATATTGTCTGAAGACATTGGTAATGAGAGAGAAAAAGCTAAACTATAGTCAGTAGGATGGAGACAGTTTTCTTAAGTATTTGCTTCTAAACTAAAGTGTTAATAACATATGTTAATGTAATGTGCTAGAGACATATAATATATGTAATTAGTATGTGGAGTAACAAAATATGTGTTTAGGCTGCACACCTTGCTTAAAGCGGATGTACACTCAATATGTAAAAATGACATATAAAAAATTAAGGTTTGACTTATCTCCGAGCTGGTTTGATGGAAGCTTAGGGCTCCACGATCCTAAAATAATATACTCACCTGCTGTTCAGTGTAAACATATGAGCGATTTCATTATTATTCGCCAATGGTGCCAAATTCGCGTTCAATGGTTTTCATGAAATTTCTTCCAGTTACTTTCATTGATGAGCTGAGATGACAAAGTTACCTGACAAACACTTCGCTCTTGTGATGTCTTGCCTCGGCTATATGTAATCAGGACCAGGAAGTGAGGGAGAGCTGCGGGGGATCTTCTTCAATTATTCTTTACAATTAAGGTTGTTTTTGTTTTTTATGCATTCCTCCTTCTTATTGGCACTTTTAGTGCAAAATATGTAACGGTTATTTTCTGGTGGTAGGTCTGCTTTAGTAATATTTATACAAGCGATAACAACCTAAAAGTGTACTCTTGACTGTGCTCACATCTCAATCTATATATACTCCAAATATTTTAAAATTGAATTGAAACATATACAAACATGTATATCCTTCCTCCAAAGTACCGTATTTGCCAGATCATAACACGCACCTGACCATAAGACACATCAAGTTTTTAGAGCAGGAAAACCAGGGGAAAAAAAATATTTGATGTTCAAATCAATTGGATTAATGATATGGATCAAATCAATGCAATACCAAATTCAGCCACTTGGGATCACTAGCAGCACTACTAGCAGGGCACAGCATGTCCCCTGCCTCACACATCGGGGGAAGAAGGGGGCCCCTGAGGAAATGGCTGCAGATGTCTCTGCTCTACCACTGTGTCTGTGGAACCAGTAGCGTAAGTGCAACTTTCACACACAAGCAGAGATAGATGGGAGTTCATCTATCTCTCTCTTCTCTTTATTGCTTATATCAGTAGAGCTCTGCTGATATAAACAACACAATTCAGATGAGAGATGTGGCCGTGGAGATATTGTGTTATGCTATGCTGTGGGGCCCCGTGAGGTTCGTGCCCCCCCTTTTTCAGAGCATAACATACCCTATGCTAAAAGGGGGTCCAGTATGTTCTGGGGGGGACCCCACACTTTTTTTAACTTGATTTCTGCACATGTTTAGCACTTTTTGGTATTGTGGCCACAAATATGATCTGAAGTTTTGAGAATTTCACCCGTCATTAAAGTCATTGGAGTCCGCCATGAACTGGGGGTATTTGTGGAAAAGTCTGCGTATGTCCGGCCATTACACTCTATGTAGCCCTGAATGCTGCCACCCCTGTGTACATGACCCTAAGTTACAGATGAAGCCTGCATGCGCAATAAGTAAATTGTGTAGTCCCAGGGAAGGAGAACTTAGATGACAGGTGTGCATGCTACCCAAACAATAAGTTTTTGGCATAGAAAAACAAAGGAAGGAACATGGAATTAAAGAAAAGCCTTTATGTATTCAGTGTTGCTTGTAGGTTGAAATAGTTTTATTGCACATGCAGGTCTTCAGGTCTTCTACATACTTTATATTTAGATTATAATTTTCCGTGAAAATCAAGTGTGGGTAGAGCAACCCCTAGTGAATTGCTAGCGATCTGAAGTATATTTTCAAATTCATATTGAATTACAACCCCTAAACTTTTGGTCCTCATGCTACTGGCTTGTAATTGTACTCTAAAGTAAGAAGGGCACTGCTTTCTCAGGTCAGAACTTTTAGTGAGGATAACATTTAATTGCCCAATAGTAGCGCTTCAAACAGCTTTTTGTCAATGACAACAACAGATTAAATATAATAAACAGAAGAAAGTGTTCAGAGTAGACCTAATTCATTGGGAATAATTCAATAGTTATTCAAATAGACCAACCAGCATTATCAACTAACCAGCAATAAACTATCGCTCTGGAAATCAAAGAAAATATCAGATTATAATTCACATTTGTTTTCTTTCCTAATGTTTATTCAATCTACACACATCAAAGTACATTACAGATTAGTACAATGTTTTGTAATGTCTGGTTAAGGCACAACTGGCATAGAACGGGATCTGTCTAACATTTCACTCCTTGGCGCTGGATTTGTTTTCAGCTACTACAGAAGTCTGTTTACAGCACCACAATGGGCAGGAGTTTGTCATGTTGAATGTTAACCAAATGTGGACTTGTGCCTGGCTGAACTCGATAAATAAAGAAACTTCAGAGGTGGATGGTGGTTTGTATTAAGTTTGTCAGTAATGGGGGAATGAGCATAAGTGCACTTTGTCCTAATGTGCACTCATCATCCTTTATGTTTATTCCTCTACAATAAATAAGCCGGTAGATAAAAACACAAACCCTAATATTTTTTTCCTTCCCACTTTAGTTTAATAAGCAGGTACGCAGCACAAGCTGAAAAGCTAGAACAGCGGACGTGATTTCTCATATGCTAACAATATAGTGTGCCTTAGAAGTGTGAATCACAACAGCCGCTGAACAAAATTACCTGTAGGCGATGAAGTTGAAATTTATTATCTGAGAAAAAAAAGCATTAAAACTGTGTCCATTTAAACTTTGAAGCCTATGGTAAAAAATACAGGCAGATTCAAAAGCCCTATTTCTATAAGTAATGTTTAATAAGTATTGCACAAATTCCAGCCTCAGATAATATGAAACATAGTTTTGGGCAAATATAAAATTTAATATGAGGATACCCCTCAACTGAGAACATTAGATAGCTATAAAAAATGTTGCTTTAAGGTATATGAAGGTTACATGAGAAATAAATGAATTGTATATCCATTGCGTTAGTTGTTCTATCCTAGTTTTTAGCCTGGACACATTGTCCTGACACATCCATGCTGCCTAATAAACAGACTGTCTGCTGCTTGGCCATGGCTTGTGGGTGGATATTGCCTGTAGTTTGGGCCGCATTAGTACCACATTAGCGGTATAGAGCCCTATATATTTACATTGGAAAAAAGCAGAAAGTATCGGGTGTAGGCATCATCCAAATGACAACATGTGCACCCCAACTTGAAAACAAATTGCCGTGGGCATGCTGCTTTCTGGACGCGGCAGTGTATCCTGTCCCATTAAATTGAATGGGAGGGGTTGTGTTCGCTGATTAGTACCAGTATTAGGCTGTTTCCACTTAGGCAATTAATCTCTGCACTCGCATTTTTAGATCGCCTGCATATCACCCACACTACTTTCAATGGGCTTGTCCCCATTGAAAGGATCATGCACGATTGCGATCGGGGCCACGATCAAAACGCTGCTCCCTGCGTTCTGAGGGTCGGCAGTCAACGGCTGCGATTATCGCCAACTGATCGCGCTCATAGACATTAATGGTGGTGATTTGCGATCGCGTGTGCAGGCAATCAGAAATCGCTTCCATTCATTCTCTATGGAGGCGATTTTAAAAAAATTGGCTGTGAAAATCACCTGGCGATAACCTGGCGTTCACCTGCCGATCACCTGACGATCGCACGAGGATCGCTTGCTGGCGATTCTGCAGGTCGATTAACTGCCAGTGCAGTCGCCTAAGTGGAAACATAGCCTTAGTATCAGCATCCATTACTTTGTCTTTTTTTCTGAGTTTGGCATATCCTGAATGTAGGGAAAAGTGCTCAGACTTAAATGGAGTTGTCCTTGTGGAGGCACTAGGCCAATATTTATGCAAAATATGTCCACTGAACATCAATGGACCCACCTGTGAGACATGACAAAAATGTGTCAAATGGTTTTCCTGCATTTTTTCAATTAAAATGCATAGGGCGTATTACCACTGCACTAGACTGTGGACAAAATGCAGGGTGGGGAATCGTGGAGGTGTCACACCATGTGCCATTGATGCCCAGGGGACACATACCCTTAAACAAGGGCATGAAGTGCGTTGTTAAGTCTCCAATAGTGTTGAGCATGAATATTCTAATTACTAATTTGTAATTGCAACTATTGACACTTCGAGAAATCATAAATATAGTGCTATATATTCATAATCTTGAATATGCATGTTGATTTTCGGTTGGATTGGCGATTCATTGATCGATCATTTGGGAATTCTACGATAGAAAAACCCTGTCTTTCAGCGAGTTCGGTGTCACTGTCACATTGCGATTACAATATTCACATTGCATGTAAAAGTGCAGAAAGTGCAAAAAGTAAACAAGATCTCGAATTTACTTATAATATATGGAGAACAATTTATGGAATGCTCATCACTAGTATCCATTTAAGGTGTCATCAGTGGGAAAGCCTCATACCCAGAATAGTCTGATGAGTTTGTATAAGCTCCAACAAATAGTCTGTAAATTGTGCAAGCAAATTTTCCAAAGTTAACACTTACTTACAGAACTCGAAGGGAAGTGCTGACTAACAGAACAGCTAGCACAGCACAGTTTTGATGCAAATGATGTTGATCTTTGTGTCCTTGCTCAGTGAAGTTACATTACTCCATCGATTAGAAAATTTTAAAAAGAAAAGAGTTTGTCAGATTTTTTTTCCAGTACACTAATCATTGTAATCAGTACTCGATTTACATAATTAGAGAAGAACTTTTGCCATTTCATAATCATTGATTGTAATGAGAAGCTTAAAGGCTGTATTGTTTTGAACGATAGAAACTAGTTCAACATAACAGCTACAGAAGGTTCCTTTCTATATACTGCATACTGTATAATGTATTATTATTGGAAAAAAAACTTTTTAATAGAAATTTGCAGTGCTGTTATGATGCGGCCCTTAAAGACATGCAAAAATGTTAGATCTGCAATATTATGTACTCCTACAGGTCCCCATACATGCAGCGATCCTCCCTGGATAGATGAGAAACCAACTGCAGTGTGATGACATCACGCTCAGAGGATCGGCAGGCACCCATTGATTGCTGGACATTACTTAGTAATCGGTAATGGGATCAGGCAGGAATTTACCGACATCTCTGATCGCAGTGCAATCCGACATGTGGGAGGATCCTGGTCGATTTGTCCAAGCATTTGGGCATTTGCATTTGAGTGACCGCCAGGTGTGAATGTGCAAGGTGGGAATCGGCCTGTGTATGGCTACCGTACCTCGTAGGGTAACCATCTATGTCATTAGGCAAGAGCGACTTGTAGAAGGATGGTAGTGATGAACTGTAAAATGATTACCCTGTAAATATGGGAGATAAAGAGTTAACATTTATTTTGTGTTGTTCTAGAAGGTACCAGAATGTTCACTGTGTTTTACTGTGCATAGCCCCTGTGGGAGTTGTCTGCCAGAGGTTAAAAAAGTGTGTGTTTATAGGCTATTCCTAGTCTATTGCCTGACAACAGTTGGAGGGGCACCAGTTCTTAGGACAGTTATGTCAACCAGGACTACTCTAGATATGAGTATCTGAAACTCACTCCTTACCATACAAGGGTGAGGGATCATCTAAGCCTCTATGCACTGAGATATTGAGAGGGCTAGTGTGAGGACCACTCCTTAAGCTAGGCATACATGGTTCAAGTTAAGTACGATCGATTTACGTTTCGATTTTAGATCTTGATCTTTTCATCTGACACCGATATAAATACCATCATAATACGACCAAAGTCGCAGATTTTAGTGTAGATCACAAAACACAGGCAAGAGTCATGTATAAAAATGTTCATCGAATACAATCGACTCAACCAACAAACAAAATGCTACAATTTTAGTTTGATTGTTTTGCAACATGTCCGATCATTTTCCGACCGATGTTTTGATCAGCATCAAAAAATTTTGCCGATCGAGCCATGTGTTGTGAACTTGGGGGGACGGGGTTCACAGTCAATACACGGGAATTCGATGTCCTTTAAATAAACTAGGCTTTATTTATGCCAAAAATAACACATCGGCTTAGCTTTAGCTGTTCAAAATAACATTCCTTTGGCAAAGGTAAAAAGGATAAATATAAGGCTCACGTGGGGAGATGGTTTCTCCTAAAACCACCGTTTGTCCTCTCCAAAGGGAAGCAGATCCAGGCTTGTCTGTCCTCCAGACAGTGTCCATAAGGCTAAGTTTACACTGGCGATTCCTGAGCTGCTTGCAGCTTGGAAACCACCAGTGCTCTCCCGCAGCAGCGGGATAAATGACTCCCTGTAGTCGTCTGCAAAACAGTGCAGGCGATTACAGGGCTAATTAAGGACCCCATAGAGTTTCTATGGGACGGCCACCCGAAAACTGACCTTGATTAGGTCAGGTGACCTGGTTATAAGACGGCTGTGCAGCCAACATACACCCACAGGTGCTGGGTGGGGTTATTGGAGGCCCTACCAACCATCCTGCCTATTCACAGCCAAGGCCCTGTCAGCAATCTCACAAGCTGCAGTCCACAGACTGCTATTCAAATCCTGCACTGTGTCCATCCAGTACCCTAGGGGTTACCTAAAAGGGGACACAGACCAAAAATGGGCGACACATATGCACCATTCAGGACCCATCCCTGGCTTCCTGTACAGTGTGCAGTATACAATTAAAATTTTATTGATCTAAACTTAAAACGCTTGAAGTAAATACTCCAGCTGTTTGCAAGGTACTTCTGTGTGGACATTCAATTCACTACCTTAAGGGAACTGTGTACAACCTGTGTGAGGAAATTGGGGTTCAGGACACTAGGAGAAGGACAGAGAACTAGTGTTGAGCTTGAAAATTCGAATTGCAAAGATATTCGGCAAATACATTTTTCGAGAATTCGCAAATTTTGTAAATATGGTGGTGGATATTCGCAATTTCAAATATTTGCGATATACTGCATTGGGATGCTTATGGCCATGGATTATTATTGCGAATATCGAATCAAATATTAGTAGAATTATTTGCAAAATATTGCTTATTCAAATATTGCCTATGCCGCTCATCACTACAGAGAATCTGAGACACAGATCTAGAATAGAGATGTTCTGTAGTGTGTTAAACTAGAGGGAGAACCGTGTCTGAGAGCTGTTACAGGTGCCTTAAGCTAGCCACACATGGTTCAATTGACTGTACAATCAATGTAATTCGATAAATTTTTTTAGTGGATTGATTGAAAATTGAAGCATGTCCACATGGTACGATAGTTGAAATTCGATTTTAATTGTCATTTTTCTTGATCGGAATTTGATTGGTCCTGTTAGAAAATTTTGATTGATTGTCCCCACATTGTGTCTAATTTTTTGTACTGTTGTTTGACCTGTCCAATTGAGATTTGATTCAATCAATTAGCATACTGTAACTTCCGGGAGGAGGGAAATGCAATACAATCATTTAAACCATGCAAGCATGCATTGTAATGGCGATGTTATGGTGATGTAATGGCGATTGTAATGGCGATGTAATGGCTTGTGTGTCTGTTCACTGACACAAGCATGCAAATGGCGATCTGTGTATACACCTCCTAATGTAATGTGTGTCCCCCAGTGTCCTTTTGCCACGATTATAATGTACTGGATTAAAACGCAAATATATGACCTAGGAGTTTTTGATCCCTCTGTGACCATCATTGGTCCCTTTTTGATCACTCTGTGACCATCAATGGTCCCTTTTTGATCACTCTGTGACAATCGCTTTTTGATCACTCTACGTTTAAAAATGATTAAATTCAATCGAAGTCGGGCTTTGATTGCATACTCAATGTGATGTGTAATGTGGTGTGTACTTTGATTCAATTACAATCGGCATACGATTAAATGATCGAAAACTTTGATCGAATTGATGATCGATTTGATGTCAATTGAACCATGTATGGCTAGCTTTAGAGTCTCCTGTAATAGAAAGACTGTGAGGGATCCTGAAGGGGTGAATTGGTCACTTAAAGATACTGAAAACTTTTTGAGCAAAGTGGCCCCCACCCTTGAAAGAAGCAGACACATCACGTCTCATTCACATTGACCCTGACCCATTTCAGACTTAGAAATGGAGTTGCTGCATCAGTGGATATATACTCAGTATCTAAAATATGTATGTATAACTTTAAAGTTTGACTTTGTCTGAGCTGGTACGATGATGGCGTAGTGCTCCATAATCCCCCAAAAAATTTACTTACCCGAGAATCATATCAAATATTCCAGCTTTATCTTCCTGGCTTCCTTGGTCTAATCCGGGTGCAATATGGTGAGTGGCCACTGGGGAATCAGATAATGTTTTTCTATGGGGTCAAGTTTTCTATGTATTTCAATACAGACCCGTAATCAGGAACTTTCACTGCACTCAGAGATGTCACTCTTCCTGTCCTCCATGACACTGCGTCATCAGAGACAGGGAGATAAGGGGCTGCGCAGGGCATTCTTATTTATTCATTACAGGTATGTTTGAGGGTTTTTTGCCATTCTGTGCCTATAATGAGCCCTTTTATTGTAGATCAAGAGGAATAGCAGGTGATAGGTCCACTTTAATGATGCCTCGTTCCCCAGTTTCTAGAGATCTGTTTTCAGCAGAGGGTCAAGAGAACAGAAGATATATATATTTTTTTTAGGATTGTGTAGCACTTTGCCACCATTGCGACAACTCACAGGTAAGTACAAGTTGAATGAAATAATATTTGTTTTTGTTTTCAATTATAATTTTAATTCTGCTGAACACTTTTAATTTAGAAATATGCTCCTTGTTGTCTGATTTTGCAGATGCCATAAAAACAGACATAATGTAATACAGTCTAGGGTATACTGGTGTTCTCAAGAGATCAGACACATTTGTACTATGTTGGTACATCTCAATTTATGTCTATGCCAATCTAAGCATGTTTGTTATGCTGATGTTATCTTCATTATGCTCATTTAAGTGTTTCAATACAGGCAATTTAAGTGACAAAAAACAGCATTAGAATAATAGGAACAACAATAACACCAGGTTGCAGAGGGAAGGAAAAACAGGGAAGGTAGAGAAAGAAGAATCTATTTTGTACCAGGTAAAAAAAAATTAGCCAGCTGACTAACAATTAAGGCCCCCATATACGTTTAGATTTTTACCCAATTTTTTAGCTGAGCAACCCGATTTTTGGGCCGTTTGACCGCGTGATGACGTGATCACACATGGTCAAAAAAATCTGGTAAAAATCATCCGGGCACCCTTTGTGTGCCAGCACTTTCTTTGGACGGAGACAATCCAAAGTAATTTAATCGATGTAAAGCTAGCCATACACGTGTAGGATTCCATGGCCAATTGATCACTCACCCAATTGATTCCGGCGATCTCAGCGGGAAGAGTATCCGATCGCTGCACACCACCTTGTCCAAGTGATCACGTCCAATTGATCTGGGGCTCAGAATTGGATCAGAATTGGATCAGACAGAGAACCAACATGTTGGTTCTCTGTTGGATCCAATTCTGATCCAATTCTCTGTTGGATCCAATTCTGATCCAATTCTGAGCCCCAGATCAATTGGACGTGATCACTTGGACAAGGTGGTGTGCAGCGATCGAATACTCTTAATTGGCAGATTGATCGCAGCTCCCATTCCCGCTGAGATCGCCGGAATCAATTGGGTGAGTGATCAATTGGCCATGGAATCCTACACGTGTATGGCTAGCTTAAGAATTAGATTAGATTTGAAGGCTGATTTCGGGCCGAATAACATTTTTAAGCTTTAGATTTCCACACGATTTTTCGGTCCAAACATTGGGTGCAAATCTAAGCATGTATAGGGGGCTTTAGTGATAAGCATGCATTAGCAATATTCATATTCTCAAAATTTCGAAATTTTTTTGCCTTATATTAATTAATAATGACAACAAATTTGTACATTCGAGAATTCGTGATCTCCAGACTTTCACAATAAAAACAGCCAATATTCAAATGTTTTCGCTATCAACGCTACAGATGTAAAAATCTTGAATATACACGATTACAAAGATATAGCACTACATTCGAGATCTTTGCAAATTCTCAGGGACGTTATTCGAAATAAAAATCCACTATTTAAATATTTGCGATCAACACTACTAACAATGTCCTTATTGCTGGCTATTAAACTTCATATATAGAAAGGTGTGGATTAGTGATGGCCAAACTTTGGCCAGGTCCGTCCGTGAAAATAGTCCACCGTCCGCCTGTTCACTGTTAGATTCAAATTCCCCGCCTATTGGGAATTTGAATTGGGAAAACCGGAAGTGACGGCAGTTTGGGGTGTAGTGCTCCACAATCCTAAAAAAATATACCTACCTGCTGTTCCCTGGAATCATATAAGAGATTACAGCTTTATCTGCCATGCTTACTGGGACTGGTCTCCCTGGACCATTGATACATTTATGCAGAGCTTTGTATTTCATATGGAAGGTCTATTTCCATGATTTGCAGTGGATAAAAAGTCTATCTCTGTTTCTCAATATATAGTAATTTATGATTCCGAAATTTGTTCATATTTGAATTTGCAGGCATTTTGCAGCATAATATTTTTGGGTGTTTCTAGCACTCCCTGTTGCTCCTCTTTGTCTTACTGTGGGTTTGGTGTTAAAATCAAATTTTTTGCCTTTACCCCTGGTGGCAGAGATGAGGAAACAAAGGAGAGTGACATTTATGCTTTGTAGCAGAACATGTGTGTATTGGATTTTTTTCCCCTGCTAGCTAATGTATACACACAGCAGCATCAATAAATATCATAGCTTCTGCAGGTCTGCATGGGGTACTATTTATTTATTTATTTTGCATATAAATATTTTTCCATCTTTACTTAATGCATACATACAATGAAGGCTAAATATTAAAATGTTCTCTCTCTCCTGCGGTCATCGGACTTTTACAAAAATGAGGACCTCAGGAGAGAGAGATCTGCCTGTTCGTGAACGGACCTGGCCCAAGTTCAGCCATCACTATTCCTCACTTCCTAGTATATCCAAAAACTCTTACATTTTATCATCTTATATTTTCTTCTCTTGAATCCTTCAAAACCCTTAAAGGCATACATCCTACATCCTTTTTAATTTCAAACTTAGAGATATCCAAGATATTACCCAAAATAATAACCCGCTCCCCCTCTATACGCCATGCATCTTTCCAGATCACACTCAAAACAATTAATAAACTTCCGGTCTGACCAGGGTTCCAGTTAGTTTTTCTGGGGCATACCACACAGTGTTTAAAAATTGGCATCACAGCGTTAATTTGTTCATTAGATAACTCATGTAGAATTAAACCCGTCCAGGTATTAAACAAAAACTTTGTGCAGTTGTTTAGATGTTTGCTAATGTATATCCTGTCCATTAACATATGTTGTTGGGTAACGTCCAACATAGAGAGAGAAGTATTAGAAAGCCATTTAGCCAATAGGGTTTTCTTAATGCCCAATACATAAATATGTTACCACCTCCTTACAGAAACTGCGCTACAAAGTTGATATGCTGGTCCATGAGTGAAAAAAACAATGGGGCCACTTGGACAAAAACATGAATTTACATTCATCATAGTAAGTTTTTAATCCAGCTACTTCCACAAATCCCCACAGAAGTTCAGCAGCCTCTTCAATGTCAATTAGTGTCAGAATTTCAATTAGTATGGCAGAATTTCATAGCTTAAGGATTGATTGATTGATTGATTGATATAAACTAGACAATGATTTTTTGGGGTCACCTGTGAACAATAAAAATACAAATTTGTCATTTATTGGTAATGTAATTGGGTTGGCCAACAATAGTGCGTAGGAACCCTTTTAGATGTAAAAAATATACAAAAATGGTGTGAAGGCATATAAAATGTATTAAACATGACAAAAACTTCCCTTGTGACTCAATCACCTGTTGTAAAATGTTGATATTCAAGTGCCCATGTTCTGTGGCAATCCAGTGGTTGAAGCAAAATACATGAAAGGAGTTGTTACACCTGAAATTCTTTTCTAAAGTTTCCTGATCTCCCAAAAATTCACAACACTATGTCATAAGCCCCCCATACACGTTTCGATTTTTCTTCCGACCGATTTTTCGTCCGATCGGGTTACCCGATTTTCACCTAAAATGTTATGGCCAGTCGGTCGGCTGGCACGAAAAATCGGAATTCGAATTATCACAGATCGATTGGCCCGACACTAATAAACCCGTTTGCTACTTCCACAAATCCCCACAGAAGTTCTGATAATTGGGTTACATGAGAGCCTGAGGCCATAAAATGACATAATCTGCAAATAAGGCCGATTTTTTTAAATACAGGGGCTCCCAACTCTCTTCAGCCATTGGGTCACTATCCAGTCCAAGCCATATGACAGTTTCATGGGCTACTTTGTTTTTGAGACTCTGCCCCCATTATACCTAGTCATTTGCGCAGCTAATGCAATAAAACACAATTCTAACCTCCAAGTTCATTTAGAATCAAAGCAAGACAATCTCCTGCATCAAATGACCTATATATTAAGTGCACTGCAGTGTTTAAATAGAAAGATTTGGAAAACCATGCCAACATGCAAACTAATCACATGACCATTTTTACATGTCTACTGAATTATACAGAGATTTAAACAACAATGCAGTATTCACTCTTATTGAGAATAATTGAGTCTAACAATTAAGGTCCTCATACACGGGTCCGATTCCCAAGGGATTCTGGGACGATCGATTCCGGGCGCGTGCACGCT
>CM070033.1:54145740-54173002 GCA_036250615.1 Ptychadena robeensis | reverse complement strand
CCCCCCCCCCCCCCCCCATAAATTGGCTTTCAACAATCTTGTTCATATCTTTCCTGCTCGCAGTATATGACATATATTTCTTGATCTTTTGCCTTCACCTAGCTGATTTTCCACCTCAATTCTGTTTCTCTCCACAGTTATGAAATGTTGCTGCCAGTTTTTTGGGAGTCTAGAACATTATTCAACTGTTTACACTGTTTTTAGTTTCTGGAACAGTTTTGATGTTTATGAAGTGTTAACTATTGCAGTCTGACAGCTTTGGGAGGTGGTTGTAGTGGTTATTTTTACAGAAGGCAGTATGGGCTGCTGAAACCAAGACTTTTAGAATGTGGTAAAATGGAGGAACATAAGTGGGGTTTAGTGATGGCCAAACTATCCAGAAGGTGGACAGTTCACCTGGCAAAACAGTATAGGTGTTCAACTTGCCACGTTCGCCGGCGAAGAAGATTATTATTCTTCCATTGGCCAGATGAGGAGAAGTAAGATCCGGCAAGAGGAAGAATATCTTCACTAAAGACTGGATAGAGAACCTGGTCTTCAAGTGAAAAAATTGCCTTTAAAACTGGAAGTGATGTCAGTGACGTCACGTCCGGTAATCAGAATAAGGAACTGTGCGTTCCAGATACCGTAAGTCACTGACCTTGACCTGGATGTCCGTCTGTTCACAAATGTTTGGCCATCACTAGTGACAGTGCTCCCATACTTGTGCTTGGCTCCATTGCATTAATGTTGACGTATCTGCATTGATTTTAGTGCAACGAAGCTCAACACATGACATCAATGCATGTGGAATCATGCTTCTTGAATGTAATGCAATGCGTTTTAGGGGTTTTGACGCAGTGAAAACATAACCTAAGGGCTGAGCAAAATCAGTTTAACAATTCAGCTAATAATATGTTTGCCCTTTTACCTGTTTTCAACATTGCCACACAATTTGATACCCATATTACTACCATATACGCCACTGCCACTATGGGGTGCCACTATAGGTTTTCAGCACCAGGATACACCCAACCAAGTGATCAAACAGTAACAGAACCTCTTTGAGTTGAATATTTTTTTTAGCTAGTAGCTAGGTGTGACTTTACCTGTTTTTACTGATCCAATCTGTTATTGGAAAATTTGTAGCATAAACAGTTAACACAACTGAAACACCAGTATAAAATTGACTTGGCTTTACTAATGTGTTATCCATTCCAATAATAAGTGCAGCTGTTTAAAAACTTTTAAATACCACTTAATAACCCTAAATAAATAAAAACAAAACACAGAAAACCAATGCACCTCCATTTCAGCAATTATCCTAAACTCATCCATAAAAATAAATCATACTATCACAGTATTTGTTGTGCAATAAAGAATAAACGTGACAAAAAATGTCAGCCTGAAATCAAATAAACAAATCAATAATGATAATCAGTGCAAAGAAAATGTGCCAATATAAAAGTCCACTGTGTATAATATGATAATCAATCCTTTTATATGTACACGCGCTCCTCTCACCATCCGGCCATCAAATAAATCTCACTCCATACACATATTCTCAAGTGGCACACATAGCACTCACCAGAAATTGTTGACCTTTTTAATTGTGAAAGGTCTAGAAGCACTTGTGTTTATGCTGTTTATATTCAACAGTCTTTAAGCTCCTGCTGGTCAAGTGCTACTGTGTTGTCGTTCAATTCAAGTTATGTAAGACCTCCTAGTGTAATTTTGTTTTTGTTATTAAAATCAAACCAGATTATTTCCAATTCCTGACTGGTGTCTATGATCTGCAGCCCAATGCATTTCGTCTCTACAGACTTTATTGAATGGTTGAAGATTAAGGGATGACTCTAAAAGCCAAAACATCAGTGCCAGGCATTATTAACTCTTCTGTCTTCTGATGGTAACAATATAATTGGCCACTTACAAAACATTTTTCTTACTACAGTAACAGCATAGATGGGTTTAATTTCATAAACAAACATTAATGTATAAACGTTTGTATAATTATACACAAGAGTATAAAAAAAATAGCAAATTGATTGATAAAATACATAATAACTATGAAAATGCAAACACACCTACAGCATTGCTACTATACTTAACCCTCTGAGCGTTTGCCACGTGGCACGGTTTTTTCATAACCGTGCCACGGGCAATCGCGGCGGAGCTCAATATGCTCCGCCGCGATTGCCTGCTCAGCTCAGGGTTCTAAACATAAGCCCGGCGTTACTGGAGACGCCGGACTTATGCTGAAGAAAGGCGACGCCCCTCCAGTTTGACGGAGGTCTATGGTGCCGCCTACCCCCGCCCCCTTCGCGTCACCGGTGACGCGATTGGGGGCGGACCCGGAAGCATCGGCATACATGCCGATGGTCCCGACCGCCGTCAGAAGACGGCGAGACCCTGAGCGCGGCTGCAGTTAATTGGGGCTGAGTTTCATGATGCATGAAACTCAGCCCGAGTTAATTCGGGCCAAACGCTCAGAAGTTTAAATGTACTATTGTTAAAGTACTCTTTTAATGATAAAATCAAGAAATCTTGTCCCATTGGGCAGGATCCGCCTTTCCTCCTCTGTGTTAGTCTGTACCTATGGCACTGGACGAAAGGAGGCTTCAACCCTTACTTAATGTATGTAATGCGCTACGATATGTTGGCACTTTATAAAAAGCCAGAAAGGTATTGATGCAACAAGAGAAAGACAGAAGTTTTGAAATGTTGAATCACCCTACATAATCACATCTTTGGTTTTAGAGGAAGATAGGAGTAAGCCCTAGGCTCCACTATCCATTAAAACCCCTGCGTTGAACACAGGGATTTTAACAGAGTGCACAAGCTGCCCATTGACAGCAATGGGGCTTTGACTTTGACATTGATTTTGATCATTTCAGTCATCTTGTTTACAATGAAATAAGTCAGACAAATATAATATAACATTAATAATGAAATAACCACAAATGTCTTTTCTGTGCTGGAACATTTTGAAGTGGTCATCGCAGTCACCAAACTTAAATCCGATTGAGAACTGGTGGGACTTGAAGAAAGCAGTTGCAGCGTGCAAGCCTAGGAATGTGACTGAACTGGAGGCTTTTGCCCATGAAGAATGGGCTAAGATACCTGTAGATCGCTGCAAGACACTTGTGTCAAGCTATGCTTCACGTTTAGAAGCTGTTATAACTGGAAAAGGATGTTGTACTTAGTACTAAGAATGAATGTCACTTGGGGGTCGAATAGAACTGATAATGATGTGAGTACAGAAATACATTTGTGGTTATTTCATTATTAAGTACCTCTTTAATGTAATTGTAAACAAGATGACTGAAATGATCAAAATCAATGTCAAAATGGCCAAAACACTCAATTTTAGTGGGGGTATAATAATTTTGAACACAACTGTATATACTGCCATGCCAAAAAAAGTTGCCTTCCAAAAAAAGGTCAGACACTCTAATATTTCATTGGACCGCCTTTAGCTTTGATTACGGCACACATTTGCTGTGGCATTATTTCAAAAAGCTTATGCAATGTCACAAGATTTATTTTCATCCAGTGTTGCATACATTTTTTACCAAGATCTTGGATTGATGTGGGTAGAGTCTGACCACTGCACAAAGTCTTTTCCAGCACATCCCAAAGATTCTCAATGGGCTTAAGGTCTGGACTCTGTGGTGGCCAAAGCATGTGTTACAATGATGTCTCATGCTCCCTGAATCACTCTCTCACAATTAGAGCCAGATTAATCCTGGCATTGCCATCTTGGAATATGCCCGTACCATCAGGGAAGAAGAAATCCATTATTGGAATAACCTGGTCATTCTGTATATTCAAGTAATCAGGTGATTTCATCCTGGACCACATACTGTTGCTGAACCTAGATCTGTACCTATTTGCTAAGTTAAATCCAGGTGGTGACTTATTTTGGGGGCCAGGCAATGTATTTCATAATTAAACAATGTTGTACTCCAATACTGTTCACTTACAGTAGCCATGTGCACCATTTAAATTCAGTATTTTTTATTCTGTATCTAATCCACAACACGAAATGTAACAACGTAGCAGTCCTTAGTGGAGATATCCTCACTCTTTTTCTATCTTCAGGAACATATTTGTTTTAATCTATTGTATGGCATAATCTGTATACGTTTTGGTAAGAACAACTGCCATTTTGAAATGTTTAATGAAATAAAAGATTCATTAGTAATTGGATTTAGATGTCCTTTAAATGAGCAGCACTTGTACTCTTGTTCCGCTTTTAACCTCCTGAGTGTTTGGCCTGAGTTAACTTGGGCCCAGTTTCATGCATCAAAGTTAAGTAGTGAGATACTCACCGGATTACCCTGGTGGTCGGGAGCATTGGCATGTATGCCGATGCATTCGGGTCTGCCCCTGATCGCATCACCGGTGACACAAGGGGGCGGAGGTAGGCGGCACCATAGACCTCCATGTAAATGGAGGGACGTCACCTTTTTTCAGCATAACTTCCGGGTTATGTACTGAACCTCCGGCTGGGCAGGCAATCACGGTGGAGCGTGTTGTGCTCTGCCACGATTGCACGTGGCATGGTTTTAAATAAAACCGAGCCATGTGCGCAAAGCCCAGAAGGTTAAACAGAACTGTATTCAATTAAACTTCTACTTTCCTTCTTAACCAGCATGATGTTCGAGACATGCACCACAATCCTAAAAACAACATGCTGGCCTTGCTCGAACAAGGAACGGACATGTCCCTAAATCTCGGTTGATCATGGAGGCAGAGCTGAGATCAGGACACAGGATGGCTCACCCCTCACTGCGCAGAACAGACCATGTTCGGCTCCACCCCCTTGTCTGTGTCTCTGCATGTCACAGATGACTGGCTTTGCCTCCACACTGGCGTCATCACAAAGAGCAGGGGCTGCAAAGGAGATTTACTCATTACAGTTACTTTTTTGTCTGCATTCTGTCCTATTATTGGCACTTCTAGTGAAGATAAAAAGCATGTGATATGTCCACTTTAACTCTTCAGGTTCTAAATTTCAAACATGTATGAGATTGGGATGTTGGCAATATTTAATTATATGACCTTTGTTCCCAAAACAATACAATTCTTTCAGGTACTTATTTTCAAACAGTATGCCACTCTTAGCAGTTATAATACTATGGAAAATCTATGAAAGGAGAGATGAAATTATGACTGTATTCTTAATTTAACGCTTTTCCTCTTATGGAAGCTTTGGTTGAGTCTGATTATTACATGACCTTCATACATTTTCCTGCAGGGAACATCTATGCAAAGAAGGTTTTATCGGATATATACAATACATTTGCATTAATAATAGTTAAACTAAAATACCTCTTTAAAGGAAATGCAGTCTACGTCATAATGTGTTCGTTCATGTTTTCCTAAATACTAACAGCAATGGCATTAAGCATAAAGGTCAGTAAACACTCTCCAAAGAATGCCATTCATTTAAAACCCTGAAGGGACTCACATGAAAATTGTGTTAAAAAATTCACAACATAAATGCAGGTGACAGGCAAAGTGACATTCATTTCAGTAATATACAGTTTATTCTTACATGTATACATACAACAGTCTACGTAATACTGCTAATGTAAGCAAAGTTTAAGGAACTTCTATAGAGTAATATAAACAAAATATAGGTATACTAAATCATCACATGCAGTGATAAACAGTGCCCGAAATATTATAGATAGATAGATAGATAGATAGATAGATAGATAGATAGATAGATAGATAGATAGATAGATAGATAGATAGATAGATAGATAGATAGATAGATAGATAGATAGATAGATAGATAGATAGATAGATAGATAGATAGATAGATAGATAGATAGATAGATAGATAGATAGATAGATAGATAGATAGATAGATAGATAATATAGCATAAGAAAGTGAAGGCAAAACAACTGCTGGAGATCATAACAGTTTAATCTCATGTATTGTTCTGTGTATAATGTGTTTTTTTATTTGTTATGCTTCATATTCCTACTATTCAAGTAAAATGGAACTAAGACTTGGTTTTCCAGCAATAAAGACTGACCATGTGTGTGACAAATAGATGGTCCATTTGACTCAATGCTATGCAATATCACCTCCAAATTAGTTAAAGCATTCCTAAACTCGATGTACTCCTCACTGGCAAACCCACTATAAGTGCACTGTGAAGCGCAGCAGCAGTAATCTCCATGACACTCGAGAGTTATGAATCTGTCACATCATCATGTCTCTATACAAGTCTGTGGACTTTGTTTCCTCCCATTGAAAAACATTACAATTGGCGCCCCCAGTGGCCGTATGCAGTACTGGAGCTATTAACGCCTAGAAGACGGGAGTCTACATAGTAATCAACATGGCAACTTCCACAAAGTGCAGAGAAGGTAAATATATTGTTTCAGGATTTTGGAGTGACTTTGAACCATTGGGCTGCTCAGAGGTAAGATAATTGAATATTTTTAAGGAGGGTTTCTAAGTTTAGGTGCGCTTTAGGTAGCCTTTTTGTTTTTAATATAACTTTCTCTTTAAATGTATTTTCGATGAACCACTCCTTCACCTGCATTGACATCATCCTCTATAGTGTAAACATGCTATTTACATGGCTCTAAAAACAACAAAAAAACTGTGCATAAGGATATGTGTAGAAAATTATTTAAATGCTTTCCAGATCAAGACCTGAAGAAAAATATGCTACAAGTAATGTCAGAGAGAACACAGAAACCATGTAATTAAGGCTTTCATATGTTTAAATAATGGATTGGTGCATACGTCAGAGGTCAGTCAAAGCCTAGATTTTGGTTGGCAACATTCCAAAAAAAATTAAGTTGACAGTTCTTTAAAAAGGTAAAATGCCAGCAAATGGCAAGGGGTGTGTGAATATGTGAGAATGACCTTAAATGTGTGCTTTAGCATGACGTACCTGTCACCCTATTCATGTAAAATATCCTAGAAAATGAGACATGGTGCTTTAAAGAGGATGTACACTCAATATGTAAAAATAACATATGTAAAATTAAAGTTTGACTTATCTGTGAGCTGGTATGATGGTAGCTTAGGGCTCCATAATCCTAAAATAATATACTTACCTGCTGTTCTGTAGAATCCTATGAGCGATTCCATCTTTATTCACCAGGCTTCCGAGGATTAACTCCAGGTGCAATATCTCAGGTGGCCACTTGGGGGCGTTAAATGATTTTCTATGGGAATTTTAGTCAACGTACTTTCACAGAATCACCCGGAAAACACTTTGTTCTCATGATGTCTCGCAGCGGCTATATGTTATCAGGGCCAGGAAGTGAGGGAGGGCTGCCAGGGATCTTCTTAAATCACTCATTACAGGTGAGTTTTTTTTGTGCATTCCTCCCTATTATTTCCACTTCTAGTGCCATTTATGCGTAGATCATTTTCTGGTGGTAAGTCCGCTTTAAGGGTTGGACAAGAAGACCAAACATAATACTACCTACTAGTTAAATAATTACAATCATTACATTTCCCACTTTAAACAAACATGGCACATTTATTCCTAAAATAATTGTCTTTGCCTCAAGATCCTGCTTTTGTCTTGGAGAAAAGCCACTAATCCAGCTAATGCCAAGTGTCACTTATAGTCCCAAAGTCAGCAGAAACTGGGAAGGCTCTTCTGCATTTTAAATACAAAGGTACAAGGTAGGTGACTTTGTACAAAACACGTGCTTCTAAGTGCACATACTGTGCTAATACAACTTCAACTATCTTACATATTTCACCTGTCTTGTCCTTCGTTACTGATCCTAGGACCAAATATGAATGGTGCAGTAGGGCTAGCTGTTCTAATAACTCTGCAAGATGTCTTCTAAGAAACCTATTATAAATCTGAGCAATAACAGCCAATCAAATGATGAAAAAAGCCAAAAGCAAAAGTAATCTTTAGTGGAAATTCCATGTCAAAGTAGACCCAGACATAAATACAGAGTAACATGCAAATCTTAGATTTTTCTGAAAGAAATATAACATCTAAGCTCATTAAAATATCAATGCGTACCTGTCCCTTTTCTAATAAGAGAAAGCTTACTGGAAGTAATGACATGGACATGGTGAAGTGCCAGAGCGGATTGTTACTTGTGTGTTCCAAATACCAGAAGTGATATTCTGCTGTGTCACTTCCTGCATCGGTAAGCACAATGTCGCCTCCTTCCTATTTGCAGGCTGACTAATTTAGGAGGAAGGGGGTGTTAAAATTTCTCCCATATTCCCACCCTGCACATCATATGCACCAGAGGGGTGGGAAGTTAGGAAGGAGAGTAATGCCCCCTTCCTCCTACGTAAGCCCAATTTAAAAATATCATGAGCATGATATTAAAATATTGAAAACGTGACTTTCCTGCCCAAATTGGGAAGGTTGACAGGTATGTGCTTGTAAGGTATGAAAGGTCACCGTTATAATTTGCATACAATATACTTAATTTTTGACATGCAGGTTTTATTTGTATAGGCTGTTTATGCAATCTTTTTAAAATTGTCTGTTAAAGAGGAAGGATTAACCCAGGGGTGTCCAAACTTTTTGCGAAGAGGGCCAGGTTTAGCAAAGTGAAAATGTTTGGGCACATTCTCTGAAACATTAACCTGAAATAAGAATCATTTACACCAGTGATGGCGAACCTATGGCATGCATGCCAGAGATGGCACTCAGAGCCCTCTCAGCCAGCACAGAGGAAATAACTGCAGCCTATTGGCTCTCAAAGCTGTCAGTTCTTTTCCCCTCTCTTCTGATTGCATACATCACCCCATACCCTCTCATATTCTTATAAGAAAGTTTGGGGTTTAATTTGGGCAATCTGCATCTAAAAGGTTCACCGTCACTCATCTATACTATGGGGCAAAACCCTTATTTCACACATAATGGACATTTTTATTGTGAAGCATTAGCATTGTTCATTGTCATCACACTGGTAAAGGTTGCCTCTAGTCGTGCTGTGACTTGTAATCCTCACAGCTGTCCAGACAACATCTCATTTAACTCCAGAAGTCCTGATCATTCCCCCAGCTTTGGTTTATGGAGAATCAGTACACAGCACTGTTCACCTTAACCTCCCTAGCGATACGCCTAAAGCCAGTTCGGGCAAAGGGACGCCGCAATTAGCGATATGCCCAAATTGGTTTCGGGCACAGCGCGGGAGCTTACCTGGTCCGTCTGCCGCCTCCATCGACCTCCTCGCCGGCTTCTTCCGGGTCCCCGAGTGACGTCACCCGGGCTTGCAGAAAAAAAAATTTTTCCGTTTTTTTTTTATATTTTTTTTTTAACTTTTGGACTAGATCAGAAAAATATCTTTCTCTTATGCAGTTCAAAAGTGGATCCAGCTCCCGCTGAGCGTTTCTGCTAGCTGGATCTACCTCTGGCTGCACCCAAGTGCCTCCGGAAATAGCTGATCTCTCCGGCTATCTCCGTGATCGGCACTTGTGTGCCGATGACGTCACAGCCCGGCGGGAGATTTGAAATGTAAAGGTACAGAAAAAAAAAAAAAATTCTTAGATTTTTTTTTCTCATTCGTTTATATTTGTTTTTGATTTAAATTGGATATGATAAATGTTTTATCCAATCCAAATCAAAAGAAAAGAAAACAAGTGTAAACTTATAAAAAAAATAAAAAAAATTTATGTACCTCTAAAGCCGGCCATAGCGCTTCAATCAGTGGCCGATTTTGCAAATGATCACCATGCACATTAGGGGTGATTGCTTGGTGATCAATCGCAAAACGAACGCACCCACCTGGAGCAACAAAACTTTCATCAGCCAGAGAACAAACGTTTTTCTCTGGTCGATCACCAGTACTTTGAATGGGACAAGGGTCCCCATCCAAAGTATTTCGAACGATTGACCATGGCACAATGATGGCATCATGCTGTGGTTGATTGTTCGATAAACGCCCACCAAGCATAGCATCTATGGCCGGTTTAATCTCCCTAGCGTTACGCCCGAAGCAAGTACTGGCGCAGTCTGATCGTGAATCAAACTGCGCCCGTGCCAGAATCAGGTGCAACCGCTGGCTCTCTGTGTGCCTGCAGCACACCGACTGACGCCGATGGGGGCGGAAAGGCAAAACACTATCACTTTTGGTACAGAAATCTGGACTGTGAACTGCCAGGGAGGTTAATGCTGTATATTGATAGTAGGGGTGGTCTGCATGTCGAATAGGGGGACAACCAAAGCCTGTGCTGCAGTCGTCACACTCACTGGCAGCTATGGTTCTTCATGGAGATGGCAGTCCAGTGTGGATCGTCTCTTCCTGTAATTGATTTTATGAATGAGACCACGGCCTGTTGAATATATATATATACCAAGGCTGGAGATTGATTAATGATTGACATTATAATTGATTTCACCTAAATTCACACGGTTGGGCAGTAAATCAATACTGGAGGCCTCTGTGTAAAGCTGGCCATAGAGGGGCAGATTCCTGCCCGATTTGCTGGCCGATTGGTGGTCTGTCAGCCGCAAATCAGGTGCGCCCATCTGGCAAGATCGACCAAGAGTTTGCTGCCTATTGGATCGCTTGGGGATCCGACATGCTGGTATATTCCCGGCCGACCCCATTACTTTGGATGGGGATGAAAAAAGGTGCCCAGCTGATTCTCGGCACAAGCTGCAGGGAAATCGGCAGCAAAATTGTAGCCATAGACGCCTCGATTTGTCTGCGACCTATTCGGCGATCGATCGTTTTGAAATCGATGGCACGCCACCTTGGGAATGAGATTTGGGGTCTATTACCTAAAAATACAGATTCCTCAAAATCCATCAATCAGAAAACTGCTGCATAGGGAGCTATGGGTCAATCGCACAGAAAAGGTCGATTTTTTTCACCAACATACTTGGATTGACAAATGATCGACCAAAAATGTTCGATTTTTGGTCGATTTTGTTTTTGTTAGGTCGATCGTTCAGGGTGGGCAGTGATCAATCGTGCAAAAATCAAGTGAAAAATTGGCCCATGTATGGCTACCTTAACTATGGAGCAGTGATGGAGGTGGACATCACATATTAGGTTAGAAGGACTAGGAGAACAGAATACTGTTTGGTTATAGAAAGGAATACTTGTCCATGAAATATTATTCATATAAGGTCAGAGGATAGATAAGTGTAAATGAATCTACATAAATGTTTAGGTTTTGCACATACAATAGCCTGCTAAACATTTGATACCAGATATGTGTGTCTGTCCGACTGGCTACCAACAGCTCTTTCAGTGTAATTATTTGGTCATTTGAGAGTGAGATCCTGCGGTGTTTATCAGGAGCATTTCATGTATACAGGTCATTTGACCATTTGTCATTTTTTTTGTCTTGTCTTTTGTTTGCTTGTGTAGTGGCACAACATAATTACACACAACTAAAGAAGAAAGCTTTTATTTTTTTCTACGACCGACAGGGCAAAGCTGTATGTCCTTTCCAAGAAAAGTCAGCTATAGTGTATTGAAGACGCTTGAAAAAAAAAAAAGTGTGCTGCAGGGTTTTTGCATTGCATCCATTTTACTATGGAAACCTGTGTAACTTCCGCCAATTCAACTGTCATGCATTGTGGTAAATGTGACACGACATATTCTCCACTGATCCCATGACATTTTTTTCTCAGGAACCACTGATTTCAGGGTCGATTGTCCCAGTGGCAATTGGATTTCGATTGGTCCCAGTGGCATGCTGCAGTGGTCAACAGAAGTAAAATGCTGGGTGCAGTAGGGGAAAAATTTTTCAAATATTTGTGTGTTTAAATGTCCATTGCAGAAGGAATGGTCTAGTGCAGGGGTGGGCAAACTAAGGCCCGGGGGCAGGCTTTATCAAATTTAAGAAGGCAATGTGGCCCACGTCAAAATTTGCCCACCCCTAGTGTCAGTGCTCAGCAGGGAGTGAAAAAATAGGTCTTAATGAGGAGGATAACAGTGTCTAGTATAGTGTACATACATAGTGTACATAGGTCCGATCGGGCAGGGTCTTCTACTCCTCTTGTGTCATAACCTGTACCTGTGTATGTTATCTAGTGATGGCCGAACTTCGGCCATTTCCGTCCGTGAACGGGCGGATCAGACTTCACTGACGTCACATCGGGGTTTACGAGCCTGCTTTTCACTGAAAGACCGGGTTCTCTACCCAGTCTTCAGTGAAAAGATTCTTCCTGCGGCAGGATCCCGCTGCGCCTGATCCCACCGGAGGAAGGAATAGGAATAGAGGGCTCTTTCTCGCCGGCGAACGGGGCGGGTCGAACACCCCTTCTGCTCGCCAGCGAGAAGGAGGGTGAACATGCTTGTTCGCGGCCGAACTGTCCGCCTTGCGGGCAGTTCGGCCATCACTAATGTTATCTTACACTGCATCATAACTCTAATTTATTGTAAAGTACTGAGTAATATGTTGGCGCTATATAAATAAAAGCATAACGATGACCATACATGAGTCAATTGTTCTGTTTGATAGAGGAGTAAAATCAATAGTAAAATCAATGGCTCTACTATACACATCTCCTCACCTTGTGCTCAACCCACTGACATACACACCTGGCTCTCCCATACACATCTCCACACCTGGCTCTCTCAGACACTGACCCCTTGGCTCTCCCCCACTGACCTCCACACCTGGTTCTCCCTCACTGACCTCCATAACTGGTTCTCCTGCACTGACCACCGCCCCCTTGCTTTCCCATACACATCTCCACACCTTGCGCTCAACCCACTGACATACACACTTAGCTTTTCCACACAGATCTCTACACCTGGCTCTATCGGACACTGACCCTCACCCGTGGCTCTCCCCCCACTGACCTCTACATCTGGTTTTCCCCCACTGACCCCTGCACCTGGCTCTCCCTTGCGGGCAGTTCAGCTATCACTATCAGGCACATCGATCGGTCCCAATTCGTATCCCGAAAATTCAGCACTGTGCGATCAACCTTTGACTTATCACCGATTGGCTGAGAGATTGATCTCTCACAAAACGGACCAAAAATTTAGCGTGTATGGCCAGCTTAAAGGATATCTGAGTTCTAAAGGTGTATGGCCAACTTTGCACCGACCTCCACACCTGGCTCTCTCCCAGTGACCTCTTCAAGTGGCTCTGCCACACTGACCACTGCACCTAGTTCTCCAACACTGACAACTGCACCTGTCTCAGTTGCCCTGACCTTGGCTATATATGTATGAATATATTGTGTTGTTAGCTGTTAGGTACACCAACAAAGTAAACATTTCAGTGTGCCTAAAAAATATGATTAGGTGCCAAATATGTATATAAATAAAACAAAAAAAGTAACACCCAGATTTTTTTTTTAATTTAACTCTGTTTTGTAAGTTTAAAATTACATTAACATATTGTTTTAATGTTCCGGGAGTAATGTCCACTGTCAGTTACACATGGGCATGAGTTTTTGATGAAACTTTCCCCTGCATTGAATTTGCAGCTTCCAGTGATTTTGATCTCAGATGGTTAATTCTGCTGCCACAGCTGCATGATGCCCAGGCTCCGCTATGCCAGGCAGCACACATAGCAGAGAATGTGATAAATCTGGTCTCACGTCTGCAGCATCCGGGGGGAAGGAGCCAGAGGACAAGGAATGAAATGTGGAATGGCCATACAAGTCAATGCACTGAGTGGTGGAGAGGGAGGGTGGGAGATGTGTTTGCACAGCAGCTCTAGCAGATCGCTCAGACACAGAGACTTAAATCAGCAGGTGAGACTTCTCCCATTACTAGATATTCTCTTCCAGTTTATACACCTTGGATCTATACTATATGCAATATCCTGATTACTTACAGTCATCCCCATCAAATCTTAATGTTTTTTGTTTTATCTATTACTTAGCTGATGAAGTTTCCTTGAGTTTTTGTAGACACTCCTTAAAACTGAGTAGTATATGGAGTTCATTAGAGACCGTCCATCCCATTGCTATGCTTTGTTAATTGATGCATGTGTGGCTATTGGCTGAGGCTACCCAGAGATTTGCATGAGCAGAGAGGGAGTGTCTGTATCTTTAACACCAGGAACTAAATGACTGCAGTTTCATTGGGATTAAACTACCAAGGGAATGAAAGGATCACACAGCACACAGGAGGACAGAGCTGGCTTCTAAAGCCTTTTAACCTGGATATGGGGCAGCAAGCCAATCCAACCAGGATCAAACTTACCCATTCACAGGTAGGTGATCTGTTAGTCCAGCAGAACAAGCTTTGATGCAACTAGTAGCTGTATTGATGTTTTTAGTAACTATGCATTTAAGATAAGAGAAATGTAAAATCCTGTAATAATGTGAAGTTTCATATGTATTCCGTGATGTGACATTGCTACATTGATTAAAATAAAATGACACTTGAAATAAAATTAATCATATGATAATATGAGAGAATGAAAACGATTAAGCTAATTGGATTTGGAAGCTTGACAGCGTTGCTGTGCCAGTTTCCAGAGAGTATTAGGCAGAAATGTCATTTTTTTCCCCCTTGATAATAAATACTAGGAATAATTAGAAAGCAATGTAATTTGAAATATGGACTTTAAAAAGCCTTATAAATATCAAACAAATACATTATTGTATCAGAGTAAATAAACAACGCAGAATTATTATTTGTCTTTGATATTAATGTCTATTTTACTTTTTTCAAACAGCTCTTCTTGGTTTTGTATGCAATCACGCTCTACGCTGGACCCAGTCTCAGCCTAGCAAGTTACAGCACAGCTTCGGAATTGTTGTACACACTGCACGAAGGATTACCTAAGGGGATTCTCATTGGAAACATTGTGCATGATCTGCAGCTGGGTCTCTTTACTGACCCCCCTCTTTTGTTCAGCTTGGCATCTAAAGGGCTTAGTGGGAAATATGTGACACTCGATAACAGCACAGGGGAGCTCTACACATCAGCAGAGGAATTGGACAGAGAAACCCTCTGCCCTCAGAACTCTGGCATCCAGGATTGTGTCCTTCTGCTTGATATTATCATTTTGCCACAGGAATACTTCCGGCTCATCAAAGTCAAAATTGCTATTGTTGATGTAAATGATAATGCTCCAGTGTTCCCAGTGGTACAGATTTATGTTTCTGTTCCAGAGAATGCTCCTGTTAATACAAGGCTGGTTATAGAACATCCTGCCTATGACCCTGATGGAGGACTGAATGGGGTCCAGACCTACAGGTTAGTGGACAACTATGGTGTGTTTACTTTAGATGTAGAAGAAAATGAAAGTGGGGAGAGGACACCTTACCTAATCATAATGGGACCTCTGGACAGAGAGGTCAAATCTGAGTATAAAACAATTATAATTGCTGAAGATGGAGGTAATCCCCCCCTTGTTGGCTCTGCCACCCTTTCCATTCTCATAAGTGATGTCAATGACAATTGTCCACAATTCAATGAATCTTTGATTAATGTGACACTTCCTGGGAACTCAAGCACTGGCGTAAAGGTAACTAAAGTGCAAGCTGAGGACAGGGATTTGGGGAGCAATGCCCTAATCACTTATGCCTTCAGTGAACGTGTTCCACAATCATCAAAAGAACTTTTTCACTTGGATGAAATGACAGGAGTAATAAAACTTTCCAAGAAGATAGATGGCAGTGCCATCAAACAACATAAGCTAACTGTACTTGCTAATGGTCCTGGGTGCATCCCAGCTGTGATAGCTGTCATCATTTCTATTGTCAAAGTTACATTTCGCCCTCCTGAAATCATTCCTCGTTATATTGCCAATGAGGAAAATGGGATTGTATATTTAAAAGAGCTCGAACCTGTCAATTCTCCAATTGCTTTTTTTACAATAAAAGATCCAGATGGCAAGTACAAAGTAAATTGCCACTTGGAGGGAGAAGGACCGTTTCGTCTAATTGCATACAAGCCCTATACAAATGAATATTTGCTTGAAACTACAAATGCCCTAGATTATGAAGCAAAGCGAGTGTATAATATAGCCGTAGCTGCAGTTAGCATACATGGGGCTCACGTGAAGAAGTCATTGCAAGTTCAGATCCTGGATGAAAATGATAATGCTCCTGTTTTTACACAGGCTACAATAGAAGTGAGCATAGAAGAAAACAATCCACCCAATGCTTTTCTGGCCAAATTATATGCTACAGATGTTGACAGTGGTGAAAGAGGACAGGTTTCCTATTATTTGGGAGCTGATGCACCTTCTTATTTTGCTCTAGACAAACAAACAGGAATTCTGACAGTTTCCACAATGCTAGACCGAGAGGAAAAGGAAAGATACAGGTTCACTGTGAAAGCAAGAGACTCTGGCACACCTCCAAAAGAGTCAGTAGCCACTGTTCATATTACCGTGCTGGACAAAAACGACAACAGCCCTCGTTTCATCAACAAAGATTTCAGCTTTTTTGTCCCTGAGAACTTTCCAGGCTTTGGTGAAATTGGAGTAATAAGCGTCACAGATGCGGACTCTGGACAGAATGGGTGGGTTGCTCTTTCTATAGTGAATGGAAGTGACATTTTTGTCATTGACACTGGCAAAGGACTCTTGAGAGCAAAGGTATCGCTGGACAGAGAACAACAGAGTTCTTATACGTTATGGGTCGAAGCGTCCGATGGTGGTGACCCAACCTTGTCTTCTACAGCTAAAATCACCATTCTGCTTCTGGATGTTAATGACAACCCACCAGTGGTGTTATTCCCCCAGTCAAACATGTCCTATCTTCTTGTCCTGCCTTCAACGCTCCCTGGTTCCCCTGTCACAGAGGTCTATGCTGTGGACAAAGACACAGGGATGAATGCAGTTATTGCTTACAGCATAATTGGAAGGAGGGGTCCCAGACCAGAGTCCTTTAAGATAGATCCTAAAACAGGAAATATAACTTTGGAGGAGGCCTTGATGAGGAATGACTATGGTTTATACAGGTTGTTAGTGAAAGTTAGTGATCATGGATACCCAGAGCCCTTGTTCTCCACTGTAATGGTTAATTTGTTTGTGAATGACACAGTCAGCAATGAAAGCTATATAGAAAGTTTGCTTAAAAAAGATCCCGATATTAACATAGAAGAAAAAGAGCCACTGATAGCAATCGAGCCCACACAGAAAAAGATGGAGACAGATTCGTGTGTCCCTACTCTGGTCACCCTGTCCATTTTCTGCTTTGCCTCAGTCATATTAGTCACCCTAATGGCAATGTACATCTGCTTAAGAAGAGGCAAAAAAGCTCAGAGGATCAATGAAAATCTTGAAGTGCAAATCCCACTCAATGGCAAAATAGACTTTCATTTGCTTGATAAAAAGCCTATCGATATTTCTAATATTTAAGTGTGTCTTTTTTTTTTTGCTGATCAACAATCTGACAGATATTGGAGGATGGAAATTTAAAAATTAACACAATGTGTTGACAATGGTTTATCATGAAGGACCACTAATTTATACCATATAGTAATATATATGTAAATAATTCTTTACAGCTTTTTTATTAAAGCAACAATTCTTACAGAACATGTACATTTTTTTATACTTATGTAATGCACTGCTACGTACAGAGTCATTAACTCTTTGTAAAACTGCGTTTATTTTAAAACACCTGTGATCACACTATATGTAGTCTAGATCAGGCAGAGCATATAAAAATGGTCAATGTTCTTGTTAACCAGCAGAGGGCCCAACACTATAAGGAGTCAAAAAGGTATCCAGAATATATTTTTAATGTTTTATTGTCATAACTTAAAACCCTTCTATATTTATAGAAAGAAAATGTGGGAAAAAGAAAAAAATGGCAGATTTAATACTCTGAATGTATATTAATGTACCTCACTATAAAAAAAAAAAAAGATATTTTTAAAAGTGCAATTCATTTTGAAGCAGAGCTATATAGCTGATGCAAAGTGTGATGTATATATGGCTTTGCTGGCTATGTTGTATCAAAATGTGTTGGTATGCACTGTATTTGGTGCATATGTGATACCCTGGCATCGCATAGTGCATTTAGGTAGTTGCGATGACAGGCGAAAGCACGTACTTGACAATCATAACCCAAAATACTTGTATTTTCACATTTATAGCAGCTTTTAGCTTTTTTTTTTTTTTTTATTTTTTTTTTTTTTAAGAGCCGGTTTATTTTGCAGCAGACAATGAGATCAAGATCTATAGCACAGTGACTTCTCCTTTTAATCATTGTGTTTAGCTAGGATGTGCTGTTTTAATTTTTTTGGGATGAGCTTTGGATGAAATTCAGACACTACTTAATTGAGTATTGTTGGCGATTTTCTAGTGTAGGGCAGCAGACATAGCAATACATTGTATGGCGTAGCATAACCTATATTTATCAGGTTAACTGATAATCAATGACGGTAATGATCGATATTGACTTGGCTGTGTTAACACTGAACCGCCCACAACCCCACAAACCTTTTCTGCAGATGTCACATGACAGCCCCTACCTGATGTTTCATTGTAAATAGCTGGCAAAAATGTGACTTTTCTAAGAAAATTTAAAAAAAAAAGAGAAAAAGTTTAGGGGTTTATGGATTATGTATGTACAGTACCAAAAGTGTTTATATGTCTTTTAAATTAAAGCTATATATTTTCATATATTGCATCTGTTTGAATCTTTTGAAAAAGTGAAAAACTGAAAAAACTGAAAAAGTGCAAACTGAAATGGTAACATATAATCTACCTACACCTATCCATGATTAGTCAGATATATAGTAATTACTAAAATGAAAATGAGCGGGGTAGAAAAAAAACAACATAGACCCACTCCAGTGAGCCACATGAAAACCATAAAACTCCTCCAAGAAAATTTGTACGTACTTGTACCTGATACTCCATACATGTTGTAGTCCTAGGTCAATACATACCATAGTTCAATAAATGCTATGGTCATTGCGCAATACATGTTATAGTCATAGCTCAAAACATGCCACACCTCATTACATGCTTTAGTCATAGTTCAATACATGTTGTAGCCTTACATTAATACATGCCATACCTCTTCTTGGAGGAGTTTTGTTTCTGGTGACTCATGTGAATAGTCCTATGTTGTAGTAGTAATAAATACCATTTTGACGTTCCACACTATCCACGAGTTCCTCTTATTTTCACGTATAGAATTTTGGATACCCTATTTGGCAGATAAGGGAGCAAGGCTGATGCATATGGCAAAAGCTTGGTCCACCAGAGGAATTTGTTTATTTACTGACTGATGTTATGTTTTTTTTTCTCAACTTGGCTGTCTAGCACCCACAGAATGCCAGATTTTATGCAGTTATTGCAATTACATCCACTGTACAGTAGAGCAGCCTAAAACATGGAATAGCCTGTCTTTACTAATATACACGCGGCTACACAAGCTGTCCGTTTGTCTCTGTTTGCAGGGGTCCGCATAAATTATAACGTGTACATTCTAATTGGAATAGCATGGGACTATGATTGGATAAAGCCTTTGAGCCGAGACCCTATTTAACACGCTTCAGTTGATTTGAAAATAACTGAATAATTTCCCACCCTAAATAATCTTAAAACTCTTTTCAATTACAATGTTGGTAGAATATTTAATAAATGTTTCACTAAAGTTTGCAATGTAAGCAGACAAACGGTAAAAGTGAAAAATGTATTTAAGCTTTTAATTCCATTTTTATACCTTGAAGTAGTAGTTATTGTCTTTAATATCCTTATTAGAGGAGACCCAAATATAAGTCCCTTTAACTACATGTGACATTTTGTAAACAGCTGAGTAATAAACATATACATTTTAGTTTTAAAAGTTATATTTCATTACAGAAATAAGAAAAATTGTAATAGAAAATATAAATATTGTAACTGCAAATGCAATGCAAAAACATGAAATGTGCCAATCATTTAAAAATGAATAGCAGAATTATTCTAGTGTTTTCAAACTTAAAACATTTTGTAAGGGAATACAAGATTAATGGTATGTTGATGGGCATGGGGAAAGAGAGAGGAGAAAGGGACTCTGTGACCTCTTCACATAATAGTTTGTCTCACATTGTTAACTTCTAGTCATTATCATAATTACATTTAGTTGTGATCAGTTGATTGGGAACAACATTTGTACTCAACTAACATTTCTTAGATGGAGTCCAGCAACTGCCAGTGGTTGTCACTTGGTTTGGTGTCACCTGGTTCCACCTGATTTATATGTGTGTGTGTGTGTGTATATATATATATATATATATATATATATATATATATATATATATATTAGTTCATATTGCCACACACATTAATCTCTCCGTGACTATACGAATCTAGGGAATGCAGAAATATGAGCGGAACTAGCAGAGGCCCGAGGAATAAAGACTACACCATTCACAAGGGGTTGGTGGGATCAAGCCAAAGACTTGTCACACTGATGTTGTGGCTGTGGTTGTTGAGAATAATAAGAGTGCTTTAGGCCTTGTATACAAAAAATGTAAATAAAAAAAAAGAATGTCAGTGGTTAAAAAGTTTTGTGCTTTGGTGTCACCCCTGCTCTGGAAGAAAAATTATGCCACCAACTGTGGCCCCCACAACCCCCAGGGATTGTTCTGGTTGGCAACATGGTCAGAAACCTTATTTATCTACTAAATGAGCACATTGCGCTACTCACTCAATTTAGGGACTGTTGAAGCAGAAATAGACACGTCATTTTTATGATTGTCTTTGACCCACTTGTTGGACATTAGATGGTGCTTGTTATACTTTCAGGCAGAGCAGCAGAAAATGGCTGTTCAACTCTAGTTCCTTTTGACTATAGATAAAAATATTGCCATTTTTAATAATAAATGCATGTGTATTTTTTTTTTAAGAAAGACAGATCTTATAAGAAACAATAATAATCTTTCACAAGGATCCTGAAGCCAACATCCCAAAATACAATAATACAGCATATAACGCCAAGGAAGTAAACACAATGCCCACTAACTCAGATCAAACATTCCCCCTGAAAATTCAGGAGGAGGGAACTTTAAGGGTTTCAAATAGTTTAAAGCCCTTAAAGTATCTTCGCCTCTGAATTTTCAGGGGGAATGTTTTGAGTTAGTGGGTGTTGTGCTCACTTTCTTGGTGTTGTATGCTTTATGATAGACAGATCTTCTTTGGGTCAAAAATTCTTATTGTGCTATTAAAAGGCAACTTAAGCCAGCAAAGATGAAAAACCAAACTAACCCAACGTGTATGCATATTTTTGTAGTCTTAGTATGTCAGAGCTCGTAGCTGTGCTCCTATCTCTATTTTTCTGGAAAAAGTGTTCTGCGCGCATCTGACAATCTATTAATGACCGTCAGTCAGAAGGTGTTAATGTACATTATGTAAGGCTGTCATTCATGTGAGAGATGTTGTGACTTCAGGCTGCCTGTTCTTTGAAAAGCCTGGCAATGTCAATTTTTAAATATGAAGCAGGTTTCAATTAACAGAAGTCAATTAATTCATTCATTAGTAATAAAAACTGAATTATCCAATGGGTATGGGTAGCATTTATATATTTAACACTTCCCCCTTCTATTCATGTTCTTGTCACAATTTTTTTTTTATAATACCTAATCACCCAGTTAACAAAGATCATCTTAATCTGTCATTTTGCTCCAATCCTTTTTTAAATATAAATTGAATGAACCACTTGGTAACTTCTTACCCCCTTGTTTTTGGATATTAGAAGCCAAATATCAGACAAAACTTTATTTGACAAGATAGTTTATTGTTCCAGGATTCTAATAACATCCAGGTTGTATATAGAATACCCCTACTATGTTTTAAAAGTATACTGGTCTACGTGTTTTGCCCAACAAAACGCCCAACAAATTGCTACTGTATCCCTACTGTATACAGGTACTCTTGGGAAAGTGAGAAATATCCCACTATTAGATTATGCTCCACATGAAGTTGTCACAGATGCTTTGAACAGTGTGGCCTCAACTTAAAAAAAAACGGAATGCTTCAAACTTCAGTTTTAGTGTGGATTGTCAAAACTGCTTGATCTCCAGTGTTTTTTTGGAGCGTGGCCAAGGAACTGCAGAGATGCCACAGCAATGACCAGATTCTAATACTCCAATGAGATTTGGAACTGACCTAGTTTTATTTGATCTACAATATGACTCCTAAAATCCAAAAACAAGGGGGTAAGAAGTAACCAAGTGGTTCATTTGAATTTTGTCACAAAGCAGAAATGTGGAGTTTGGCTTGAAAATTGGCCTTGGATTTTTCTAAAATGATGGGCAGCAATTTCAGAGAAAAGGAGGAAGACCTTACAATCATTGTGAGTAGTCCAGCAACAATAATTAATCCTATTTTATTGTGTTAGACTGTTTTCATACCTGCGCAATCACTATGCCTATTGCAACTTTACTGTTGTGAGTACAGTAACATTATTATGTTGTACTATAAAACAAGCAATGTGTTCATCAGTTGTTAGGCTGTTTACATACCTGTGGAAGCACTATGGCTATTTCAATATTGGTTCAAACTTTGCCCTGTCCTGTGAGTACAGTAACATAAACATGTCACACTAAAATGCAAACAATGTGTTCATGAACCATCAGTTGTTGTATGCTGTTTACATACCTGTGCAATCACTATGGCTATTGCAATGCTAGTTTCTACTTTGTGCAGCTATCAGTCAGGTACTGTGTCATTAAACTCTGTTATGTTCATGTTTATGACAAATCCATAGTAGGTTTTAGGTAAAAGAGGCATACATGGTCAAGGCTTTTGAGTCACTGAATGCATAAATTACCGTATTTTTGGGACCATACGATGCACTGGACTATAAGACGCAGCCAGTTTTTAGAGCAGGAAAACCAGAAAAAAAATGTATCTAGTTTTCACATAAATTAGATTAATGCAATTAATTAAATGAATGCAATATATGACTTCAGTTAGCCAATAAATGGTATCACTTGAACTACAAACTTGCTGTATTAATGCAATATAAAATACAACCACCACAGGGCTCTGCTGGCATAAGCAATAATACAGTTTAGATGGGAGATTCGGACACCAGCCGGCATCTATCATCTGACAGCTCCCCGGCTAATTTTGTTGCTTACCGGGAGAGCTGGCAGGAAGCCAAGGCGCATTTGTATCATAAGACGTAGACGAAGACCAGGTCACGCATTTGGACCATAGGATGCAGGCACTTTTCCCCCAGATTTTTGGGTTGATAAAGTGCATCTTATAGTCCAAAAAATACAGTACTTGTTCTGTCAGTCAGTGCACTTGTCTAGAAAAGTCAGATGAACTACTTTCAGTCAGTATAGTTAAGTTCAGTGGGTCAGTATAAAGTATAATTAAAACATGAATATGTATGTATGTGTCTATCTATATATGAATATATCACTTTGATGCAAACCTTGAAAAATAGAGACACCTGCCATTCCACACATTTTTGTTGGCCCTGCAAAGCATAACTCATAGTGTTTCCTCACTGGCAACTAGTGTATTGTTGTTCTTTTGTAATTGTGACAAATACTGGCTTATCTTTTGGAATCTTCCCTGTATTTATATGCCAAGTTGAGAGACTCATGGTCTTGGGTTTCTAGTCCAGAAGTCTAGAAGTCCTCACAAACAGGTATAATTTGGTATACTTTTTGTTTAATAAAATATCCTAATCTGCTTGCCTCTTTATGCTACAGCACATGCTTCAGGGGAACTATTAATCTTCCCGGCATATCCTGAAGCAGCTGCAACGTGAGATGCGGGCAAAATATGTCAGAAAGCATAACACTACTGCCATATTAAAATTTTGGAGTGACCTAAAGTCGCATGAACCGAATCCTGGAGGCCTGGAGCTCCAATTGTCCAGGTACCTTACATTTGTATTTCACACTCTGTAATGTAAGCATACAGTTATGAAAATAATTTCATCCCTTTACAAATGATTAATTACTGATTGTACTTGGTGCAAAACATATAAAATAATCCGGTAACACAATCTCTCTCGATTATTTACTCTCTTTATACAGTGAATATAAAAAGTCTACACACCCCAGTTAAAAACATTACTGTAAAACTACTCAACTACACAATCTGTAATATACATCAACGTAGATAATAAACCACAAAAATAAAATCATTTTCAAAATAACTATCAATAACTAAACAACTATATAATCCACATGAATCTCCAAACTAAGTAAGCAATTGACGTTGAAATCAACAGTGGTTTAACCAACATTCCACACACATATTTATGTGAGATTTAAGTGAGAGAATTAATACTAATTTTCTTCTCTTTCCCCAAACAGTACTACGTAACCTACACAAAAATTATTGAAATGGAGGGCAAGCAGGCTGCAGAGCTCAAAAAAATTTAAATGCAGCTACAAGAACTGCATCACAGTGTGAGTGCACTGGAAAGTTCTCGCACTGAGAACATAAAAAAACGATCTGTGCAAGACCATGGAAAGGTTCCAGTATTTTTTTTTCCTTTACATGTTTCATTAATGTATTATCCTAATTTTTGTACAGGTTTCTATTTGTTTTTTAAAATATAAGTTTTGTTACTTTGAAATCTTTTAAAGTTGTATGTTTTTTTTGTAAATGTAATTCAATAAAGTTGCAGTAGGAACACTTTAGTCCAGCAGGTTATGGTGGTGTGTAAGGCCTACACATAGGTCAGCCAAACTCAGCAGGAACAGGCAGCAGCAGGAGGTATTGGTGGAGTATGAGGCCTACACATAGGTCAGCTAAACTCAGCAGGAACAGGCAGTAACAGGAGGTATTGGTGGAGTATGAGGCCTACAATTGGTAACATAAAATTAGAGCCCTGCTGGTATAAGCAATCAAAAGAGAGATAGATGAACTGCCATCTATCCCTCTCTCTGTGTCTGTGGAAACTGCAATCACTGTGTAGCTTCCACGGACACAGGCACAGCCAGAGAGGTGATATGCTGTGCTGTGCTAGTACTGCTGCTAGTGACATCTACTGGTTGAATTTGATATTGCATTAATGTAATTCATTGCATTAACCCAATTGATGTGAGAACTTATATATTAAATTTTATTTTCTGTTTTTTCTTCTCTAAAAACTGGGTGCGTCTTATGGTCCGGTGCGTCTTATATTCTCAAAAATACGGTACTTGACTTTTGTCCATTGTTTCGTGTTTCTTATTAGCACCATCTATTTTAACCTCCCTAGCACACTGCCTGTACCGCACCGTTTTTAACAGTGTGGTACAGGCAATGGCAGCCGTGTACGAGGTACACTGCCTGCCATTTCCTCCCTCCCCTCTCCATACAGCCAGTGTCATTCATGACACCAGCTGGGAGGGCTGGAAAGCAGAAGCCCCTCCATTAACATGGAGGTCTATGGCACTGCTCACCCTCGTCCCCTTTCGCGTCACCGCGACGCGATCAGTGAAGCCGCAGAACCCCGGAAATGCTGGAAGCAGCATCGCCGTAGCTTTCCGGGGATATGCAGCTTTCATGGGAGCACAGCTCATCCAGAGTTTGTTCTTCACACAAACTCTGGACGAGATGGGCTCGTCATGAACGCTAAGAAGGTTAAGTTCTATAAAATACTAGCATAGGTAGACACATTAACTGTTCACTTGCATTGCATTTACAAACATACATTATAAAGCCTTTTAATACAGACTGTTCTATTATAGGATGTGACTTTTTTTGGCAATATTGTCTTCCAAATAAGTGTGGCAATTTCTGTGCAATTTTTTTTGTCTGTAGACATAAACATGTTTGCTGTAAGGAACATCAGTCCCAAAACACAAGCAGTCTTCACAACAAATGCCAGGTTTTCTGACATGAACTTTCAGTTTGCTCTTCTCCTGAAGGCATAGATACCTGAGTCAAATGTCATAAGACACCTCATTCATGTCAGCACCATTGCACAGACCTCACAGACAGAACTCCCTGGCTGCCACAATGTAGTCACACTCCTCCGCACAAATAAGATGCTGGTTGATATGTAAGTAAATATGTTGAGTTCAAGCAGGAAGGAGAAAAAAGAACTTGCAAAAAGTGGTTTAAAACATTTATACAACGAGAAAAAAAAAATTCTTTTTTTCTCCAGTACTTATTGCCTGACCCCAGCTTTCAAAAAATGAATATTGAAGGACAAGTAAATTGAAGTCAATGACTTTTTTTATTGCAGTTTTATGACCCTATAGCAGTGGTTCCCAAACTTTCCTTGCAAAAAATTCGACCAATTCGACGATTTCGACTTAATTGCAAATTGTTGGGGATATACGACAACAAAGAAAGGATGTCTCTAACACAAATATTTTTTGCACAAATTAAGTTCAAAGTCAAGTAAACATTTCGAAAATCGTAATTTCGACTTTATTTTTTAACTTAATTTATGCAAAAACGACATATGCTAGTTAGAGGCAAAATTTTTTTTCAAATATTTCCACAACCCTTCTCTACATCTCCAGCAATTTGCGTGATGATACCTTGTTCAGGGGCTTTGCAATTAGCTCACAAAGTTAGCAAGTCGAAAAATTTGACCATCTCTAATGACCAGTAAAGATGGTTCTTTTTTTTCAAATGGCTGAATTTGTGAGTTGATTGTAAAGCCCCTGAACATGCTATCATCAGTTGCTGGAGATGCAGATAAGGGCAGTAGGAACATTTGAAAAAAAAAGTATTGCTCTAGCAAATGTAGTTTTGGCAAAAAGTTGTTTCATTTCCCAACCAATTTTTTCCCAGCAAAAAATTACAGCTAGCAACTGTTATGTAAATACAGCAGATACTAAACTGCTGTCAAAACAGACCTTCTGACACAGTAGTAGGAAATGCTGTTCTGAGTTAGTGAGATACAAAGTAAATTCTGTTATTTTTGTAGTAATGTTTGCTTTATACATTTTACTATTTACAAGTACCCTTCTCCTGTAGGATTTGTCATTCTTCTGTCCAGTGTCTGCATGCTTTACACTTCTGCATCTGATGTTTTTCATTGAACTTTGTAATGCAGTAAGGCTTGGAAGCAGCTGTTTAGCTATGGAAACATATTCCATGAAGTTTGGAGGTCTGTATCTCTAAATACTTTTAAACCACCCCACGTCTCCTGTTCCACTTACATTTCCAACCTTCTACACAAATGCTCCTCCAGTGACTGCTTATGACATTCTCACTCATAACATCACACGCTCAGCTTCAAGACTTCTATAGGGCCCCTCCTTTTCTATTGAACTCTCTCCCTCAACCCATTAGATTTGCTCTTACTTTCAAACAAGCATTGGAGCCCACCTCTTCAGTCTAGCCTATATATCTTCTTATTCCTAACATCACCACCATTACTGTGCCATGCCCCCTACCTATTGTTTACTAGTGATGGCCCGAACTGTTCGCCGGCGAACTATCCGCGGCGAACATCGCATGTTC